>SMJT01000050.1:613140-1204527 GCA_004349715.1 Crucihimalaya himalaica
ATACTTCACAAATTATATTCCAATACTACTATCGTGTGGTGATTGAATATATATATATATATAAATGGTTATTGGTAGGACGTAACTCTGTCATCTAAACTGCTACGTCCTGCTCCTGTGAGGGCATTTCAAGATCTTAATACGTTGCCTCCAAATCCCGAGGCCGAGAAAGTTCCAAGAGTCTACATCAAGACCGCTAAGGATAATCTATTTGATAGTGTGCGTCAAGACCTTTTGGTGGAGAACTGGCCACCTTCTCAGTTGTATGTCTTGGAGGAGAGTGACCATTCTGCTTTCTTCTCTGTGCCGACTACCTTATTCACTTATCTCCTCCGTGCGGTTTCTTTTCTTCAAAGATAAAACTTAAACTTCAGGTTTTAGTTTGATCATGTCTCATCGTCCTTCGTACATTCCTCTCTCATAGAAATCTAATATATAATTCAATGGTAGGAATGATTGGAAGGTGGTTGATATGAGATTATGATTTTGTTAAATAGTTTCCTTTTTATGCTATTTCATTTTGAGTTTGAATAAGCTTTACATGTGAAAGGAGATATGATCTCTAGTAGGGGAATATTGTATCCTTTGATTTCTTTGTCAATATATCTACCATAGAGACCTCCTTGAACGTCAACATGAGGTGAAACGGCGAAACACGGATGTGATACTACTTACTAGGAAGTGATTAATTACGAGCCTCAGAATCCTTTTTCCCATAAACACGTACGTTGCTGAATACGTTTCTTGTCAACCTTGGTCATGACATCATCACTAATTGTTCAAAAATGTGTTGAATCCGAACTATGAAACTCGTACGTTAATTAATATTCTAACCCATCAAATTGAAAGGATTTAATTTTACTCTCGTTTTGTGTTTTAGTTTAATATTTTTATCGTGCACTTCAAAAGAGCCGTGTCTAGCTAGGATTTGGGGTTTATGATGAACGAACAAAAAAGTTTAAAAGTTTTTATATTTATTCCACAGACGAGAGAGAGGAGATTAAGTTCACGTCTCTTTTTCCCTTTTTTTGAACTTTTGTGAGTGAAAATCATGACTGGTCTTAAAAAATCATGACTCTTCACTACATGAATATACGTAGTCATGATTTTTAATGGTTTTAAATTACATTATTAAGAGTTTAGATCTTTCAATATAACTAGTCTTAACTAAAGATTTATAGGAATAATTGTAGCTGATGACGATGATATGAATATTTTTCTTAGTTTCTATTTTTGTAGCTTTTCCTAAGTTTTTTTTTATCGTATCTTCTAATTTATATACATTTGATACTAACTTGTCATACAAATTGGGCGTTCAAAATAAACATGACATGTGATAAAATTTTATGAGATTCTTACAAATGTCTGATATTAATTGGACTACGACATGTGCCAACTAGCTCTGCGCATTTTACCCGAACCCGAATCCGAACCGAAACACCCGAACCTGATCCGAACTCGTTACTTGCTAAAACCCCAATGGGTTTTGGATGGGTGGTATTTCGGGATCAGGTTCGGGTTCAAATAATACCCGAAACCCAAACTAAACCCACACATACACATATGTCACCTACAACCTATATATCTGAAAACCTTTGAGCTTCCCCTATATATTACGATTTTCCCCAAACTCTTTAACCTAAAATCCCTAACTAGACGCTAAACCCAGAAAGCATTCTGGATCTTCAAAGTTTCCAAGGCTATCCTTCTCCTCCTTCTAAGATTTCCAGAAATCGTTCTCAGGTATGCTTCTTCTTCTTCTTATTCTTCTAATTCTTCTTCAGCGACTTTGTTCTTAATTTTTAGGTGAGGGTTTTTCATGAAGCTTTAGGTGAGTGTTTCGATTTTGGAATTTGATAGTCCTCTCTAGTTTGCTGCATAACTAGCGATATATTTGGTGATTTGTTGATTCAGGTTTGATTAGGTTTTTGATATTTGTGTTGGTTAATGTTATGTGTCTGAATTGTTTATTGTTATTGATGAGAGATGCTCAAGAACAACTTCAAAGATTTGATTCAATTAAGTTAAACCTTTTTTTGTGATTCGATCGTTCCTTTTTACTTTGGTTGCTGGAATAGATGAGAGTAATTCATATCATTATTATTAACTTCGTGTGACTTGTGAGATTTATACATCTGGTTCGTGTTTGTGAGTTCTGTTTTTCTTGCTGTTTTGGATGAGTATGCAAATAAATTATAATCTCTGTTCAAGTGGAAATGAAATACTAAGATTCACTTGTTTCTCTTGTTTTCGTGGTTGGGTATGTGTTGTTCACAAGTTTAGGAAAGCTATATCAATCCCTTGAGTAGTGTACATAGTCTTCACTGAAACATGTTTTGTTTCTGTTTTGCTTTTGTTTAATGATGCAAATACTAATATGCTATGTTCATATGTTTGTTGTCTTCAGATGGATTCATCATCACCATCTCCAAATCAAGATAGTTTGAACAAAGAAAAAGGCAGATCAGCTGAAGATGATGAAGTATAGTTGCCGAAGTCGAATAATCCATGCAAAAGGAAAGCTAAACCAGAAGCTAGTGGAGCTACTTCTCAGCCAAATAAGAGGTCTCCTGTATGGAAGCATTTCACAAAATTTCCAAATAAACGTGACATGTGGACCTGCCACTATTGTCAAAAAAGTTTTTCATGTAGTATAAAGTCAGGGACTTCAAACCTCACGAAGCATTTGCAAATCTGCAAATAATACATTGCATGGGTAGCTGGAGAAGGTGACACACAGAAGGTGATCAATACAGAAGGTGATCAATACAGAAGGAGTTTTGAGAGAAGCAAAAGTTCCTGAGCCTATTTTCAGAGAAGCATCGAATGAGATGCTTGTGCTAGGGGAGTTGCCATTGGCTTTCATTGAAAGTGTGGCTTGGAAACATTTATGCAACAAGGTTAGCTCTTTGTATCTTGTTGGATTTGTTTTCTTTCTTTACTTTGGGTTTCTGATACTCCTTATCTTTCTTTCTAACATTATAATTTCTATTTATACACTACAAAATGAACCTTTACAAGCTTCAGTCAAGAAGGACATCAACAAGAGAGAGTTTTGAAGGAATGGTTTTCATCTAACAAACAAAGAGTCTCACTCACAACAGACATTTGGGTTGCTCCAACAACTGGTAAAGCTTGATTTTGATATATAGTCTTTTTACTTTTCAGTTTCTGGTATTTCAATAACATAATTTTAATGGTGTTAATCACAGGTGCAAGTTATATGGTCATCACAGTGCATTACATTGATCCATATTGGAGATTACAGAAATTGATCATATGATTCAAATACATTACAGATCATAAAGGTCAGACGATATCTAATGTTCTCCTAGAATGCTTAGCTGAGTGGGGAATCAAAAAGATTTTTTGTGTGACTGTTGATAATGCTACAACTAATAGTACAACTTTGATGAAGTTTCAAAATAGTTTCTCATCAATCTCTCCTGATTCCTTAGTGTTAAAAGGTGAATTCTTGCATATGAGATGTATTGCTCATATTATTAACTTGATTGTCAAAGAGGGATTGGAAGACATAGATGAGAGTGTGTTTGCAATTTGTAATGCAGTCACATATGTTAGATCCTCCACAAATAGGCAGAACTCATTAGAACAGAAAGTTGATTCTATTAAGATGACAAGAGGCAGTTTGCCTTTAGATGTCAAAACTAGGTAGAACTCTACTTATTTGATGATAACAAAGGCACTTAGGTTTAAGGCTGCATTTGAGTGGATGTATGCAGAAGGAAAGCTTTACAAGGATTACTTTTTGGAGGTTAACAACAAGGGGGTAAAGAGGATTGGACCTCCTGAGATGAGTCATTGGGGAAAAGTTGAAAGGTTAGCACAGTTTCTTATAATATTCTACAACTCGACGTTGGTAGTGTCTGCTTCTTCTTATCTGAATGCATACATGTGTTATGGTGAGATAGTGAACATTGCCACTAATCTGATAGAGCTTAGTTATAATTTAGATTCTGGATTGAAGAAAAAAACTACTGAAATGTTAAATAAATTTGAAAAGTATTGGGATGACTTGAAGAACATAAATAAGATGTTGATTGTGGCCACAGTGTTTGATCCTAGGAAGAAGATGAAGTTTGCTAAGTTATGTTTTGAGGAATTGTATGGGAAAGATACTGTGGAGAGTAAGGAAATGTATAAGTCTGTGGTTGATATTTTGCGTGTGATGTCTAAAGAGTACAGTGACAGATTTGGAAAAGAGCCAGCTTCCCAACAGACTCGGTCTTCAAAATCAGCTAGTACAGACTCAGCCTACTGCAGAGCAATTCACCCTACTTCAAAGCAGCAAATAAGTGAAAAAGTGGAACTGGTTGTAGATCCTTCAGGGTTTAAAAGGATTGAATTCAGATATAAAGAGATGCTAAATGAGATAGGAGTTCAATACACAAGGTCTGAGTTGGAAATATATCTACATGATAGTGTGGAGAACCCTAAATTGATTATTGGAGTAGAGTATGATGTACTTTCTTGGTTGAGACTCAACAATCACAAATATCCTATCTTAGCTGAGATTGCTCGTGATGTTCTAGCTTTGCAAGTATCCTCTGTTGCATCTGAAAGTGCATTTAGCACTAGTGGTATAATCATAAGCCCATCTAGGAGTTGCCTTAGTCACTATATGGTTGAAGTTTTGATGTGTACAGAGCAGTGGATGAAACAAGACATGAAGTACAAACAAATGCACAAATCCTTGCTGAAGTCGAATATGAAGAAACACTTGAGAAAGGTACATCTTATTCTCTTGTATTATATGTTAATTCCTTATTTGTTTAACAATCTATTAATCTATTTAACTTGTTTTTTTGTTTCCAGAGTTTGAAACCCCAAAGGAACCAGAAAACTAAACTCCAATGGAAGCACTCTCCTACAAGGTAATAAGTTCATATTTGCAAACTGTCAAAATTTAGACAGCATAAGTATTTGGTTCTAACGTCATTTAAAATTTAAAATTGATGTTATAGGATCTAAGTGAAGATTCTGGGGTAGAGCTTACTTGAATCTATCTTTTATTAGCTTTATGAACTTCTAATCTTTCTTTCTTATTAGCTTGTTTTGAATGTATGATCGGAAATAGTTATCAGTTTGGACTTTGAAACATAATTTGGTATGTGATTTTGTATAAGTTTTTTTCGGGTTAATGAGTATTTTGGTTACTTCGGGTGCAAAACAACCGATTCGAACCCGAAACAGTGAGTAGTTCGGGTTATGATCGGGTTCCAGAAAAAATACTAAATCCGACCCGAACCCGATGTAAAATACCCGAACCCAATCCGAACCCGTTTATACATCCGAATGGGTTCTAAAATCCTAAACCTAAAAACCCGAAAAAACTCGAACCGAACCTGAACGGATACCCCGAACGCCCCGGCCTAGTGCCAACAATAGCATCAAAACAAAAATTTTAACATAATGTAAATTATAAATGGAGATTTATTTATAATATAAATATTAACAATATAATATAAATAAATTATTAACATATTTGTGTGACAACTGACAACAACTCTCTCTTTGGCATCGAATGATGCACAAAAGTGGTCAGACTTCACAGATTCTAAAGTAAATTCGGGAATACGAAGCTTAATACAGCCTACTCATGCCTCGCGCTCAATGGTCTATACCGAGACAAGATTTGATCATATATAATGCATGTCAAGATAAAGGAATGAATCTATCTAATGCTCTTGAAAGTAAATTTCAAGCACTAATAAGGGCTATGTAACATTGTTGGTTTAAAGGTTATAAACAAATATGTTTTGAGGTTGACAATCAAACTATGATGGACTTAATATCGGGCAAACGGCTTAACTTCAGCATATATAATTGGCTTAGATCGACTGACATCCTCGCATAGCAAAGCTAATAACTCTCTCTTTCGTTTTCATTCTTTTATTCATCTTGTAATAACTTCAGCTTTACTTCTATTCTAATATAGCAGTTTTGGAAGAAAAAAATGGTGATTTGTTTAAATATATTCTTTAATTAGAAAAATGTATATGCTGATGCTAATACATTTCAGATTTCTTTTTAAAAAAAAACATTTTTCACGTTTTAAAAGCAATAAAGTTTACAAATTGATGATGTGGAGTTTGTGGACTATTATTCAATAATATTCTTGCCTATCACGTTTACTTGACCTTTTTCATTAAAAAAAAAGGAAAAATTGAGACTCTTGCCGTACGACAACTATATTATAACTTGTATCTTATTCGACGACGACCCTTGATTTCGCGGAAGAGATGAATTCGAGAGATGAGGTACGAGCATCATCATCAGATGAGAATCTGGATCTGTATAAACATAGGGAAGAAGATGAAGATGAAGATGAAGATGGGTTTATGTCGTTGGAGAAGATATCTCGCCTTCCTGTTTCTATTAGATTTAATAAACCAAAGAAAATTTCTACAAAGAGAAGACGGCAATCTGAAGAAGAAGAAGATGATGATGATGATGATGCTAACGGCGATAAAAAAGCGAAATTGAGTTCTGGGGACAAGGTTTTGAGTAGCTATGGGATAGATAAATTAAGGAAAGTCTCGAGACGAAAGTATCTGAAGAATCGAGAGAAGAAGAAGGTTGAGGAGCTAAGGGATGAGATAGAAGACGACATTTTGATGAATGATGGTACTGTGAAGCTTACTGAGAGGGAAGTTACTGAGTTTAGAAATAAGAAAGAGTTGTACGAGTTGTTGAAGAAAACAGAGGAGGATGATGTTGATGAGTATAGGATTCCAGATGCTTATGATCAAGATGGGTGTATTGATCAGAAGAAGAGATTTTCTGTGGCTACGCAGCGTTACAGTGAGCGAAGGAGCGGGAGAGGTGTTACCGAGCAAGAAGCTTGGGAGGATCATCAGGCTCAGAAAGCGAGATTGAGGTTTGGTGCAAAGGATAAGAAGCAAGTTTATGATGGGTATGAGTTTGTGTTTGACGACTCAACAGAAGTGGTTGAGGAATCTAGTGAGGTGGAAACTGGGAAACACCGAGGTTGTTACTCAAAAACAGTAGCAGAAAAGGCTCGAGAGGAGAGGGAATTTCTTCCGATTCATGGATACCGGGATGAATTACTGAAACTCATTGAAGAAAATCAGGTTCTTGTGATTGTTGGGGAAACAGGATCGGGCAAGACTACGCAGATACCGCAGTATCTTCAAGAAGCCGGTTACACAAAGTGTGGAAAGATTGGTTGCACTCAGCCTCGGAGAGTTGCTGCTATGAGCGTTGCTTCCCGAGTGGCTCAAGAGGTTGGTGTTAAACTGGGACATGAGGTTGGATATTCCATTAGATTTGAAGACTGTACTTCAGATAAAACAGTTGTTAAGTACATGACTGATGGGATGCTGTTGCGAGAGCTACTCATAGAACCGAAACTTGATAGCTATAGTGTCATCATAATTGATGAGGCGCACGAAAGAACGCTGTCCACTGATATTTTGTTTGCGTTAGTGAAGGATGTAGCAAAGGTTAGGCCTGATCTGAGGTTAATAATCTCAAGTGCAACGCTTGAAGCTAAAAAGTTCTCCGAATACTTTGATTCGGCTCGGATTTACCTAATCCCAGGAAGAAGATATCCAGTTGAAAAGCTATTCAGAAGATGGCCTGACGCTGACTACTTGGAGACAGCAATACGTACTGTGTTTCAGATCCATCAAACTGAGCCAATTGGAGACATCTTAGTTTTCCTCACTGGTCAAGAGGAGATTGAAACAGCAGAAACAAAGTTGAAGCGAAGGATGATGGATTTGGGTACAAAGAGCTCTGAGATCATTATCTGTCCTATCTACTCAAATCTCCCGACCGAACTACAAGCAAAAGTGTTTGAACCGGCTCCTAAAGGGTCGCGGAAAGTTGTCCTGGCAACGAATATTGCAGAAACATCGTTAACCATTGATGGGATTAGGTACGTCATTGATCCGGGATATTGCAAGATCAACTCATACAACCCAAGAACTGGAATGGAATCACTTCTTGTAAGTCCTATTTCCAAGGCCTCTGCAGAGCAACGAGCTGGTCGGTCCGGAAGAACGGGTCCTGGAAAATGTTTCCGGTTGTACAACTTTAAGGATTTGGAGCCCACCACCATTCCGGAAATCCAAAGGGCTAACCTTGCAAGTGTTGTGCTTACTTTGAAGAGTCTTGGGATTCAAGATGTGTTTAATTTTGATTTTATGGATCCTCCACCTGAAAACGCTCTTTTGAAGGCCCTAGAGTTGCTCTATGCTCTGGGTGCGTTGGATGGAAATGGTGAGATTACTAAGGTAGGAAAAAGAATGGTAGAGTTTCCAGTTGATCCGATGCTATCAAAGATGATTGTTGGTTCGGAAAAATATGAGTGCTCCAAAGAGATAATCACGATAGCCGCCATGTTGTCTGTAGGGAACTCAATCTTTTATCGACCAAAGAACCAGCAAGTTTTCGCTGACAATGCTCGGATGAACTTCTATACAGAGAACATCAGTGATCACATTGCGTTGTTAAGGGTTTACAATTCCTGGAAGGAAACAAACTACTCGACCCAATGGTGCTACGAGAACTTCATTCAGAGCAAGAGTATGAAAAGAGCTAGAGATATATGTGACCAGCTACTTGGACTTCTAAACAAGATTGGAATAGAACTTACTTCCAACCTGAATGATTTAGACGCAATAAAGAAAGCGATCTTGGCCGGATTCTTCCCGCATTCTGCAAAGTTACAAAAGAATGGATCGTTCAGAAGAGTGAAAGAACCTCAGACAGTTTATGTACATCCTAACTCAGGCTTATTTGGTGCATCACCTAGTAAGTGGTTGGTGTATCATGAACTAGTCCTTACTACCAAGGAATATATGAGGCATACAACCGAGATGAAACCTGAGTGGCTAATTGAAATAGCTCCTCATTACTACAAGCTTAAAGACATCGAAGACACTCAGCCAAAGAAAACGCAGAGAAGAAGCGAAAGAGCCTCAACGTCGAAGGTTGATACTAACAAGAAAACCCAGACATTGAAGGTCGATACGAACAAGAAAGCAAAGAGGTAACAGCCAAACTTAGTCATTTCTCTTTACTGGTTCTGAACGAAGTTAAAACAATTGTGATACTAGTACTTTTTCATCCATTCTCTCTGAAAGATTCTTATATGTTTAGCCGACATCAGTTTTTTTTTTTTATCATTACTAACTACTGTTTCTTGCCATCTTATAAACGCATGATTCTTATTTTTCTTGAGTATTAACTGGCGACTATAGACAACTGAAAGAAAGAAGAAAATCAAGAATTCAACAGTGACAGAGAAACTCACCGGGAATTTAACGGCGAAGATGCCAGGATTTTCACGGGGAAGAAGCCATGGAGAAACACCTGGACATTCTTTCGGTGAGATTCATCAGGCCTTTTTATAATTTTCTCTTCATTATTTCCCAAATAAAATGTTTACAACTGACTGACATAAAAGCAGCTGAAGATGAAAAAAAAACAATAACATATACCTACAGATATGTATATGTGCTTGAAACAATACATATCATTGGCTTGTAAAGAAAATAGCCAACACTAATACCGTTAAAACAAAGCATGACTTATGTGCTATCGGCAATGTTTGTAGTTTCAAGAGAAGTGTTGGTAACCTCAACAGCAGTTACTAGATGGAGAAGATTCCGGATCCTATCCACCCATGTCTGCTTATCAGCCATGCTCTTGCACTTGAACTTTGTTGGACCTTTCCCAGTACTGATTCCGAAATAGAGCTCTTCTTCTGTGTTTTCTGTTTCTTTCTCATTTTGCAGGCCCGAGACTATCTCGCATACATCATTCACAATGCCTGTAGTGATTTAACCATTGAATTAAGTAAAGCATTGGACAAAGTCCCAAGACTACTTGGTTTATACAAATGAACACCACGACCATTGAAAGAAAGAAGAGATATCTGAAGATGATAATAGTAAGCTAAACTACCTTTGCTTTTCATGGAGAACGCTCCTCTAACGTGTTTGCTTTTGATTTCTACAACGACCTGCAAGAGAAAACGAGTGAAATGTCAACTCTAGAATTTGACAACCCATAAAACTTCGTTTGCTTTGATGAGTTTTCGCTTTTTAACCTGAGATCTCTTGTTGATGTACACTTTTATATGCTTCCACCGCAAAGCTCCTGAAAGGTCCATAATTCAATTCATCAATTTCAGTAAGTGAAAATTCTTTTTTGTTCACATACAAAGGTCGAATATACACATTCTTGAAAAATATCATCATTCACAGCAATTAGCAAAGAAGAAGCTCTCTTGCTGAAAATATTACCGTTTCGTGTGCACTGCATAAGCTCTCCACTACAATCCAGTTTTGATTCTTCAATTCCCTGTGCAGATATCTGTCCGTCGATCGTGCTAGCGCAATCGAGCTCTGAAGAACAATCATAAGTTTCTGGTAAAGTTCTTTCGAAAGGGATTATAGCTGCATTGTTCTTAGCTTCCTTTGGTAGTCTTGCCCTCAAAGCTGCTTCTCCTCTCAATGCTACATCATCATGAAATCAAATCGAATGATCAACTCAAATCTGCATTGGACTAAGTTTTACGCCATTTCAGCATTCAAAAGAAAGATCTGATCAAGATTGAGGATTGAGGATTCAGAATTCAATATGAATTTACCAGTTGCAGCTGCAGCAGTTAGAGTCAATATATCGCCAGGTCCACGAACATCTACGGAGGATCGGACTGCAGAGACGACGCGATCGTGACCGGCGCCGGAGAGCTCCGCCAATTCGAGGCAGTGACAAGCCAACAACTCCGAAGCCGAGGCCAGCGCTGAACTCATCTTTGATTCCGTGAAGCCGTCTTGGTTGCACGAAGCGGTCACGGCGGCGATGGCCGTCGCCAGAGACGCAATCGACACGGCGGAATGCAGATGCGCATTCTCCAGGCGAGCTTTATCTCTCTTCCTTACGGCGGAGCCCTTTCCGCCGACAATTTCCCGGTGGTGGAACCATTTACCGATCGTTCCCGTTTTCCGCGCGTGAACGACACTTGCTAGCTTTCCCGTCTGTCGAAGTAACAGTTTAAATATTGGGCTTCTAAAAGATTTGGGTCTTATATAATTTTGGGCCTATTAACAAATTATTGGCCCATTAAGTAAAATAAAACAAACACCTAACAAATTGTTAGCATAAGCAATTTCGTTATTCGTTTACACATGAGAGATATAATGAAGTGACCCTATAATGAAAACAACTTCACATTATAAACAAAAAAAAGTATATATCTACTGAAAAATATGTCTACTTGTTACAGATTTCCTATTTTTATGGGCACATTCAACTTTAAAAGAAAAAAAAAACTTCAATTGCATGCGTACAAGATCTTTAGTTTTTCTTGCATAGTATCAAGACTAGTTTCATTATTAACCTTATTGATCGTAACATACGATCATATCAACCATACGACAAATTAAAATACATTAAACTGAAGATAGTAAAGCAAGAGAGAAGAGACGGCTTACGAGTAGCGGCGGCGGTGGTGGTACCGGAGCCGGCGAAGTGACTGCGTCCAACTTAGAAATAGGGTTTTTGTTGTTTTTTTTATTAGATTTCTGAGACGATAAAGCTAAAGAGATCTCAGACGTAGACATACTCCATGATCTGCATAGAAACTCCATCGGCTCTCTCGGAGTTTTAGGCTTAGGAGGGATCGGAGGATACGTGGCCATAGACGACAAACACACCGACGTCTCGTTTTCTGGCACCGACGACAGCATCATGCTCACTTCTTCGATTTCTTCTTCCTCTGCTACTTCTTGTAGTCCGTATGGAACCAAGTTTAACGTACGGTCATGCTCCATTAAGATCAGATCTATGTTTGTGACAAGAATCAAATATTCGATCACTTGCGCACTGTACAAAATCTCTTACTATATGTTTGTGTGTGTGTGAGGATAACTTATAAAAATATATGCACACACTGACACACACACCATGGTTGATTTTTATATATATAGAAAAAGATGGCTACACTAAAGAGTCAAAAGAGAACATCTTTGACAAGGCACGTTTTAATGCAAAGACGTGGATCTTGTCCCTATATTATTTTGATGGACTAATTTTTTCTAGTGATTAGAAGATCGCTGGCCAGATTTCAAATTAATCTTGACTCGAGGGTGTGAAAATAACACTAGATAGATCGAATTCTGCTCGAATAATTAACTTACATTGTGTACCTGTCAGTCACCATGAGTTGCTTAAGAAATAAAAGAAAATTTTAAATTATTATTATATATATATAACTTTCCTAGACATAGACTTATACATATACAAATATTTTGTTAAAATTCAAGATCTTGGTTTAGTTAGAAAAAGTAGAGTTACACATGTTTCTTTATATATATTTTTAAAAAAATAATTAAATTATGTAGATTTTTATATAAAATGATACACATATAATTACCTGTAATAAAGATGTTTATTGCGGATTTAAAGCGATTGATATGGATATATATCATACAAATAATTAAAAATAAAATATTTTAATATGAGACATTTTAGTGCGATTCATATTAGTTTTTCTTTAACCGAATTTCAAATTAAATTTACATATATACAACGATTGTTACAAAAAGATTATATCATAATTTGAATTTCAATCACATCAATAAGACTTTCACATGGAAGCATATATTGGATACTATTGTAAATAATTGAATTGATTGATATCAAGTAGTGACAATAATGTTGGTGAAGCAATTAACTAACTTTATGAACATAAATCATCTTATCAAAGAGTACTTAATTATGATGAAAAGTTACTTCCGGACAATCAGATGACCAATTTTCAAACTTATATTAATTAATATTTGAGTTGAAGTTAACGTTTGATAGTTGACTGTGTATCTGTTCGTACGTAACTCATTCATCGTCGGGTGTAGCCACTCACTCACCCACCGGCCTGTAGAGCACATGTAACGCACAGTCGGGTTGCTCTTTCACTTTTATTTTTTACTTTAAAACTGACAGACTTTTTTTGGTTTTAGTAACTAATACATAGACTTTATGTACTAATTTTCATATTGTTTGTGGTCATGCTTTGTTCGTTGATACTTATTGGTTCGTATAGTATTGATTTTGACTTCTAATATAACGTAGCTGTCAAATGAAACTACAATCAAACGGGGGCATATCCGTTTCTTATACGTTACTACCATTTCTTATATTGTGGTCATGTTTCTTTGGTTGATAATTTGATAGTTATATGTTTCTTAGAGTTATTTTGGCAATGGTTATTACTTCATTAAGTAAATTTTAATTTGATTTTACTTTAATTAGTCAAATTCCAAACGAGTTAAGTCACTGTCACTTTGAGATTGGAAAATAACCTGAATATATATTCTTTCTAATTAATGAAAGCTAACCAAACTTCAATAATGCTATGAGATGTTGTTATCTTGTCCCATCATAGTTTCTAATTTCTTAGTCAAGTGAACTATAAACAAGAATATTGTAGTCATATATAACTAGTGCGATTAATCAACTTTACAATATAGCTTGTGTACGTAAAAGAGTTCTTACTAAAGTTTCAGGCACTTTATCAAAATTACGTATAAAACACACACATCCCAACCTTTTGGCATGATCTATTACTACAAGAACTTTTCATGTAATCATTTAGATTTTTTTGTAACGAATTGGAAAATAAATTTGTGAACGAAACGCAAACTTTATCGGTTTTTTTGTTGGATTATATATGGTCATTGAGGAAAGTAACCGTACCAAAGAGAAAAAGGAAAAGAAAAAAAGAATTATTAGAGGATCAAAATCTTGCATGAGGGGGAATTGATTGTTTAGTTCGGTGCAACGTCATTTTCACTTTCATATTATAGCGGTACGTTCATATAAACGAAACTTTATTGATTGAAACTTGTAAATTAAAGTCCCACCAAACTTAACATTACCAAATCATAATTTAATTTATAATTTCTTTGCTTTTTTTATGATTAAAATACGCATGATTTTGCAATTGACCAAGCTCTGACAAAAGGATATTTCATAAGTTCATCCTTGAATAATCAACAAGCTCAAAATTATTTTTAAAAAGAACAGCTGGAAGATTCACGATAGAGACCGATCTAATCCAAATCAATTGAAATTGTATCTGTTAATTATTTACTATGATTAAGTTATCGTATAAAATCTATAACATATGATTAGTGCTTTAATAGATCAAGTTATAACGAGTCTGTTAGTGTATTTCTAAATAAACAAGAGATGTTTTTCTTTTTGTGTTTGTATTGTTAGTTTAATTACTACGGTGGGATGTTGTTATTTTTAGATTCAGATATATTTCGAAGTTGATTGATTTATAAGAAAAGTTATGTTTTAGTTTAATTTTGGATCTTAAGATATAAAAATAAAACATATTATTTTCTAAATTGTATAATAAGTATATATATGTTTGGATTGAATAGGGTGTACGTGAGCTGTAGTGTCAAGTGTACCACAGCTTCAACGACATCGTCCACCTGATTTCAATGTGTTTATTATGGTATGTGTCTTTTCTTTCTTCTTCTATCTCTCACGCGTTTCTAATCATCACCTCCACACCGACGCTTTCATATTTTTTTCTTTCTATTATTACTAATCTTTTTTTATATAGATATCATTATTAGTATTATATATATCTTCCCCCAACTATTTTTTTATTTGTCTCCACAAAAATGTTTACTATAATGGTGTTTGCATAATTGCATTAATACATAATTATTTTTTTTGGTTAAACATTAATACATAAGTTGCTGCGTCTTTATAGGTTGTCTTATTAATTAGAATAACTCATAAGTCATAACACTTATAAGCTACACTCAATGAAGTGTTTAGTTACTTAAGTATAAGGTTTTCATTTTCAATGACTAATATCAAAAAATTTATTGTCGTTTGTATAGGGTTTAATTCAGTCACCAACCAGCTGTGACAAGTGAACAACAATATACATCGGTCGGAATCGATACGCGAAATACTAGATTTCTAGACGATCATTAATATGCGCGGACCCATAGCTCTAACCTGCAAAAAGGTTCTTCTAGAGGTCCATCTTCTTGGACAGTTCCGACGGACATCACTCTATACTTGAACACCGAGATTTCTAATCAACTTCCAAAATGTTCTTACATGGGGCTGACATGACACTAAATGCACTGTAGTGCCTCGAGTATGTCAAGCTTGTCAAGCATGCTCTCCTTACATAGGTGAAATATATCTCGTGTGCTATCTAGTTATGCCAAGGCTATCACATCGCATCATATTTTCCGAAAACACACTGCAATCAATCGTCTAGGATTTACGACTAGAGCGACCTGACTCAACTATACCTAAAATTCAATCTCTTGATTGGGGCCTTGTTAAAATGATATGATGTATCTTTCCTATAAATTTATCTTCACTGTTTCCAGTGACAATGACAATGGCTCTAGTACGAAAAAGAGAAAAACCGATTAATCAAAAGTGATCTACGCACACACTTTACACACTAAAAGGTGCTCCGACCTTATAATGGATATATAAATAGGCCGTCCAACTATACTCGCCTAAGGTAAAGCTTAACCCCCCTATAGAGAAGACGTGTTCTATCTCCAAAACCATCATGGAATTGATGAAGATGAGGTTTATGACTCATTTTTCTTATCATTCTACATGTCAACATGCATGAACCACTTTTTGGGGCGGTCAAACATACATTTGTTCTAGTGGATATAGGTAGCCACGTGACTGTTTTTTTTACTTTACGTAGCTTACAAACAGATTTAAATTGGTAGTTTCGTCTTAGTTAAACGGAAAACGTGACACAACTAGCAAGAATGTAGTTTGTATCATATTTTCTGGTTGTTGGTTCACATATCCATCACCATGCATTATGTACAATTTTTAGTTTAGGTTAAGTTGGTGTAGCAATCTATATATGATTAAATGTAAAATTTCACTATATTGATGATTCAATTAAAGGAAGAACAAAAGAGACCAAAACTTGATATAATGAAAACAAAAACACAGAATATGATGTGATGTGAAGAAGTTGAGGTGAAAGATATAAAATCCTTTTGCTCATCTCAGCTGCCTACTTTAATCCTATTTGCCCTCTTAAACACATAAAAGTAAGCTTAAAATTGAAACTCTATTTATTATATATGTTAATCAAAGCTCGTCTTTGGCAGCTTCATTCGAAGAAGAATTGGAGTCTGAGGCTTTTGATTGTTCCTCCTCCTGCGTTGTGTTCTCCTTCTTGGTTGCTTTCTCTATCTTTGGCTTTGGCTTTGGGATCTTATTCACCTTCGTGACCTTTAATTCAAATTAAACCCAAATGTCAAACCCTTTTGTGCAAATTACTGACTTCTTTTTTATGTACCCATCTCTTTTATTACCTTGTCTTGCAGATTAAATACTTTGGCGTACACTTCAGTAGACGTGAACACCGGTTTGCTCCACAGAGCAGTCCTGTGACAAGTTTGATGTTACTCTCTCTATGTGTAGAGTGTAATTTAAATATTGTAAAAAAATAGAGAAGCAAAACTCACTTTTCCTGCTCAGCCACATTCTTATCCAACCAGCTTTTTACTTTCTCTGCTTCCTTTGAGACCTGAATCGAAACACGTAATTTAGCATGAGTTCACCAGATGTTTAAGAGCGACCTTTGTGTGTTTTCACTAATAAGATGAGCAAAACAAACCTCTCCGATTTTTTCTTTTGGGAGCCAAGCTTTGTTCGTCTCCCACTCTTTTGTGGTCTGCAATGTGGTTGAAACTCAGCGGTTTTATTATGAGAAAAATGCAAAAATTATGTTATGTCAAAGTACCTCTTTCAGTTCGTTTTCGTATTTCCGAGCGTATTCAACTGCTACAGGTCGTGCTGTAAGCTCCTCTGATCTGTACAGATATATAGCAAATGGTTTGTAAGAACATTTTCAGGAAGCTCCGGTTCAATCAAAACAAGCAGGGAACAAACCGGAATAATATGGGACTGCCAATGGCTTTTAGTGAGTCAAGCCGGTCCTGAAACTCTGTGGCATTAGCATCCTCGCCATCCATGTAAAGCCAATCTTGCACCTGAAACACACAAGATCGTCTTCAGTGTCCAACGATTACACTCACCATTGGAACCAAAGATTAGTTCGAAACAAAATTGATACATGCCTCATCAAGCTTCTCGATAAACGCCTTCCGCTCTTCTTGGGTGGATATCTTTTCAAACTCGGGTGTTTCTAGCTGTACAAGGACCAAAATAAAACCAAAGCTTTGAGTTTTCAGAAGAATACCAACTAAAAACAATGTATAACTATAGCAACAAAAGAAACATGAAGTAGCCGAGATAGTGATCTATATAAAAGCACACACCTTCTCTTTGGTAGCATATATATAAGATTCAAGGTTGTTTTTTAACTCAGCCGTTCTTCTTCTTTCCCTATCTTTCTTGTCCAAGGCTTCTAATTTTATCTTAGCTTCAGCAAGAGACTCTATCGTGAAGGGTGCTCCAGGTCCAACAGTTTTCTCTACTACCTACAAGTCATATATCCACACAAAATTGGTTAGTGGTACTGACACGAATGAAGAAAATCTTGGTCAGTTAAGCCAGAATACCACCTTCAATGGAATCCTGAATGTCCGCTTTTTCAGCTTTTTTTCTGTGCCCAGGTCAACCACAGCTGGTTCTTCTGCTGTTGTATTTGAAGCAGTGCTGTTTCCAGCATCGCTTTGTAGGTCCTCTTTATTTTCTTGTGAATTCTCGTCAGTGGCATTGCCTGTTGCTGTGGTTGTGTTACTATCAATGGTCACGTTCTTCTTAGGAACTTCTACCCATTCTGTGATTTCAATTACAGCATCTCCTCGATCTAGACTGAGAATCCCACTTCTACTTAGAGAGAAATGCAAATTTGCCTTGATAGGTGCTGATAGATTCCGAGAAGAATATCTGTCCAGATCAATGAACTTACATTTATCAACTTATTCGAAGATTTTCCACATTGAAAAAACATATTTCTCTCCAAATGGAAAGAAAAACAGAACAATAAGAGAACAAACATTAAGCTCTTACTTCTCAGATGCATCCGCCAAACCAGTGACAGCATACTGTGCAAACACAGGGGAGGTGGTTCCTGGGGGTAGAATATCCTCGGACTCATAAGCAAGTGACACATCGAAATCTTTGTCAAGGACAAAGGATCTGAACATCTGTCAGAGAATCGGGTACACAGAATTATTACAAGACAGAAACATTTTCTAAGCTTAAATAGGTTTTGAATGTGATGCAGTACCTTGCTGGGTAGCTTTTTCATCCGTGGTACGAGTTGCTGCTTTGTGCTCTCATCTTTCTTAAAATTAGGGCCTTCCAACTCAACTAGAAAACCATAGGGGGAACCATCAACTATACCTAGCCTACGTTGCAATTTAATTCCATCGCTCAAGTTAGCAGCATGTAATGCTGAGCCGAGGACAATAGCCTCATCAGCATCCAGATGTTTGTCTAACTGTTGTTTCCCAATAAATTCCTGGATTGTGCTCTGTAATTAAAAATTCATAATTAGATCTTAACTTCATTTGGAAAAAAAAGAAGCGAAAATCCCACAATTTTCGATGAAAATGTCAAATTTATTGGCTTTGAGAGCATGGAAAACTACCTGTAGCTTGGGAACTCTGGTAGCTCCTCCTATTAGCTCCACTGCAGATATATCATCGATTTTCAAACCTGAATGCTTGAGCACATCTTTTAAAGGTGTAAGAGATCTCTCCCACAGATCTTTACACAGTTCCTCAAACTTCTCACGGGAAATTGTGCTCCTGAACACAGATAAGTAGGTTAGACTATTACGCACATCACAAAATTAGACCAATCATGATGCAAATAGAGCATGTGAAATCATTATAACACTTTTGCAGCTAAAGTTCGGTGAGCTTGGAAAATAGAGAAACCTCGATAGATTGTAGTATACCTGAAATCACGATCATCATGAAGAGATTCAACAGATATTGGAGCTGCAGTGTTTGCACTCAAAATTTCCTTTGTACGTTTGACTTGCTTTTTTAACTTAGCCATTGCTTTGGGGAACTTCCTTACATCAACTCCATTACCGAGCTGTTTATTAAACTCATCTGCAAAGTGCTCTACCAAACGCATCTCCATACTCTGTCCTCCAAGTCCAGAGTCCCATCTAACATCCTTGACCTACATAAACATAAATATATTATGAACCATAATGAAAACCATTCCAACTGAACCAAAAGAATAAAAATGAGTAGGCTGAGCTTATGTCACACATGTTCCAAGAAGCAAAAAATGAAGAAACCACAAAATAAAATATATATGGAAAAAAAACCCGACTAATTTAAAAGAAGAGCATTATTAACCTGAAATTGGTTGACAGAAACAGTCTTGCCATATTCCTTCTCACTGTAAGCTGAGTAATAGACAAGGGCTGCATAAGTACTACTTGAACCCATGTCATAGAATATGACATGTCTCGACCCATTTGAGAAATCCTTATCAATCCCATACTGCAAAGCGGCACCTGAATGCTCATTAACCAAGGAGAGGACATTAACACCAGCCAACTGAGAAGCCTGGATCAAACCACGTCTCTCAGCCTGACCAAAGTAAGGTGGAACTGAAACAACCATATCCTTCACTGGGATTTTAGCATGGAACTCAGCTAGATTTGAGGCATAACCCAAGATCATAGCCAACAACTCCTCCACTGAGTAAACAGTGGAACCGTCATCAATCTTAATACCAACTGCACCTCTAGAATCTTCAACAATATCAAACGGCAAGTAGACAGAATCGATGAAATCCTTAACGTGTTTGAAAGGTTTTCCCACCATGTCCCTCAATTGTGAATAAACTTTATTAGGATAACGAGCCGTAATTCCCGCAGCTTCCTCGCCTAGTAACCGATCACCAGCATGGAATGCCACTAAAGCTGGGGATTTCCTCTTTGACATCTCGTTAATGGCAACGGAAATAGGACTCTGTCCCCGTTTCAGATTAACTACGGCAACTTTAACCCATTCGGAACCTAGATCTACACTCGAAACAGCCGATTCTGATGGAACAGGGACTAAAGAGATCAATGACAAGAACACCACTAACCAGCTAAACATCTTCCCCATATTCCGATCGTTAACTAAACACCGAGAGTAGAGACCTGCACTTCCTCTGCAGGATAGAAGAACAACCGCATTAGAATCGAAAACCCTAGAAACAGAATAAATCCAATAAAAGCACATGCGATTAGATTTCAAATTTCAAATCGATCACGGCCGATGAGATACACCGATTTATCAGCTCTAGGAAAGCTTAGCACAACCACAACAGAGTATAATTACTAACGCACATAGAAACGAAAGCGAAAACGTTAAGATTAAGCAATGTCTCAGCAAACAAACTGGAACATTCGTCGAAAATTCCATACTCGAAGAGAGAAAAAAGAAGTAATCGGGGCAGGCAATTTGAAATCAAACAAGGTTCGAGAAAATAATGATTGATTTGGGAGAGTGAAGCAGAGATAATGACCAGTTTCCGAGCTCCGATCGCATTCTCCGGCGGAAATGGATTTGCAGATTCAAAGTTTTTATTTCCGTCAGGTTCTGGAGAAAACTTAAGGAAAGAAAAGTAAACAAATGGAGACAAGAGTGCATGTATATAATTACTGAGAAGACACACTGAGGTGGAATTAAGATTCAGAAATACAACCAATGAAAATATTCCACGTGTGAAAACTGACACGTGTTGAGATGTGAGACGCTTCGTGTGTTGGTGATTACGCTGGTAGGCCTAGAAGTCTGGAGTGTGTTTTGGTTCATCCAGGTGAAGCTTCTCGCACAACGAGAGAGTCTTCTTAAACCCAATAACCTCGTTTTTAAGGCCCATTCGTGTTTTTTTTTTTCAAGTACCCTTTTAGTAAGGACTCTTTTATTGAGAAGTCAATTTTGTTAAGAACGAAGATTTAAAAATGACAAGTTTAGGTTTTTTTCTTCATAAGAAACTGTTTTTCTATCATCTTGAGTTGCATAATATACACTTGTACTCTTGTCTATTAGTCGATTTGTAATTCTATTAGAAATATACAAATATACTAATCAAATGCTTTAAGTTTCTTAACTACTACAAAACACTCAACTCTTCTTAATCTTTACGATTATGTCTAGTACGCAAAAAAAAACATACCACTATATTTCAGCAAGATAAAGTGAAAACGGAAAACCCAACTTACCATCAAACTGCAGCTATGGAGTTTTCAGATCCTCCACATGGTTTAGAATCTAAATAGACAAAATACTGAAAATTGTGACAACGAGACGTCGGCCAAAATAATCCTTCAATGTTTATTTTTTGATATATAAAAAATATATAACAATATAATTTTCGATTTGTGGTTTGGTACCAATACATATTAGGTTGTGACTAGTAATGATTTTTTTCATAAAATAGGGCAATCTTGAAATCGGACTAAGAGCATCATTAATGCAGGTTCTTAAATAGGTTTCTTAAGTTAAAACATGATTTAATTAAATCAAAAGAAAAGAAAATAATAAGAACCGTTTCTTAAAAATTGATTTTAAGAAACGATCTTTATTGACCACGTGTCATAAGGATGTTGCAACTCTTCTTCTTCTTCTTCTTCTTCTTCATCTTCATCTCGCAACTCTTCTTCTTCATCGTCTTCATCTCTCGATCTGATTCCGTTCAAAATTACAGAAGAAGAGTTGTCGCCTTCGTCTCCGGCCGAATCGTTTGGCTTCTCCGGCGGATTCCACTCGTCCTCCGGTGGATTCGATTCGTCTTCCGCTCGATTCCGTGGACTGGCTTCTCCGTATGTCCTCCTCCTCCGTTGTATCGTCGGTTCTTTGCAACAAGAAGAAGAAGAAACCATGGCTTCATCTGTAATCGCTTCGTCTCCCTTCGTTTGCAAATCCTCCAAAGTTTCTCTCCTTTCGACCTCGACATTTAGAACCAAATTGAGTGATGAGTAGCTTTTCGATTATTGGATTCACATTTAGAATTGATTTTGGATTATTGGATTTGCATATAGTTAGAGGTTCTACCATTAAAGCAGCAAAAACAGAAGTTTTTTAATACAGTTTCTTAACTTCAAATTTATATTAAAATAGTACTTAAGAAGCCTATTTCGGTTTCTCCCAATAATGATGCTCTAAAATAAAATATTTAAACTTGAATCGAAATGAATCCACATTGTACTGATTTTTAACTGAAATACAAACAAAAAACAAGTTAGGGATCAGAGGAAAACTTGATTTTACATTTCAGGAAATCTAGGGAATACAAAAAAAAAAAAAAACGGGTTTAAGACCAAAAACTAGATTTGATGTAATAATATAAGACAAATACAAGATAAGAGATAATTTTGGTGGTGTTTCAAAATCAGAAAGAAACAAAGAGAGAGCTGGGTTATGTATGCCTATTCGATAGAAGTATCTATGAACACTTGAAGCAACAGGTAGCTACGTGGGAAGCTCCTATTCCTCTCCTCGATTTACCTGTGTTGATTAATCTCCTTACAACAGCTGAAACAACATAACACTTCTAATTAAATTATGTACATTCTTATGGTTGTATGTTACAATTCTCCTACAATAGTCTGGAATTTGACCTTACCTGGTTACAGTATAATCTCCAGCGACCTCCATTGATGCAGCAGAACCAATTTGCTAATCTGGGAAAACTTCGTCACGCTCACGGTCAGCTGAAGACAAATGCTCATGTCTAGAGCTGGTGCTGTTGTGGTTCTCTTCTGGTATGTCTTCTTCTTCATCGTCAGTTGAGGTTTTGTCGTAAGCGAAGGGCCTCTGACATATGCAAGATTGCGGGTACTCGTGGAACTCACCGCGTCCTGGTTTGAATTCATCCGGATCACCCATGAAACCGCGCTGACATGATTTCACTTTCTTGGCGAAGGTTTGCCACTCCATCTTTTCCCGGTCCATGAACAAAGCACTCAGCTTCTTTGCATTTGGCCTGATGGTCCTCTTGTGACCCATGTACCTCCTGTAAATACATACTCAAAAGTGTCATGATCTCATGTCTGATGGGTTAAATGGATTAAGGAGCATGACCATTTAAGCAATATATGAACCAACAATTCCCTGTGGATCTATATTGATGCAAATGCAACCAGAATGAACGTGTGAATGAGGATGCGCCGTGTAGCTATGATAAGCCTCGACCAAATCTACTTAATTCTATGTGGCATAGCAAGAGCAGTATATTTTTATATCGCCTACTTAGTTCAAAGTAACAAAATGATAAGATGTTATTGCCTGTTGTTTCGTACTAGAAAACATTTAACAGCAAAGCTCTAATAGGGACAAGTGGAAGGTTTCCTTACCTTCGCCCTGCAAGAATCTTGGCCATATTTCCATTATTATTAGTGATAAAGACGTCGCTTTCGTCACTAACAATGTAGTCAATGGCAGCAAGGCGTGACGAAAAGGGAAGCAAAGGCTTGAGCTCGTCATCGGCAAGTATTTCCTTGGTGTAAAAGTTTGGAAACAACTCTCTAAGTGGTCTCAGTGTCTTTTCACCACCATATATTTCTCCAGATGCAACATAGATATATGTATCATTTGCAAAACCAAGAGCACGCAGCATCAAGCCCACTTCATGAGGTGTAAGAGGGCATTTCCCACGCTTTCTTTCCTCCAGAGGGTCCAGATCCTGCGGTGATCGGTGGTGAGATATTTGTAACTCCAAACAACTTCTCCACAAGGAAAGAATATTTGGGTGCAATGCTCTTATTGATAATAACATTAATGTAATAAGGTTTGTATATATATTTCTAAATATAAGAAGTGCAAACACACATATCAAGTTTCGGTTCATTGCACCTGTAGAGAAATAACACACAGAGCTTGGATAATAAAGAAAGTTATGTAAAAGAACATAATGAACTCACAGGCAATGTGTCCCATCGTTTTCTTATTTCTGCTAGCTCAGCTCGCTCTTTTTCACCCCCACCAAAGTCACAACCAGAAAAGGCTAGCATGTCAGGCTCAAACCTGCAGTTCATAATAGTATGGTTACATACATAACAAGGAGATGAAGACGTCATGCTTATATGACATGATTGAAAGACCATTAAGCAAAAATCAGGGAAAACAATCTAATAAGGTTTGTTAAAGAAACTTAATAAACCTCAAGTGGACAGCAATAAAACGTTTGGCCATCTTTTTCATCCTCTTGACCACTTTCATCCCAACTGATTGTATCCGCTTTGTGAATCTTAAAGCATGATAGTTGACCCTGCAGCGCAACTTTTGCATATCTTCGTCTAGATCATTTGCTAGTCTGTAGTCAAACTTTGTCAATTGTAAAACCTGCAAAATTTCAACGAACATGAATTAGCTCCAACCATACAAAACTGAATCAGAACCATAGAACTTTGGGGGACAGCAAAAAGAAATATAACAGGTGTATAATATAGGCATCAGATGATAAAAACTAAATGAATAATAATACCTATGATTCTATTTAATGAAGTAACTAATACAAATTGATTCTTAGGTGACATAGTCTTACATGTCTCCTCAAGAGAATTGGCAATACTTGGTCAAGATAATACTCAGGAGTAGACTTTCGAGGCACACGCATGGTATAAGGAGGTTTCTCCATCGAACGCATGACTCTGTCAGGAACTCTCTTTACTATAGTCACATCTTTGGCGAGAGAAGATATGAACCAGTGAACATCAAAAATGTCATTGAAGTCACTGCACAGCGATGGAAGCAACTTTTTCAGTAGATGTTTGTGTTACAAACAGATTCAGATGATGCATTCCCATAAGAAATTGACACGCTACTGAATATCTTCATTTGCCAAAACTTGCTAAAGTTACCTGTCATCTTTCCAATAAGAATGGTGATCCAACTCAGGTACAACTAAAGTAGCATTAAGAATCCGTGCAACAACCACTGCATCAGTTATCTGCTCATAAAGAGAACATAATTTTCAAAACAAGCCGAGTAGACTTTTATGAAGATATAACTGCGGCATAACATGGGAGATTTACGCAAAGACATGCAGGTTTCTCGAAACTCCGTAAAGTAAATCAACAATATAACCATGAATACTCTATAGGGGATATCCTAACACGTTTATTCTTGAGACAAAGTTACACTTACTCCTGTTCTTTGCTGGTTAAGGCCTCCACTAGCTGCAATAAGCAAATACCCATTAGAGGTGTGCTCCTGGACAGCAGCTGCAAGCCCAAGACAAGATGAAAAAGAAAAACGTGAGAGGAAGATTATCTACACAAAAAAGTTTCAATAATACAAGAACAAGAAATATTGGAAACCTAATTCACTTGTACATCAACAAATTCCCACATTTATATTGCCAGGAAGCAAAATGTGCTATTAACCAAACTAAAAAAAGGGGCCAAGTCAAATTTGCTATTAGATCAATAAAGTCACAGACTTTTCCTTCTAGTATCAAAGATCAATTTGGAAAAAGGACAAAACTTTCACTTCTTATAAACCCTTATTCAGTGAGACAGGAACACATGTAAGAAGATCTGACTTACGAGGGAAGTTCCTTCCTCTCTCACTGCATCCATAGAAGAACTTTGAATATTTTGACTTCCATACATCAATTGGTTCTCGACGGCTCATATCCTGAGAATAAAATCCAATTTCAAAACTCAAATAGAACACAAAATAGCAATTTGGTTACAAAACTGAGTAGAAGAAGAGTGAACTATCTCAGTGTTAAGTAACAAAACAGAACACTGAATTTAGCTAAAAGCTGAAATTAGAAAAGGTACCACTAAGCTCCGTTTGCTCAATTGCTGAGAATACCACTCAAGGTGAGAGACTACGTGACCGGTGAAGAGTGAGATGACCCCTAAAGAGAAAAGCATGAAACCACAAACCCATGTCCACATTACGGTTCTTTTGGGCTGACCCGAGAAAGATCGCCACTTCCATAACGCACTCTTGTGAGAGCCACCGTTAAGCTGAGGCGAGTTCGTCGTAAATAGCCTCACGCTAGACCTCCACCCTTCAGCTACTACACCCATAGATATAAATAACTTCTTCTCACCACCAATTTCATCACTGATTTCACGGAAATGCCATCCCCCGAAACGAAGAAGAATCGGGGAAACCACGGAATCTGGTACAAACCGGGAAAATCTCCGGGAGAAGGTTCTTGATCGGAGGTTAAACAGATCGGAAGATTAGGGTTTTCAGGAAGCCAAGTAGAGTATATGTAAGGATCTCTCTCTCTCTCTGTAAAAAGTTTTGAGATTTTTCGAAATGGTGAAGACGGAGAAGAGAACAGACAGTACCAGGCTTTGCCTTTTTGTCCTAATTTTTTTTTCTTCTAATTACTCACCTGAATTAATTAGTTGTAGTATAACTACGCTAATCACAAAATAACCCGAAATTAATCTTAATCGAGTTACAATTTCCATATTAAACCGGTATCTACGCCACTTAACACTTAAGATTTGCTTCAAAGCCACACTTCTTTTTCTTCGACGTCACAGTCAAAACTCTAATTAAAATTATTTATCAATTTTAAATAAGCTTAGGGAAAGAAAAAGAAAAAAAAAGCTGTAATTATGTTTCTTCATTCATGTCTTTTTGGAAACATAACTAAAATAAACCGAAGAAATCACAGATGTACATGAGAATCTGGAAAACATCAGTAGTGAATTTAAAGGTAGTTAAGATGAGTCACGTGATACAATTACAACACCCCACGTGTCCGTCGCAAAACCACCGGCAAGTTACGATCACACACACACACGATAACCAAACCGGAACATATTGAAATGTCTATACCGAACATTAAACCGATTTCTTACGCCTAATTAGGCTTTTTGCTACTATAACAAGCTGGTTTTATTTAGTTGGGAATTGGGATGATTAATTGGACCACTTGATCAACTCCTGATATGTAGCTTAATTAATTTGGTCACGTTATGTTGCGCGATAATTAATTAAGCTTTCAATTAATTAGCATGGATATAATTCGTTTTGTCAGAATCTTGGTGGCACTGAAAAAAGTCAAATGTCTATTTTTTAGCACCACAAATAGTCAATTTTCTTTTAAATATACTTTACAATTTAATGAAGAAATTAAGGACACCATTTTGGAATAAAAATAGTTTATGCCTTCTTTTTGGCTTCATATATATAGTTGAACTAAAAGTCTAAAATGTCCAAGTCCCACCACAACATTAATAAGATAAAATAAATTTGTTGTATGTTGGTCACATATCTAGTCACTCTTCGGCACGAAGAGGCTTTCTTACTAAGATCCGTAATTAGAAATGTTATTACGGTCAACGAGGATAACAATTTTTTGCCATTAGGATAACATTTAATCTATTTTAAGTCAATAAACTAAGCTAATTCAACGGTGTAGATCCAAATATCGTTGGTCCAATCTAGAGACACATAAGGTATAATATATGTTATTACCGTTGACGTTTATTAATCAAAGGGACGAGTATCTGAGCTTAGAAATTAGCAATATATTTGTATAATGAGCTTAAAACTAACTTATTAATTCCTTTGAAAAGGAAATTTTTTATATTTTCGGAAGGGACGTTGGATCAACAAATGTTCGCTCTGTTTTTACAAGGGAGAGGAAGAGTATGTGAAGGGTTCAACCATTTACTGGCATCGTTTATAATATTTTATTAAAGAAAAAACTATGGAATTCATTTTTTTGGATATTATTCACTTTGATTGTGTAAACTAAATGAATTTTATACGATTTAAATTTGTAAACTGGATTTTCATGAGATGGTTGGGTTGGATCATATTAATTAATTACTATAAAACAGTATATAACCGACTATAATCTAAATTTTGAGCGAAGAAAAACCAATAAATTAATAATATTTTTTTGTTATTTAATTACTTAATTAATTTATTATTTGTTAAAAAAAATTCATAAGTTGACAAGTGTACAATAAGTATATTAATAAAAAAACTAGAGTTTCTCATTTGAAATACTTATCTCAACCTCTCTCTATCTTTTTTATTTTTTTTTTATTTTAATAAAAGTATCTTGTTAAAATACCCTTATATAAATGGCCTAACATGCTAGAGAACTTTATGCAATATGTCAAATACGTAGAGATTTGAATATTTTTTTAGCGCCGCTGAACGATATTCGCGACTCTATTTATGTTAAATACTCTCTTTGTCCCATAATATTAGATATATTCAATGTTTTGTAAGCTTTTTTTGTTTTATTTTATAAGATGTCTTATAATTTTCAATACAATTTTTAAATGTCTTTTGATATTTCGACTCTTTAAATTATGCAGTATTTTTTATAATTGGTTAAATTGAATTTTAAATAACATTTATTTTTTAAAAAAAGTTTTTTAATAAGTATGCATTTAAATAAAAAAATCAATATTACAGAGGGAATACAATTAATGAGCAAGTATAGACTTTAAGAGTTGGACTCTAGGGGACTAAAGTGGAAGGTTGGTACATGTCTTCATGAGCCCTAAAGGAGGCACCACGTCACGTGTCTATTTGGAGTCTTTTATGCGGGTCAAAGCGTGAGGATCTTACGTACTCTATGTTTTTCGAGATAATTGGCGATTCCATGATTTTCTAAGATATGACTGCTTGTGTTAACTAGGTGTCCCGCATGTTGTGGATTGTTTGGTTGTCAATGTGTAGTCCAAAAAAATAAAATTTAACATAAATCTTTACAAGAATGGAAGATACAAAAACCAATGGTGCTTAGATAAGTTAAGTGTACGAAGAAGTAAGCAAAATAAACTAAAACAAAGTTTTGTTTTAATCTTCTTCATCTTCTCTAGAATTAATATCCACATGTGTTCCCTCGCTGGAAAATACTGTATGGTAATCATATGTTTCATATGTGGCATTGTCCATGTCCCTCTCAGAATTTCTCCGAAGGCATTTTTATTTATCTCCATTTCAACAACCAAAAGGTAATTCATCTGATTGGTTAATCTTAGCACATTTGTTTATTACGTATCTAGTTTTTAAGAATAGTAGATAAACAAACGAAGCCTCCAACGACAAAACAATGGTATGCTTAAGAACATTTTTAAATTAGTTATAGTCTATAACTTATTTGGTAACTAACAAAGAAGATACAAAACTCCTGGTATTTTGTGGATATTATGAGTTTGAATACGAAAGGTAATCTACAAAATTTGTTTACAAGTTAAGTTAACTGTAGAGCTCTTCTGTTAGTAGTCTCATCTCACACGTAACCCTCTCCCTGATCCTGAGGGATTTCTTCTTCAGACAATAACCAAGAATCTGAACTAGTAAACCTTAAGAAGGTCTTGATTCTTAAACATTAGTTAAATAAGAATCGGATATATTATTGAAATTGAAATGTACCTAATTCTGGTCAACAAACTCATTTTTATCCAGCTATACTCCAACGAACACAGTCCCAATCATCCACGTCACACTCGTAGCTTAATTAAGCCCAAATTGCTCACGAATATCAATCCATTAATTACGTATATACCTGCTATTGACATTCTATGTAGACAAATCAACCCATTTATTTCCAATTACTTTACATTATATCTTCTCGGATTTTGTCTTTCATCAATATATATTCACATCAAAAAAACATCTCATATATCTCCACTTTATTAGCGTTCAATTAAAGCCTTGCGAAATTTTTTTTGTTTCTCTTATTTTCTTGATACTTATACCTCTCAATTACAAAACCTCTTTTTATAAAGTAAAATACTGTATAAAATATTTAAATCTTTCCTCAATTTCCATATTTTTGGTTTTTTTTTTGTCTTTTTTAAAGACTTTTTTTTTTGTCAAACAAATATATTCTTTTGCTTGATTCCTTTTTTGTTCGTTTTGCTCTTTTGTTAATTTTCTTAAAACTCAAATGTTTTCCATTCCAATGTTAGCTATTAAATCATTGTCATCCAATTAGCGCCAAATTTTAAACATTGAATTTCAACTTTTGGCGGCTTTAAACATTGATTATTATATGTATAAAATATGGACGAAATTATATGAATGCTGCATGGGATATGATAATCATATACAAAGATGACAAAAAGAAAAAAAAAATGATAATCATATACAACATGGATGTCATAAAATGAAAGTATGAACATCTAAAGTTAATTTGTTGCAAGATTCGGTATAAAAATCTATAGAAAACTGAATTTAATTGGGTAGTTAATTGTCCTATTAGAACAAAAATCTACAATGTATTCTTAAACCGGAAAAAAAATTCAGTTCACCCAACGAACCAACTTCCAAGTAGCAGTCCAAATCATAGATTCTTTTGGAGTTTTAAAGTACGTATCCTCACGTCAGAATCTAACATAACTCTTTCCTCTTTATCTGTCTCTCTTTCACCTTTTCTTCTCCATCGATCTTACCTCCACGGAACTTCTTATTTAAACCAAAACAAAAATTTCAGAATCTTTGAATCTTTCGTCAGACAAATGTCTCGGAATTTAATATATAGAAACAGAGCTCTCTGTTTTGTCTTAATGATATTGTTCTGTTTCCCTCAACGGTTTGCCGCCAGAAACCTACCGGAGGAAGAATCCACGGCAAAAGCAACTCAAATTATCCACGTCAGCAACGCCACGTGGCATGACTTCTCTCGTCTCGTAGATGTCCAGATAGGTAGCCACGTCAGCGGCGTATCTGAGCTCAAAAGATACCTACACCGATTCGGTTACGTCAACGACGACGAGAGTTTCTCCGACGTGTTCGATGGTCCTCTCGAATCCGCAATCTCTCTGTACCAAGAAAATCTCGGTTTACCGATAACCGGAAGACTCGACACGAGTACCGTCACTCTCATGTCGTTACCGCGATGTGGCGTTAGCGATACTCACATGACCATCACCAACGATGTCCTCCACACAACGGCGCATTATACGTATTTTAACGGTAAACCGAAATGGAACCGTGACACGCTAACATACGCCATCTCCAAAACACACAAACTCGAGTACTTGACGTCAGACGACGTCAAAACCGTTTTCCGGCGAGCTTTTTCGCAGTGGGCGAACGTGATTCCGGTGAGTTTCGAGGAGGTTGATGACTTCACGTCAGCGGATTTGAAGATCGGGTTCTACGCCAGCGATCACGGTGACGGGCTTCCGTTTGACGGTGTTCTCGGGACTTTAGCACACGCTTTTGCGCCGGAGAACGGGAGGCTTCACCTCGACGCGGCGGAGACATGGGTCGTCGACGATGACTTTAAAGGATCGTCCGATGTGGCCGTTGACTTGGAGTCTGTGGCGACTCACGAGATTGGTCACTTGCTGGGGTTAGGACATAGCTCTCAGGAGTCGGCGGTTATGTATCCGAGTCTCCGGCCGAGGACCAAAAAAGTTGACCTTACGGTTGATGACGTGGCAGGTGTACTGAAGTTATATGGCCCGAACCCAAAATTACGGTTGGATTCACTGACGCAGTCGGAAGATTCTATTCAAAACGGCGTCGTATCACTGAGATTCTTGTCGGGGAATCTTATCGGTTATGCTCTATTGGTTGTTGTTTTTATTCTGTTCCGATAGCTAGGTTTATAGGAAATAAGAATACTGTTTTATTTATTTATTCATAACGAAATGTACAAATATAATTAGGGTTATTAAAGGTTTAGGGGGAAAGTATCATTTTCATGGTCTTTATAATGGCTTTCTTTAAGGACTAAGGGATTATTATTCTTTGATTAATTGCTTCGAGTTTGTGTATATCATTATCTTAAAAATTGAAAGATATTGATGTTTATGGACTGATACATGATTGGTCCTACTCCGAAGGACATTACTACATAGTTGAGGCTGATTATGACTTTATTTTTGTGATCCAAGTGACTAAATACTGTATTTGTTGTCAATCATCTATTGAGTATAATAGATATCTAGACTAGATTAAAACAAAGTCAGAGATTTAAATACAATATTTGACCTATCCTTTTTAAGATCCCTACCCTCATTTGTTCTTCCTAGAAATTTTATCTCCATATATTTGATCCGCTATCTTGTTTCTTGTTAAATAAGTATAAATGAATACAATGCCATTGCTGAAAGAAAGACATTAAAAACACAATATTACTTGGTTAAAAACACACAGAAAATTGTTTGTTTGTTTGGCAAAAATATTGGCAAATTACAAATTTTTTTTTAATACAAAATACAATTATACAAGCCCATTAGACCTTGTATCATAAGCCCAGCTCAAGGTAAGTACCAAAGCAAAGCTGGTTTTTGAATTTTGATGGTTTTAAATCGAACCAAACCGTTTTTGTAACTACGAATCGAATGGTTTATTCAGCCAAACCAAGTAGATTCGATTCGGTTTTTTTTTTTTTTTTTTCTCCAGACCTATTAGTAACCTCTACGTTCAATTAGGCGGTCGTCTCTCTCAAAATTCTGAAACCTCTTAAACCCTAGCAATGCCGGCGAGTTTCTTCTTCGATGCTGCTAGCGACGATGAGCTCGAGTTACTACGTAATGAAGAAGATAGTGGTGAGGAAGATGTTGACGAAGACGAAGCAGAAGAGCATACAGGTGGAGAAGATGAAGACAGAGAAGATGCCGAAGATGACGACGAAGATGACGAAGAAGAAGAAGATGAAAAGCGGAAACGAGGTGCTGATGCTCAATCTCCTTGGGATTTTGCATCTTATTCAAGCTCCGTTGGTGAAGAACATGCTCGACGACACACAACGTCTATTGATGAAAAGATCTCCAAAGCTATTCAGCATCGTCCAGTTCCCATTTCCATAGAAGAAGAAGAAGAAGAAGAAGATGTCTCCGGTGCTGAAGCCGATAAACAAGTAAATCTCCCTAAATTTTGTTTTGAATTGATTGAATTCGATTTCGAATTGGGGTTTTAGAGAAATTGAAAGTGTGATTTTAACTGTGAAGGAGGAGTATCTTTCGGAAGACGATGAGGCAGCTGAGTACAAACCAGAAGATGTTACTCCCAAGCCATTTTTCTCTACAGTGGATGGAGTTTCATTTCATGCTGATACTTTCATGGAGCTTAATCTCTCTCGTCCGTTGCTTCGAGCTTGTGAAACTCTTGGATACAAGAAACCTACTCCGATTCAGGTCCAGTTTATTCCGCAAGAGTGTTCTAGTTCAGTGTTTGTTTATAGTTTTATCTGAATCGCTGATATTGCAAATGCAGGCGGCTTGTATACCTTTAGCTCTTACAGGGCGTGATCTTTGTGCCAGTGCCATCACTGGATCAGGGAAGGTGAGCATTAGTTTGAGGATTTTGTGTAATTCTGAGATTTGTTTAGGTATTTCACTAATATGTGGAGTTTTGATTATGATGATTTCAATATACCTTGTTGTAATAGACTGCTGCATTCGCTTTACCTACTCTTGAGAGGTTGCTGTTCCGCCCCAAGCGGGTCTTTGCTACTAGAGTTCTTATTCTCACTCCGACCAGGGAGTTGGCGGTTCAGTAAGTAGCATAATTTTACCTCCCGCAACAATACTAATCTTTCAAGTCCTTTCGGTTCTTGTTGCTGAAAAGCTGATTTGTTTCGTTGGCATGTGTTGCAGGATTCACAGTATGATTCAGAAGCTTGCACAATTTACTGATATCAAGTGTGGATTGATTGTAGGAGGGCTTTCTTTAAGGGTATGTATTTATCTTTCTCTTAGGATGTATTTATCTGTTTACATTATTTGATGTTCGAGAACAAGCTTGTTTCCTCTCTGGGAAATGTTTCTTAAAATGGAGATTTTGGAATTTTAGCAAGATTGCTGAATCTTTAATGTTTCTTGTGTTAGGAGCAAGAGGTGGTTCTGAGGTCGATGCCAGATATTGTTGTGGCGACTCCTGGACGTATGATAGATCACTTGCGTAATTCTATGTCTGTTGATTTGGATGATTTAGCGGTTCTAATCCTCGATGAAGCAGACCGCCTTCTACAGACAGGGTTTGCCACTGAAATAACAGAGCTGGTATCTCTCCTATTTCATTGCATTTTGGATGTTTCATATGTTTGGTTCCTGTGATAAACCTAATATTGAATTGTAGTCATTTTCTTGTCGTGTTAGTTCTTAATCTGAAGAAGTGGACATGATATAATTTAACTTGACAGAAGAGATCATGATAGGCTGTTTGTGGTTGGATTTAATTATGAGTTCATCAACATGCAGGTTCGCTTATGTCCCAAGAGAAGACAAACAATGCTCTTCTCAGCCACAATGACTGAAGAAGTTAAAGAGCTTGTCAAACTTTCCTTGAACAAACCGTTGCGGCTCTCAGCTGATCCGTCAGCTAGAAGGCCGCCAGGCTTGACTGAGGAGTACGTCAGCCGCTACTTATCATCTCCATTCTCGATAGCCGAAATATTCATCCAAAAATAGCTTATGATCTTGAATATGCCATGTAGCTAACTCGTTATTCTTTAACTGTAGGGTGGTAAGAATACGCAGGACTCGTGAGGCAAATCAGGAAGCTGTTCTTCTTTCGTTGTGCACAAGAACTTTTAAATCAAAAGTCATAATTTTTAGGTTAGACTTCACTAGAAATGTGATGCCTTCCTAATCCAAATTTTCATAAAGTGCTTGCAAAGATTGACATTTTGCATTTCATCTGAGAGATTTCTTGTCCCTTCTTGTGATAGTGGAACAAAACAAGCTGCACATAGACTAAAAATTTTATTTGGACTAGCTGGCCTCAAAGCAGCTGAGCTTCATGGAAACCTAACGCAAGCACAACGGCTTGATGTAAGAAACTTGGACACAAGCTTTTTTGTTCATAAATATCTATTTTTTTGCTATCTGCAAGTATTTTATGCTATCATTTTGCAGTCTCTGGAACTATTCAGAAAGCAAGAGGTTGATTTTCTCATTGCTACCGATGTGGCCGCTCGAGTGAGTATAAGAAGCAAATAACTTATATATGATCTTCTCGGTAGCTCTGCTAGTTCACCTCTTGAACACTCTTTGGGTTTTGATCTTTCCAGGGACTTGATATCATTGGTGTCCAAACAGTCATAAATTATGCATGTCCACGGGAAATAGACAGGTAATCCGAGATATTTTCTGTATGATATTTAAATTTAAACCTATCAGCTTTCTTCTCTTTAGCTGATGTGAGAACGATATTTTTTCCTTTCATTTTGCAGTTATGTTCACAGAGTTGGTAGAACAGCTAGGGCTGGAAGGGAAGGTTATGCTGTAACGTTTGTGACTGATAGTGACCGATCCCTTTTGAAAGTCATTGTAAGTGAATCTTCAGACATACATGGATCCTGCGTTTACCCAATTCATTATCGCTCTAGTTTGGACATTTGAATTGACTTTGTTTCTTTGGTTTCAAGGCAAAGAAGGTGGGTTCAAAGTTGAAGAGCCGAGTCATCCCAGAGCAGTCAATCGTCAAGTGGTCTCAGATAATCGATGAAATGGAAGATCAGTATTCCGCTGTTATTTCAGCAGAGAGGTTCCATTCACATTCATCAAAGAATTACGGTATCTCAGGAGAATTGATTGATCTGTATACTGAAGCTTGGAGGTGTTTTCATCAATTTCAGGGATGAGCGAGCTCTAAGGAAAGCTGAAATGGAATTTGCAAAGGTAGGCAGCTTTGGTTCTTGACTTTGTTCAATTGTCTGTGGATTAATTTCAAATTCGTGATTACGGGTTTCTTTCTGCAGGCCGAGAACATGCTTGAGCACAGAGATGAAATATATGCTCGCCCAAAAAGGACTTGGTTCATGACAGAGAAGGAGAAGAAGCTCGTGGCACAGGCTGAAAAGGTGTTCTTTTTATTTCCTGAGGTTGTTGTTGTAGAGAGAGGATACTCTTATCTGAATCATTCTGGATACTTTCTCTGAACAGGATTCTGCAGGGAACCATTCTGGAAGCGAACTAGTTAGTGCTGATATAGCAGAGGACCTCAAGATGAAGGAGAAGAGAAAACGTGAACGCGAGGTCCGTTTATCAAGAAGCTCTTCACTATGCAGTTGCATTATCGTTCTTGTTTAGTGATGATTTCTTCTTCCTAGAGAACTTACAATCCTTTTGATCATGCAAGTACAGAAGAATCTTCCGAGGAAAAAACGTAGAAAGCTAGAAGCTGCCAGAGAGATGCTAGAAGATAACGAAGAAGAAGAAGAAGACGAAGAAGAAGAAGGAAATGAAAAGCGAGGAAGATCAAGAGTAAGTATTTCAGTGATACACATCTCTTTGGCCGAGATGATGAAACATCGATATTAAATGTGTTTGTTTTTCAGGGGAAAGACAAGAAAAAGCAAGAGACAGAGAAGAAGGGATTGACACTAGTGGATATTGGTTACCGGCGAGCAAAAGCGGTGAAAGCAAAACAGAGAGCAATTGATTCTGGTAAGATGGATAGACCAACGCCGAACAAGAAACAAAACCGGAGTAAACCAAGAAGCCAGCCTAGAGATGAAGAGATGAAAGATCTGTTCAAAAGCGATATGAGCGAGAAGAAACAGGGCAGAGGCGGTGGCGCGGCTGCAGCAAAACATCGGACGAAGTCGAAGAACTCGTTCAAGAGCAAAGCCCGGTAAGAAACATTTCATCATAATCATAACATTTAGAGTGTAAATAACCATATTTTGTACTTTTGTTGGTTTTAACTCGGTACATTCTTCTTTTATTTTGTCCTGCAGATATAAACGTAGGTAAAAAGAAAAAGCTTTTTTGAGAAGATATCGAAGGACAATAACCCACGAGAAAAAGAAAAACATATATTAGCGAAGGGTTTAAACAATTTAATTATCGTTGTAATATCTGAAGATGTTCGAAATTTTTTTGTTTTTCCCTAAGGTATTTATATTATCTTTCATAAAGCTTACAATGAAAATCTAATAAGGAGGCAAAAAGGTCACGTGAGTTGGCGACGGTTGTAGACGCGTGGGCACGTGAGAGGAGTATTGTATGTTCATGTAACCCGTGTCTGTCCGCAAGAGTCTCATTAGAACGTGTAGAACCGAATTAGGAGCTAAAAAGAATTTCTGCATATTCAAGATGACAATGTTAGTGGTTTTGACAGTAATTAAGATAAATAAAACTAAGTATACAAGGATTAGATTATAACCAGTAAGCATTAAAAATAATGTTAGGGAAAACAAAAATGTAAGTGGATAAATACTGAAATAGTACTTAATATATTAATATTATATTAGATGGGAGAAAAAGGAGGGTGGACAAAAGAGAGACGAGAGCACGCATCTTCACAAGTCATTGGAAAAGAGAGTACAGAGTTTGGGTGACGTGTAAGCCTCCCCACTTTTTCCTCTTTTCTTTCTTACACTCCTCTTTTATTCTCCTCTTACGCTTCACCACCATATTTTTACACTCCACACAACAGCTCTATTCTACATATATATCCATTACAAAATACTATTAAATATACAAATCATTTACATAATATATAACTAACTCATTCGTTATAGACTTATTATCAAATCGTTCTTCTCAAAATAGTTCAGCTTGATCATGGGAATTTTTTCTTGAGTTATAAACAAAGACTTAAACCATTGGTGTTTAGGTTGAATAACTCAATAAGGGATTGATTATGTCATTAACAAGAAAAAATAGGTACATACATTTGTAATTGGAAAAATTATATTCTCTACCATCAAAAACTTTTTTATTATACCATATATCACTTTTTCACAACCTTATCAAATCTACTACTTTCTAAAAATTGAAATGATAAACATAACTCTAAAAAATCTCCAAAAAACTATCTTTTCCTTCCTACATAAACTGCATTCAATTGTCCGACAACTTTTTCTTTCTCTTCAATTGTTGTTAAGATATTTAACTAGTCGAATAAAATGAGAACTAGATCCGCAATTTTGTCTATGATACATATGTTTGTATACCATAAGAACTGATGTCCATTATGTGTTATTTTTAGTCATTTAAAAAAATACAAATGTATACTCATGTTTTTGTCGACAACTTGTGAGTAATGATTATCATTTATTGGTCCATGATATGATATCTCGGTGTTGGTGGACAAATTTATGTATATTATAATTGTATTACCGAACATTTTCAAATATTCATGGATAACATGTGAGTAATATATTGTTTATCATAAGAATTGATGTCTTATCATGTATTATTTTTAGTCATAAATAGTATACAAATATATACGCATGTCTTCGTAGACAACTTGTGAGTAATGACTATTATTTATTAGTCAACGATATGCTATTTCTGTATATATTATAATCGTGTTTGTGGATATATTTATGTTTTCGTAGACAACTTGTAAATAAGGTTGTCCATTCGGTCAGACAAACCATTAGTCAGTCAAATCATTGGTCAGCCAAAGACAATTTTATCCGATTTGATCATGATCTACCACAAAAAAGTAGTATTCCTTATGACCATACAAAAAAATGGTAGATTCAACAAACATACTCTTTACTTGCAAAAGATTCAAAAATAACTCTTTTATAATTTATTTGTGACAAAAAAAAAATGAAAGAGATTGCATGCAAAAGAAAAAAAAAACGAATAGAGGAGTAGATGGTACGCTGTCGTATTGTTTATCCCAAAATAACAATACAAACAAAAAGAACACTAATAAATACAGATTCTGTAAATAGTGTTCTTTTTGTTTGTATTGTTATTTTTGACAATAAATACTACAGAATCTGACGGAGAGTTTATTGTATCTGTCTTTTTACTTTCTTCTTTCTCCTTTCCTTTTGGTTTTTCTTTTCATTTTCGGCAATTTTAAAACTTCATCTTATTTACAGAATTCCATCTACTTACATAAATTTGTGTGATGGCGATTTATGATCATTCCACTATTTTATTATTTTACTGACAAAATACAGTTCTACCTTTTATTCTATAATTTTAAATAAAATTAAATTTATAGTTCTGAATAGTCCATCACGTATATATATATATATATATTTGAACCGTATCATACTTTTTCCATCAACTGTTCAACACGTTACAATTAAAAGCATATATTTCATTTGCCTAACTACATTTGAATCCACATACCACATTTTTTTTCAAAACACAAAAGTGAAATTCAAACTCACCAAATTAAGCTAACCGCTCTCAAATTTTTGTTTTGTCTTATTTGAAATCTCAAACAAAAATATTAAATCCTAACACCAAAATTTGAGGACTCTATTTTTTTTTCACATTTGAGGACTCTATTATGTTATAAAAATAATCATCGTTAAGTCTTAAAATAAATTAAGAATCTGCGCTTCCCCAAAAAAAGCTATAATGGCGAGACACTCCATAAAACCAAAGCAATGTAATGGACACATGTCTTCAAAAGCAAGAAGTGAAAGATAGAGAGAAAGTTTCAACTTCAAGCATACGCATTACCAGAAAGAGATCACAAACAATTTAAAGCGTCTCTTCTATTTTCATTTAACAAGAAAAACCAAAAAAAACTCTTGTTCCATTGCCAAATGGGTTTCAACTGATTTAGCCGTTATTATTCTTTTTTTTTTTTGTGTTGAATAATGATGAAGAGAGAGACGTTACAAGAAGTAGGGATAATCGGAGGATTGGCCGGAGCTCAAGTGATTTACGCCGGGAACTCGGAGCTACTGAGTCACTTGTTGTCTCTTGGTATTGACCCACTTCTTATCGTCATCTTCTGCACCTTTGCATCATTTCTTCTCATCACTCCTCTCGCTTTTCTCCTTGAAAGGTAAGCAAAGTTTCAAAACTATAGTTCTCATTTTTATTGTTTTTGGATTTTTTTGTAAATGGTTCTATTTTTTATTTGGTGGTGGGTATATTTGCAGGAAACTTTGGCCCAGAAGTCTAAGTTTCAAGTTGAAGACAAAACTAGTTTTAGTTGCTCTTGCTGGGTATAAAAAAATCCTTTTAATATATGCATGTTTTAATTGTTAGATTCTAACTTCTTTTTTTCTTTATAGTGATAATAATAAGAATAATTATCTGTTAGATGCTTATTTCCTTCTTTTGAAAGAGAAGGAGAAGATTTAAAATCATAAAAAGTGATTAATTAAGAGAGAAGTTGTGTTTGAAACAGAGTGTCTCTGTTCCAGTGGTTATACTTAGAAGGAATGAAACACACATCTGCATCAATGGCCACAGCTATGCCTAATCTCTGTCCTGCTTTCATTTTTGTCATTGCTTGGGCTGCTGGGTAAATCCTGTACTTTTCTGTTAGTTTACTCTGTTAAAGTATCTAAAGATTAGAGCTTTAGTTAATGGGTTTTGAATGATTGACTTTGTTAAGGATGGAGAAAGTGAAGCTAAACTGTATGTACAGTAGAGTTAAGATGGGAGGGACAGTTTTGTGTGTGATGGGAGCTTTCATTATGAGCTTAATGCATAGTACCACTGCCACTTCGAGCTCGGTCAAGACTATACCTATTGTCCCTGACGAAGTCGTTTTAGACAAGGACAAAATCTTAGGTTGCCTCTATCTTCTCCTCGCCATCTGCGGCTTGTCCTCTAGTATTGTCCTTCAGGTTTCACCTTATGCCCCTTCTTAGCTTTAGAGCTATCATATATCCGGTTGTGCTAATCCGGTTATTTGCTTGTGAAATCACTTTGATCGTCCTAACTAGGCATCCATACTAGCCGAGTTTCCCGCGCCTATATCAATGTTCTCGATGGTATCTTTGATGGGTGGGATCACCACGGTAGCTTTGCAGTATGCTCTTAATGGAAGTATGGAAATGGAAAGTGCATCAGTAATCGGTCTCGGCCACCTTGTGGGATACGCAATGCTGGTACATATCTCATGAAGCATATATAGTGTGCAACATTTGAATGTTTTTAAAATGTTATTATAAGAATTTTGTTTTATTTCTAGGGCGGGTTGGTGAGTGGAGGAGGGTTAAGCTTCAATGCATGGGTGATTAAGAAGAAAGGACCGGTAGTTGTGTCTCTATTTAGTCCAATTGCTACTGTGGTTTGTGTTGTTGTCTCTGCTTTCACCATGGAAGAGAGTTTGAACCTCGGAAGGTAATTTTTTCTTGCAGCTTTTCTCCTTCAAAGTAGGATGTTTTAGACAGAAAGATAAGTCATTTATCTTCTTTCTTGTTTTCTTTTTTTTTCTGTGTCAAATTAGCTTTGCGGGAATGGCGTTGATGTTCGGAGGACTCTACTTCGTTCTGTGGGCTAAAGGGAAAGAAGAAGATGGAGAAGGAGATGAAGACAAAGAAGATGATGAAGAAAGTGTGCTTCGAACAGAGTTTGATCTTCAGAAGCCTCTCTTGCTTTAGTTTTATAGTCTTCTTTCTTTTACGTTCTTGTGAATTTAGTTTAGGTTTAAAGAAGTAAGATTAAATTTACTTCACAGATAATAGAATTATATTATACACGTATTACCGTATTCGGTAGTATATGTTCGTGTGTGATACCAAAATACTTGGTTGTATCTCGAGTACATTCTACTATGCATTTAGTATATTTTTTACGTAGCTTCAAGCGTTTGGTCATTTGTTCACATGTGTCAAGTTGAGTGTCTTCAATATCTAGTGAACTAAACATATATTTAGAAGGAACACTTTTATATTTACAATATGACTAGTGTTTGCATAACTTTCTTTAAATTTGTAGTTTTAATTTTAAATGCTACTGAAATAAAATATGTTATTAAAAAGTTGCATTGAATCTTCTGGAAAAGTGATATTTTCATTTTGATTAATAGGGAAATTTATACAGGTTACTGTTTAGACATTTTTCTTGGATCATGTTGTACTGTTTGGGAATAAAGTAATGTTTTTGTTTTTCTACCGGGTTCTCTTATCATCTTAATATTTAATTGTTGGTACCTTTTCGAATTATAAACACTGAACAGAGTTCTTTGTGTTTTGATTTGTCTGAAGAGATTGAAGCAAAGCTAAGTAAGCTAAGTTAGTTAACACTAAAGATTCCATTGTGTAAGCCTCTTCTTTACTCAACAATGTATTAAAGTTCCAACAACTCAAATTCAAATCTTTGCCTTTTTTTAATTCTTGGTAATGTTAAATATATGTATTCTATGTTCCCTTTTCAATAAAACCATGATTACACATGCCATATGTATATTAACAGTTTAATGCATTCTTAACTACTGCTTGTCTTATATGTCTTATGTCTAATTGTCTACATATATGTACTGTATGACTATGCAAATTTTTTAATACATGATGTTTTTCTTTGTTAAACTAGTATTTGACACCCAAACAAGAACTATTATAATAGTCAAATTTGACAATAATTATCTTTTAATTGCTTAAGTATAATTCAACTATTTTTACCAACAACTTTTGAACTTTATATCCGTAATTTTTTCCGATTCGGAGAAGATATCCTATTTGTTAGTGTCATTTGTGTTATTAGTAACTGGAGTCATGATTTTTATTATTCTCTCGTATTTTATGACAACATATACACCAATGCAACTGTCAAGTGTCAACACAGTGTTACAGTATTCAGTAATACTTGATATAATATCTTTTTGGGCAGTATTCTGTAATACAGTATTCAATAATACTTGATAAACCATTTGAATTTCACTTGATATAATATCTTTTTGATCAGCAATACAGTATTGTTATATAACTAATTGACAATATAAAGCATCGAACCAATGGTAATCATTTTATAGTCCTTCTCATGAACCATTACTTTTTAAGTGATATAGATTTCAGTATGAATATGTTAAGTTTGATGAAACTGCAATCATAAAAACAAAAAATCATTCCCGGTTCGAAAATTCAAAATATTAACACACTAATCATACTCACAAACACTACTTTTTTTTTTGTTAGTTCAAGCCCTGACTTATGAGATGAAAAAAGGAAAATACAATCTAACCGAGAGAGTCAAAATTTGTTTCAGGTTAGACACTTCAAAAGCGAAGCATCCAAAAACTGAAAATATGAAATGAGATTGGACGTCCCTAATAAAAAAACCTTAGGTGGAATGGTTCAACATTCTTGGACCTTTCCTATCATCATTGTGTCGACCATCGTATGTTTAAGGATACCAATCTAAGTACGATTATATACATGTGATGATCAGATTGTTGTGTCGATTTATTTGTTCTAACAGTTTGATAACTATTAAAACTCATTACTATCAAATTTATTTAAACGTTTAAACCGTTAAAAATGACATTTCAGCATTTAAACCTCAACGCGCAATTAAATAAATCAATGCAACTAATACAACCGTTTATATCATTTGAACCTCGACGCTTCAACCGATTTTGCCATTACACTTCCTTCAACTAACTCAACCAACATAATTCACACATACTTCGTTGTGCTTAGAAACTTTTTTTTTTTTGCTTTAAGAAGTCAATAATCAACTAAAGAAGCAAAACAACAGCTTTTTGTTTATCTTTCTTATAAACAATACCACCTTTGTAATTACCTACTAATTCAAATTTTAATCTTTCTGCATTAACTCGAGATTCTTCACTCGGTGGTTATCGTTGTCAGCCGAATTAAAAATTAGTATAGTTTTCTCTTTAATTTTTTTTTTACTAAAACTAAACAAAAAGACTTATCTCTACGTATCATTAGTAGTAGTTATCGTATGGACCAAAAAGTCATAATTGTTAATTTTGGGGGCTTGTGAAAAAGAGAGGAATGCTTGTTACCTACTCTTATTAACTTCTCTCATTCTCTCTCTCGTCGCTACTACAGCAGTCTCTCTAATCAAATTGAGACAGAGAGAGAGATTTGACAAAAGAAACTTATTAAAGTCTTCTTAGGTTTCTTTTTTGCTTTTTGTTCTGTTCTCTCGTTCTTTGGCAAAAATGCAGAACAAATACAAATGCAAGCTCTGTTCCAAGAGTTTCTGTAAAGGCAGAGCACTTGGTGGTCACATGAAGTCTCACTTGGTCTCATCTCAACCCTCGACTGGTAAGAAACTCGGTGACTCAGTCTATTCATCTTCCTCTTCCTCCGACGGTAAATCTTTGGTCTACGGGTTGCGTGAGAACCCGAGAAAGAGTTTCCGGGTCTTTAATCCGGATCCTGAGTCATCCACCGTTTACAACAGTGAAACAGAGACCGAACTCGAATCCGGAGACCCGGTTAAGAAACGAGTCAGAGCAGAGGTTTCAAAGAAGAAGAAGAAGAAGAAGAGTAAGAGAGTGTTTGAGAACTCCAAGAAGCTGAAGACGAGTCACGAGTCACCAGACCCGGCGAGTTCTGTCTCTGATGGTTCGCCGGAACAAGATTTAGCTATGTGTTTGATGATGCTGTCAAGAGATTCAAGAGAGCTTCAGACTAAACTGAAAAAACCGGTTTTTGCAGCGGAAGTTGTAGAAGATACGAAGCCGGCAAATATACATTTCCCGGAGCTCCGCCGCTGTATGATAGATCTGAATCTTCCTCCGCCGCAAGACAACGATGCTGTTACCGTCGTTTCAGCCATATAAAGGTTTCAGAGATTAGATAACGTCAAAAATCAAAGAATCTTGATGATTTGGTTTGTCTTCAAGATTATTATTCTTTATTAGAAAATGAAAAAAAACGTTTATTGGTTTGGAATCTTTGGATGATATTATCAGACAATGTACTTTTGATGTAAGTGAACAAAAAACAGAACCAAGAAACAAGCTCTGTTTCTAGTTTCCTTAACAATTTGAATATTACGGGTCATGGATGATTTGATGTGATTATAGATTGTTGGATCTTTGTTATATCGTTTTGATATTTGGAATTCTTGAGATGATTCTTTTGCATGATCTTTGGATCTTGGATCTTTGATTTTTCTTTATATAAATGTGTTGTTAATGGAACTATTTAATTTCACCTGCATTTTTTTATGACGCAAGTGTGTGTGCTATTTAAAATAATGTAAATATTATTCTTGCTACGTATCACTTACCAGTATACACTATACACTGTGGTGATATACTCAAACCATCCAAAACATGATCAGATCATAAATATTCAAAAAATATCTCGATAAGCTAAATATCTAAGCCCAAAAAATACTGAGATATTTCACCTAAAATATGACGAATATTAGTTAGTGTAATTCTCTTCTTGAACATGTAGAGGACCTGTAACAAACTAGCTACGGGTAAAAAAATCGATTATTAGTCTGAATCAGAGATTGTACATCTATATCCACCTTATGCATTACCACTTTTCTTAGAACAACAAAGAGACAATTACTTGTTGACAAAAAAAAAAAGAGAGGATAGTTACTTATTTGGTTCGTTGATTCCTACTTTGTTTGTGGTGTAGTTATATCGCCAGCTGCATCGGTGTAACTCTGTCTAGTAGTAGTAATAGTTTGATACCAAAACAGAACAATTTATGTTTCTTTCTTGACAAAAGAAAAAACAAACACAACACACTTCCATTTTATTTTTATGGGCACCATGCGTTAAGTAACATCCTTATTTATCACAGAAATATCCCTGAATCCATCTTTGAACTCACGTTTCTGCATGTTTACCCTTGCCTGGCTCTCCGAGTTAAATAAACAATTATCCACTGACAGATCGACACCATAATTAAACGAAAGGTCTTCTTTTTTATTTATATATATATATATATATATATATTACTTTTTTTGGTTTACTTGTGTAGTTCTTTTAAAGAATAGGTATATGTTGTCTGAACAATTGGAAAAAGATAAACATTAGATGAAGGGTATTAGGGTAAATTCGATTGCTGGTCATATCAGAGATAAAAGGGCGGACATGTGGCACAGCTTTTTCGCTTTAAGCTTCCGTTGGCAAATATGTGGACCGATCATACAAAACACAAAATATGAATTCAGTTTCCATCTTATTCTCTATATTAGAGCTGCATAGTTATAACTTATAAGTATCATGTTCTTTATAGACTTGTTGATGATCTTATCATACTTACACATAAGAATATAATTTGTAAGAGAAAAAAGGTGTTCGGAATCATAACAAACATTGTATGTTTTGACAAATATATTATATTAACTCCTGAGGACCCACTGTAAATGTAGTGCAGTGGCATTCGGGTGAACCTCGCTGTAAAACCTCATTGTGTCTGGTGAATCTGAAGCTATGCTTAGTGGGCCTTTACAGGTTTCTTTAGATCTGGCCCATTTTGATGTGCTCATTACAACCATTAGTTATGTAACTTTCCGGTCAGTGAATAAATATAAGGGATTATCTTGAATAGGGTAATATCAAAGAAAATAAAGTTAATGTTAACTTTGTTAATCCTTTCTAACCTTATTATGTACAGAAGCAATCCATCATCAAGATGATCAGAATCTCACCGATCTTAGTCAATACAATTTGCTGAGTCCAGGACTAATTCCGGATTCACCCAACCGGGGAAACAAAACCTCTTTGTCAATCAAAGCCTGAAGATGCGATGTGATCCTCACAAAGGAGACCCACAGAAACGGTGCACAGCAAAAGGCATACCCGAAAACAGACAATGCTCTGACAATGCCATCAGGATAAGAGGGAAAAGCCATCACCAGGAGCGTCCCAAAAATGCCAAGCCATGGTGTTAAGACAGGGAGCATTGGAAGCAAGAAGGTGTTGATGGGTATGGTAGAGAGAGCAAAGGAGCCGGTTAAGTAGACCGCCCAACCAATGAATGGGTGGATCGTGTGTGGGATGATGAAGAATGGTATAATGTAGGCTGAGAGGATAAAGAGGAGTGCAACCATCTTGAAACCTGTCTGGATCATGGTTAGATTCTTATCTGAACGTCGGTAACATAGCTTGGTCATGCTGGGACGAGCTAGACAAGTGACTAGTATGATTCCTAGGTAGAACACTGCTTGGATTAGGACCCAAGGTCTCTCTGCGGAATAACTACAATGACAGCAGAGGATTAGTCCTAACTGTCAACTATTTTAATAAGAGACAATGAGAGGTCGAAACCTAGACTAATCCCAAAAACTTGTTATCGTTTTGTATATTATTTCTACAATGGTAAAGGAGAGTGTGTATGAGTATATCCAATGGGATTAATTCACACATTGGAGGTTAGGAGTATTAGTCTTGGTTTTGGTCTGTAATTAAATCGAACGAACCTTATAGTGTAGTGGCGTTGGTAGTGCCATGAGAGACCTAGAGGAAGAACAGGCCATGACCACCAATACCATGGCTTTAACCAAACTGCTCCTGGGAACGTGATCACACTGTTTGGTCCACACGGTACGTTCCATCTGAGTTTAAGGTCTAATAAAGGTACAACGATTAGCAAAATCTTTCGATTTGTAGGTTAATGAAATGGAGAGAGTAATGATCACTTACAATAATAAGAGGCGTCCATTTGATATCCCAAAGGAAGCCTAAAATGTCCGGTAAGCGCTGTGGTGCGGTTACCGGGAGGATGAAAGAGAGGCTGGTTGAGTAGATCGGAGAAGTAGCTGACAAGGAACCCTTGGTCAGCTCCATCAGGGTTATCTCTCTTTACTTCAAGTGCATGAATCATGTCTCTAAAGACCTCTATTGATGGCTGCAACACGAAGAGGCCAGTGTGGAAGATGCAAGGGTTAATGAAGACAGCACAGAATTGGCCGCATTGGAAAAGCTCGTCCGTGTTCTTGAGGAAGACATTGTCGACGTCAAGCATTACGACACGTTCATAATCAGAAAGAGACCAAGCGTAGAGCTTGTTTAGACTAAGCTTGAATCTGTTGTCGAAGTTGGTTTGTTTCTTGTATGGATTCTCAAGATTCTCTACTCTCACTACTTTAGCTCTGTCCTCTTCTTCCCTACATACCTCATTAGTGTGAATTATATCAATTAACAGTTTATTCTATTATTATATATGAAAATGCAACATGGAATCAAAAAAAAAACAACACTATGTAACTTTGATATTATATTTTCTGAATATTATATTTTTATTTCCAATTCAGAAAAGGAAAACCAACAAAAAAAAGTTGTATAAAGGTCTGAGACTTTAAATTTCTAAAATAAGGCATTTGACAGCTAGCCCATTTACTCTTTTTAACAATATTATCTTCTCTAAACTCTTTAAAATAAAATCAACAAGCAATCCACAAATAGTTTTTGTATTGTTTACACATATAATCTCTTAAATACTCACTTTCCCACTAACAAAAGAAAAAACACCAAACTTCCACCTAAACCCATGTTTAGTTTTGAATATGAAATAACGCTGGTATGAATATGATACAGAAATAACAACACTGACAAAAAAAGAAATAAATCATTTTAAAAGTAAGCTTCTATGTTCAAAAGAAGATCATATTATGATTTTTATTTATGTCTGAGATATTTTCTATCAACAATAGAAGGAAAAAAAAACGACAAGTAATCTAAAAAAGGTCGTGGAAACACGTCTGCGACTAAGACTGTCTTTGTCCGGACATCTTCAACTTTTATAAGATTGAAGCATATTCTTATTATTCTGCTGTCCCTGTTGCCAATAATCTAAATATAATAATCAATAATCTCAAATTTCGAAATTTTAAAAATTGTTTTCATGCTGTTTCCCGCATTACTGCTCTTCCATGTTCTCCTCAATTATTTTTTTTGAACGAAACGAAGAACAAATATTTTGAAATTTGTATTATACATATGAGCTTGAAAAAACTATTCTAGAAAATATGTTTTAGCTTGATTAAACGAAGAATAAAAGTTTGTATTTTTAGTTTTTATTAAAACGCTAGCGTTTTGGCGATTGAAGGAAAAAAAAGAAGAAGATGAGGAGACACACTTACAGAGTGTGAATCCAGTTGAGAGGAACGTCGAAGGAGGCGATGACGACGATATCAGCGTCCACGTGGAGACCTTTGAGTGATCTGATCAAGACACGTGTCGCAACGTAGAACTCGTAGTCTCTTGGTGTTCCCATGTACATCATCGTTGCATAAGCGTTCTTGTGCTCCGGCCGCCGCGTCTTTAACCCTCGCTCCTCCATCACCGCGTTTGCGTTTTCCGTTTCAAGCGGCTGAAACAGCTGTTTATCTTTAAATGCTGTCGTTTCGATGATAATCAAAAGAAACAGAACCCAACAAGACAACACCATAGTTCTTCGCAAATCCATGCTTAATGTCATCTCTATACAACAATCCTAGGAGAAGGGTTTTGTTTCAGTTTTCAGGTGTTTACACATCCTATATATATATAAATGTAATGGAATTATGAAAGAGATAGAGAGAGATGTTTCTGGGAGACTGGGAAGACTTAAAAGGTATAGTTGTTAGTGGCCAATAGGAAATTAATCAATTTCTCCTTTTTTCCCGAGTTTAAAAATTATCCATTTTAAGAAATAAATATTTTTGAGAGGTTTAACCAAAACTGGGGGGATTATGTGCTTTTATTATACTCGAAAGTCGAAACTAATTAGTGACTACTGGTTGTTGAACACCCAGAATTCGATATTTAATGGGCGTTGAGAATTCTGATACATATACTCTTTCTGTATAATTTGTATTCTTGTTGGCCCGAACATTGCATCTTATTCTTTAAAATTTTACTAGAGAGGGTAATATATATCAATTAGTAGGGTATTTTTGGCAAAGTTTTGCTATATAAATTAATCAAACAATGGGAACAGACCCACTAAGCTCGTGAACACAATCGCCAGATTTGACAAAGGATATGATAATCCCACTCTAATATGTCTCGATCCATACCACTATTATCACACCAATTTTTAATTTCAAAATCACTCGGACATAAAACAATAAACCCAGTAGAAATTAATATCAAAATTGTATGAACATTTGATCAATAGTTTTTAAATATCGTAACAACAATACCATTTCCAATTACCAAATACAATCAATATCAAATCACATAATGAAATGCTCAAAACACACATAACCAATCATATAATCACAATCTCATATATATGCATATGCTCATGCACCCAAAAACATATACACGGCCACACAAACCTTCGAGCATCCAGTTCTGCATATCTCGGTCACCTTAACCTTCAAACATCTAGTCAACATTCCACTATACCTTGACCATCTGGCTCTTATGCCTTATGTTCGGCATTCCCTTATCTCGACAATATATCATGAATAGGGATGAATAATTGACAGGGGTCGGTTTGGCACGATTTGACATTTCGATAATTTGATTTGTAAGAATTCTCACCGAATTAGACCAAAATAAGTTTGGTTTAGTTTCGCTTGGAAGTTGGAATTGCCAAATTTGGTCCGGGTTAGATTAAAAAATTTACTGCCGAATTAAAACCATATTAATTTGATTATTTAAATTTCTTCACTTGTTCTCCTAATGTTTCCATTTACTTGTAAGCAAATGTTAAATAAAGGGCCAAAACCATAGAAAAATGGCAAGCCCAATGATAATAGTTTAAAAAATGTTAAGCCCAATGGGAGATAGCACAAAGCTTAACATCTCTAATGGTAGTCTCCCTGTTAAAAGAATAAAAAAAATTAGGATCGTCGGGGTGTAGCTCCCCGCAAAGTTTTATTCAAGTCCGTAATCCCACGAAACTTCAACCTCTTGCTCTAGCTACACAAAAAAACTTCAACAAGATATATCCACACAGAACTTTGAATTCGAGTTTTAACCCCAACACCGTTAATTACCAACGTTTTCCGTCTGATTTCGTATTAAACACGATTTATATTATAACTAAACCATAAAATCAATTAATTTCAGTCCAAAACACTAATTTTGAACCCTCTACTCTTTTTAGAGGGTTTCAAAATCGATTTTAGAAAAAATAAAGGGAAAACACAAGTAACTGAAGTAGACAAAGACAATTAAAAAAATCAAATCCATAACCAAGACATCCACCACAAAAAGGATCAAGTACCTAAAGAGAATCATACATCCATTACAGACAATAACATCCAGGGTACATCAATGATAACGCCGCCGAGAATCAACTACTAAGAAGGTAAAAAAAAAATTATTTTCTTAGAGTGCCAAAAAAGAAGAAGCTAGCTAGCAACCCTTGATCCACTTGCAGAAGCTACTCTTGATCCACTTGACTTGCAGAAGCCTGTTCATGTCCCTGAAACAACAGTTGAAAGCAACATAAAATAAGTTACAGAAGAAAGAGTAAACCATCTCAAATAAGGGATACATAAAGAGAATGACTAACTCGTTTAGCTTGTTTGGCACATGATCGAGAATTGTGGCCAGTTCCACCACTTCTTACAATGCATTGTCCTCTTCGTTGTGTCTTCAGTGGAGATTTTTGTGCCTTATGTTTCATATTCTTCTTGGACGGAGATTCATTAAGTTCTTTCTTTTCTGTTTCTCACTCTTCTTTTTCCGTCCAGGTTGTGGTGGTTCACAAGGTATACCCACCAATGATATGTCACCGTGACTCCAATCACCAACACCTCTCAGTGGGATCATTGCCTCAATATATGTTCCTCTCCAGCGAGTTGTGAGAAACCAATCAGACACATAGTCATCTGGATTATGGTTTCTTTTCAAGATTACTCCATAAGCATACACACATGGAATCCCAGTTATATCCCACTTGCAACAAGTGCATGTCTTCTCTGTCATGTCTACCCTCTCTGAATCACAACCAGTATCAACCACAAACTTCCCACTAGTACCTGGCCATATTGTACAGATTGCAGCCTGCTCATGATCTTCATCCAGGACCTGCTGGACATATGGTGTGAATTTTGATGGGTGGTCGGTTGCTTTGGTTTTTCTTAGCGAACGGATCCTTTGATACTCGGTTAAATATGACACATATATGTCTTATCCCTAAGAAGGAAAGACCGAATCAGGTGACGGATCTGAGACCTATTAGTCTCTGTAATGTGGGCTACAAAATTATTTCTAACGTACTTTGTCAAAGACTTAAAAGTATCATATCAGAACGCAATCAGCCTTTGTGAGAGGTCGATTAATTTCAGATAATATAATGATTTCGCATGAGATGTTTCATGGTTTGCGAACAAATCCATCTTGTAAAAGAAAGTTCTTGGCTATAAAATCGGACATGAGTAAAGCGTACGATCGAGTAGAATGGTCCTTTATCGAAAAGTTATTATGCAAAATGGGTTTTTGTGAGAAATGGATTAATTGGATGATGAGGTGTGTTACGTCGGTTCAGTATTAGGTTCTTATTAATGGTCAGGCGAGAGGACTTATAAGTCCTGAGCAGGGACTAAGACAAGGAGACCCACTTTCGCCATATCTTTTTATCTTACGCACAGAGGTGCTGATTACAAATATACATTGAGCAGAACAAGATAAGGTTTTAACGGGTATGCAGGTGGCCAAGGCAAACCCGCCAATATCTCATTTGTTGTTCGCGTATGACAATTTGTTTTTCAGTAAAGGTATGGTGGAAGAGTGTAAAGTTGTTTTAGATATACTAAAACGGTATGGAGAGGCCTCCGATCAAAGGATTAATTTCTTAAAATCATCGGTGCAATTTGGACATAAGGTCGACGAGACGCTCAAAGCAACTCGTATGTTAGTCTTGGGTATCACAAATATTGGTGGTATGAGCTCTTACCTGGGATTACTAGAGAGTATGGGAGGCTCTAAAACAGAAATATTTTCCTTTGTAAGAGAACATCGACAAAATCGAATCAACGGTTGGTCAGCAAAGTTGTTGTCAAAAGGGGGAAAGGAGGTGATAATTAAATCGGTTGAGGTAACTTTGCTTACTTACGTGATGTCTTGTTTTCGTTTACCAAAAACAATCACATCAAAATTAACGAGTGCAGTTGCTAACTTTTGGTGGAGCTCAAATGGACAATCCAGAGGTATGCATTGGAAATCATGGGATAAACTATGTCATAGTAAATCAGAGGGTGGATTTGGTTTTCGACATATGGAGGATTTTAACACGACATTACTGTCAAGACAATTGTGGTGATTGATTATGGTACCATAATGTTTATTTTCAAGGGTGTTTAAAGGGCGATATTATAGGAATACAAATCCTTTAGACATAGTTCGATCTTATTCCCATCCAACGAGTGGCGAGTATTATCTCAGCTCGACCTCTGGTTCAGAAAGTGCTTATTATACGAGTTGGCTCCGGACGATCTATTTCCATGTGGAATGATCCATGGATACCAGCTCAATTCCCGAGGCCAACTTTAAGTAACGTTCGAATTATGAGTATGCCTTAATGGTGAACGATTTGTTGGACCCTAAAACAAATATTTGGGATATGATTAGGATTAAAGCAGTTATTGATCCAAACAATATTCCCTTAGTTAGTGGTTTATTGGTTGGCCCTGCACAGGGACCAAATGTTCTAGGTTGGTATTTTACAAAACTGGAAAGTACACGGTGAAGTAAGGTTACTATGTCGAGCAACTAAGCTAATTATCGAAGGAGAACATAAGGGATATTTTGGAGCCAACAATTAAACCTCTCCAATCATATAGTGGGAAGGTAGAATGTCCACCAAAATTAAGGCATTTCATATGGCAAGTAGTTTCAGGATGTATATCGGTTAATGCTAACCTGCGAAAACGTTGCTTAGGATGTGATCCAGGTTGTTCGCGGTGTGGGGCTGAAGAGGAAACGGCAAATCACGCTATTTTTGATTGTCCTCCGGCCTTACAGGTATAAGCTCTTCAAATATCCCTACTGTGCCATGGATTTTTCCATCCCATTTGGTTTATACTAATTTAGACCATTTTTTCTTGGCGAATACCAGCGGATTTATGTAGCACAAGCTACTTTTGGATTATGGGTATATTTTGAAAGCTTGAAACGATACAATTTTTGAAAATGTGGATGTCAATCCACGGGAGATCATTGAGATTGCAGAGAGGTAAGCGCAAGCTTGGGTTATGGATCAGAGGGAGAAGGACATTGAAAGTCATGGACATGTGCCTATTGTTCTACAGGAGATTAGTACTACAAGACATCGGTGTTTCATTGATGGTTCTTGGAAAAGGAATGATGAATTCTCAGGAATAGGATGGTACTGTATTAACCCTGCAGGTGTGGCTCCAACTATGGGAGCAGCAAACCTTCGATGAAGTCTTTCTCCTTTGTATACCGAAGTGGATGCACTAGTTTGGGTCATGAAGTGTATGCTAGACAAATATATACGCGATGTTAACTTCTTAATGGACTGTTCGGAATTGGTGAAGATAATGTCTTCTCCGATGGAATGGCTTAATTGAATCATTTGATAAAAAAAGAGATAATACATTGATAATGGAAAAAATTACGGAGTGAGGTATACATTCAAACAAACAAAACGTCTTATTCGTTATACAACAATATGAGCTACAATGATGGTAACATGGTGTAGCTATAAATAATAATAAATGGGCAGTACATGAGGTGATCAAATAATATGATGGGGAAGGTTCTTAGGTTCCGACAAAACCAAAACCGGAGACGAAAAAGGCAGTGGCCTGAAGAAAAAGATAGAAATGTAACCATGTGTGGCCATATATTAGTCCATATAATGCACATACTAATATGTATAACCCCACCATCACTTCCTTCGCGTTAATTCTGCAACAAAATAACACAAGTTTTCCTCTTGTTAATATATGTGTATTTATATATTTGTCTATAGATCTACTACTAGTGTATTCAGAAACCTTTTCAAAAGTGGTAATCACGATTTCAACTCTTGATGTTGTTTAAGAAATCATGAGTGAAAATTTTGTAATTTCTTGGTAGTTAATCCAACAAAAATGGAAAATATATACGTCTTTTGTTTCTTTCTCACCTTTCATAACAAGAATTTCTTTGGATGACCTGAGAGAGTAACTTGTTCTTTAAAGCATCTCCTAATTTCTCGGTCACAACCCATTCGTTAACTCTTCCTCCTTCAAGTAGGCCGATGCAAGTTCCTTTGGTTCGATGCATAGCCATTACATTCTCGAACAAGATCCAAAATATCACGAGGTAGAAGGATTTAGTTGTTTTTCAAATATATACATGCATTAATTTAATCTTGATTCTTTATATGTAATTAAATTAATCATCAAGAGTATATATAGGTACCTTGGAGTTGCCATGGTGTGGAAGATAGTGATCAAAGAGGGAATGTAAATGGTAGACCAAGACGGGATGTAGATTTCAGGGAAGAAGACACTTGTTGGCACAATTATGCAGTAGAAGAAGAATGTCAAGAAGTGTACTGCCACTTTCCTTACGAAGAAAAAGCTGTAGATCACATAGAACTTCTTCCATATTGATACTGTCTGTTCCAAATTAAACAATTGTTGTTAATTAGCTTTTTTCAAGGTTCTATATTACAACATATATATAAGAGTTGTGTTCAATCAAGTCCAACTGATTAATATACGACACCGTACATATCACACAACTCCAGTCCCCACGTAAGAGACTCTAACCAATCAGTGACCAAACGTATTATTCTAGATTGGCCCCACTAGTTCAAACAAGACACACTGCATATCATTATCGTGGTCCTATTCCATCTAAGAGACAAACAAAAACTAGTACCAATTTCAATAATACAAAAAATGACAGGACCAAAATCAGTCACTGACACGAGGGGTCTGAATGAAGCAAAGAAACAAAAAAGACCTTATTGTGAATGATCTCCATTGTCATTTTTCTAAATAGATTCGCCGGGCCACAGGACCACCTATGTTGTTGGAATCTGTAGGCCTTGAATTTGCTTGGAAGCTCGTTTCTCACCTGCAAACCTCCAAATTAGCCATTTATTGTTTTGTTTGTGATAACAAAAGGAGACTAATGTATTTATTCTTGCATGGTTTTGAGTGTAACCATTTGTAAAAAACGTGTGTTACCGTGAGATCATTGAGGTAGACAAATTTCCAGCCGTGAAGACCAACACGAACAGCTAAGTCCATGTCCTCTACAGTGGTCCTTGATTTCCATCCTCCTGCTGCTTCTAGTGCCGATATTCTCCATACACCCGCGGTCCCTAAAATTTATTAATATATGTTATGGTCCCAAATATCTGAGTCGTATGGCCAATTAGTTCATCCCCCACAAGGTGTTTTCAATGGGTCTAAACTGAAAATCTACAGTCCCATATTATAACCGCACATTAATAATAAGTGAAGTGACTAATATTCATCTTTGTGTACTTTCTCATTTCCATGTTAATTTGAGGTCCCTACCATGTTCACCCTTAGATTAATGATGGTAATCCTTGGAGTTCATCGTCATTGTGGACTGATTCCAAAAGAAAATTTATAGATAATGAATTCTTAGGCTGGCTTTACACCATGCTAAGGTTTATGAGTATCCTAGTGGTTCGTGACCCTTATATATGACTGATTCTTATCATTTTTATTTTATTTATTTTTTACTTCTAAAAGATATGTTATTTAATTATGCCTGGAGATTTCAATCATACCGTTAAACCCAAAGAAAGCATGTCTAGTAGACCCTGATTCTTGTTCCACCTTAAAATGGTAGTTGAGGGACATCTCTTGCATCCTCGTCATCATGCATTTGTCCGCGTTCACTGCAAGAATATCGCCGCTCATTAATATTAAAAAGCCTAAAGATCATCATAATTGCGTTGATCATAGCAAACTAACAATGAATTCATAATGAAATTGTTTGTAATTAAGCATATACCAAATATCCATCGGGCTTGAACTAGAGCAACCTCAGGGTTGTGGACGAGGAAGGGGATTGTGCGGGTGAGGTAATCGGGCTCGGGTTGGAAATCGGCATCGAAGACAGCCACAAAGTCGCATTGCTTGACGTATGTATGCGTAAGAGCTTCTTTCATAGCCCCGGCTTTGTAACCGTTTCGGTTATCTCTCCTTTCACACCTTATGTTTATGCCTTGGCTTTGCCATTTTGCAATCTCTACGTCCACACCTTCCTGCTCCCTCTTTCAAATTTATCATACTATACAATATATGCATCCAAATATCTACGTAATGCAAACGGGAAAAGCGAACAAATTTTCGTATTATCTTATTTAATCAATAAATTATGATGTTAAAGTTTATATAAAAAAGGTAAACTTATATTTTCCATTTTTTTTTTGGTCACGCACTTATATTTTCCATTTATACAATTGATTTTCTATTGACCAATTCTATATCTATTTGGCCAAAATCGACACTTTTGAGTTGTGTTGGCCATTAAAGCGGCCTATTTTTAGAACACTGCAAAGTTATATGAATTTTTTTTGTTTGAACATCTATTCTTATATATATATATATGAATATTAAAGGTATATTATTATTTATCTAACAAGCTACTTACCCTTACGGCCGGATCCGTAGAATCATCTACAACTTGAACTACTAGACGGCTCGATGGCCAGAACAAACTGCATACTGCCGCTATAGATAATTGATAGACCTACAACGAGCCATAAGGTATCAATCTGTCGCATTATATATGTAGCAGAAAGTTTAATATAAAGAAAGATATTATATATATACCTCTTTTTCATTGTACATTGGTATTTGGACAAGAACCATTGGGTAGTTATCGGGTCCAACCTCGACATCTGCTAGCATGGCCTCCCATTTGTACACTTTCTCGGGTTTACGTCTAAATAACTTGACGAAGAGTATGACAAAGTTCATGTAAAAACTCTCGAAGAACACTATGATGGATAATACCAAACACATAACCACCAAACACTTGAAAACGGGAAGTAGTACAACACTCCTCGTTTTTGTCCACAAATATTGGATTTGGAACCATTCAGACGACTGTGCAGCATTGTTGTCTGCTTCAAGCCTCTGTTGGACTGCTGCTGCATCTTCTAGACTCCCTCCATTGAACTAATTCATGCATGAATAATAACTATTAATTAATGTACAGAAATTAATAAAGTATTCACATATAGAGAGAGCTGAATTACCAGAAGTAAGAGGAGACTAAGAGTGGTGTCGTATAGGAAGAGGAAGGGCTTCAGATATAGAGACATAGTTGCTCTATAACTGACGCTCAACTGAGGAGATCGCCTTAATTTTCTTTCTTTATTGTCACAAAATGACCCTTTTTATTGACATCGTTTTAATTGTGATGCATTTTTACTATTAACTGGTTTGTTTTTTTTTTTTGTCTGTAAAAATTGACTGGTTTTGTCTCCCTCTTAAATATGTCCTACACTCAATACTGTTATGATATTCAATTTTTCTATTTATTCTCACATTCCAATTTCAGTGGACGAGGGCGTGAACGTTATCGCAGCTTGTCTAAGCTGGTAACCACAGAAGGGAACGCAACAAAAAAAGAATAATATCCTCCTCCTCATGATTAATTTTGTTAGAATGTCCACGTGATTCATGCATTACATTTTAATACTATTATAACAGTTAGTTGTATTTTTGTAATTTACTGACGTACGATTACGACGGTTGGTTGAATTTTTGTAATTACATTTTTACTTGTAGTTTTATAAAAATCAACCACATGAATAAGCATTCATGATTGATTGCTAATTAGAAAGTGAAGAGTTTACAAAATTAACATCAATGTCTACTCACAGAGGAATGCGCTCAATAGTCTCCTAACATGTGTTAAAAATAAAATTTTAGATTATATATGATATGTAGCAATACCTAGGATATTATTTTTTATTCATACATGTTTATATATATATTATTTATTAATAATAAAAATACATTTCTATAATATTTAATTACAGAAAAGCACTTTAAAAATAACAAGTACTTAGGTCTTTTTTATATATTTGTGGGCTCATAAGATTTTTATAAGGTTTAGATATGTTTTTATAGTGAAAATCCCCTATTTTGTATAATAAATCTAAAACGTATATTTTTACTCTCATGAAAAAGTGGCTATTGTTTTTGTAATAATATCTATGTTTTAAACAAAAAGATGTATATGATACTTTGTAAAATAAACTCAATACAAATGACAAGCTGTATTACTTTCAAGAAATTGTTTGTCTCTTACATTAACAAATGATACTTTGTAAAGTAAAATAAATTACTTTCTAGAAATTAAACATATATTTGTCTGTAACTTCTGTAATTTCTTTTTGTACCTTTTCAATTTAGATATGCAATTGTTTCACTTTTAAATTCTTGTGTCCCTTTTTTTGTTTTGTTTATTTCATGAGAAGTTCTGAATGTTCATCCTAGCCCTGGGCAAAATACCCGGACCCGAAATACCGACCCGAACCCGACCCGAAAAACAGGGTTTCGGATAGTACTCGGTTTTAGGCAAATAACCGATCAGGTGGAAGTTCAATTTTCGTTCAGGTATCGGTTCGGTTCGGGTAAAACCCGATACCTGAACAGTTAATCTATTATACCCGAACTTGTTACGACTTTACGATTTCCTTTCCAAAATTGATTTCAGAAACCTAATGCAAACTTACCTTTGTTTGTTGAGCTTCCAGTATTTCACTTTTTCTCTTTTGTCGAGTTTTAAAACCCTAAATGCAAACTGAATTCACACATTTCTCATGCTTTTCTTCCCCTTCTTCTGTGTCATCAAGAAATCGATCACAAGTAAGCTTTAATATTTGATTGTTGCTTTGAAATTTGATGAATCAGATTGAATTGTTTAGCGATTATAGTATTGTTCTTCATCAAATCGGTTCTATAATGCTTTTATCTATGATTGGAAAGATACTTATTATCTATGATTTGGTGCTCTTATCCATCATTAGAGATTAGTTTCTAGAAGTTGAAGATAAATTGAACGTAGGTGCCCTTCGTCACGCTTCGACGACTCTTGTAAATGTTTGTCTTGAACGTAGGTGCGACTCCTGTAGATTAGGGTAGTAGATTTTTTGTGAATCTCAAATTTATTTGTTTTGTGTTAGGTTGTAAGGATGAAGAACAGAGAAAGATTCAATGGTTATAGATTTTAGAATGGCGAAGTTATGTGGTGAGAACAACATGAAGCAGAGTCTAAAATTGTGGGTTTGTTTAGTAGCTTCTAAAATTAAATGAGATTCAATCTTATTTATTTATTTCTAGATTAATCTCTAGTTATGTCATATTACTATTGTCTGTTATTACGTATGTAGAATTATTGTTAATGTAAGGTTAAATTTGATTGTTGTTAAAGTTAAATTTGACTGTTGTTTGAAAAAATCTAGCATTTTGCATCATACGTCAAACACTAATGATTCATGTGTTAAACAACTGTTGTATCTCTTTAGGATGTGCTATAATGCTTGTTGAATCTCTGATATAGAGATTATATAATGGTGTATTAACAAAATCAAGTTTTATGTGTTACTATTATAGAGCATTATAAGTCTGGACACCTTAAGTTCTTCCATAGTTCCATTGATAAAGTGGTTACTTAACTAAAGAGTCGTTTTGTCAACTCATAAATTTAGTTGTTGTCTGAGCAAAACTAGCATTTCACATCATGCTTCATAGACTAAAAGTATCTCTGTTATGGTATCAGTATTTGTTTGCTTATATGTTTGAGAGAATCTATGTTATGTTACTAGTATCTAGATAACACATCAGTCAACACATTGTAAACTTAAGCAAACTTAAGCAATCTATGTTATCCAGTGAACTTAAGTATCAGTCAACACATTGTAAACTTAAGCAATCTATGTTATGTTACTTGCATCCGTTTGCTTAAGTTCTTACAATGTGTTGACTGAAAGTATTTGTTTTCATAAATGGTAAGGCTTGGAATCTATTGAATCTGGTGTATGTTATTAATTTAGGATGTGCAAGTTCTGATATAATCGTTCATAATAGGTTATATACGCTAAATAACCTATTATGAATCATGTTGTGTGTTGTATTATGAATCATGTTGTGTGTTGTTTTATACGCTAAATATCTGATCATGTATCTCATTAGAAATATGTTTCGTATGTGACATTTTACATTATTTCTAACTCTGTTTTGTGTAAAACTTTTTTTGGCTGTGAGATGGATTCATCATCGGTCCCAGAAGGTAATGATGTGAACACTGAAAGTTAGAGCAATCAACAAACAGAAGAGGGTATGAGTACTCAGAATAGTCGAGGAAAAAGGAAGATAACTCCAGGGAAAGATGCATCAGATTCTAAGGCAAAGAAAGCAGTACCCAAAACAAGATCTCCAGTGTGGGACCATTTTACAAGATACCCAGATGACAAGGATGTATGCAAATGCAATTACTGTGCCAAAGATTTTGCTTGTCCAACATCTTCTAGTACTTCAAATCTGGGTAAGCACCTCGATAGCTGCAAGTCTTACAAGGTTTTTAAAGAAGCTACACAAACTGTCATAACTAATGATGGTGATACTCTGAAGTTTGGGAGAGTGACTGAGGAAGTTTTTAGAGAAGCAAGTAATGAGATGCTTGTGTTAGGGGAGCTGCCTCTTGCATTCATAGAAGGTGTGGCTTGGAGACACTTCTGCAAAAAAGTCAAGCTATGGAAACCTCACTCTAGAAGAACAGCCACCAGAGATATTATCAGTATGTTTGTGGGTAGGAAGGCATCTATGAAGACTTGGTTAGCTAACAGTAAGCGAAGGGTGTCACTGACCACTGACATTTGGACAGCTCCAACTACAGGTGCGAGCTATATGGTAATAACTCTGCATTTTATTGATGTGAATTGCATTTGAGAAAGCTAATAATTGGATTCAAGTCTATAACTGATCACAGAGGAGCAACCATTTCTAGGGTTCGTTTAGAGTGTTTAGATGAGTGGGTATTAAGAAGGTGTTCACCATCACTGTAGATAATGCAACAGCAAACACTTCTGCTCTACAGAATTTTCAAAGAGCATTTAGTTTGTTAGGGAATGATGCCTTGGTACTAAAAGGAGAATTTATGCACATGAGGTGTTGTGCTCATTTCATCAACTTGGTGGTCAGTGATGGTTTACATGAGATGGATGCCAATATTGAAGCTATTCGAAATGCAATTATGTATGTCAGAGCTAGTACAAAAAGAATGGAAGCATTTGATGCAAGGGTTGAAGCAAGGAAGAATGCTACAAGGGGCAGCCTACCTTTAGACTGCAAAACAAGGTGGAATTCAACTCATCTAATGCTCACAAAAGCTATGAAGTACAGATCTACATTTGACAGAATGGAAGCTGAAGATAAACTGTGCAATGACTACTTTCTAGAAGTAGAAAATGGGAAAAAGACAAGGGCTGCCTACTAAAGCTGATTGGATTGCCATTGAGAAACTGGTAAGCTTTTTGCGCCTTTTCTATAATTCTACTTTAGTTGTCTCAGCGTCTACCAATGTTAGTTCTTATAAGACCTATGGAGAGATTGTGACTATAGAGAAAAACTTGATAGCTTTGAGTAATAGTATAGATAAAGATTTGAGTGAGAAGGCAACTAATATGCGGGATAAGTTTGATAAGTATTTGGATGGATTCAATAATATCAACAAGCTTCTGATTGTTGCTAGTATATTTGATCCACGGAAAAAGATGCATTTTACTCAACTGTGCTTTGAAGAACTGTATGGACAAGATAGTGCTCAAGCTAAAATCATGTATATGTTAGTTTATAATGTGTTGGTGTCTCTGTTTAAAGAATATAGTTCTGCTTACAAAAGAGTACCCATTGAGGCACCACCAAATCTTCATGATGGAAATGATTTTGGTAGTCAGAATGTTGATGCTGAGTTAGGAATGGATTGTATAGTTGAAGGTATCAGGCTTGAGAGTATAGATTTGAAGTATAAATCAATGGTTAATGAGAAAGGCCTTGAAGATGTAAGAGATGAGTTAGAGATTTACTTGAAAGAAAAAGTTGAAAACCAGATGACTACTATGTTTGGAGATTCATTTGATGTTTTGTCTTGGTGGAGGGTCAATAGTGGAAAGTATCCAGTGTTATCAGAAATTGCAAGGGATGTACTTGCTATGCAATTGTCTTCGTAGCTTCTGAATCAGCTTTTAGTACAAGTGGAAGAATTATAGAACCAAGTAGAAGCTGTTTAAGTCATTGCACGATTGAGGTACTCATGTGTACTGAGCAGTGGTTGAAGCAAGAGATGCAACTAAAGGATATTGGTGTTCTTACAAATGCAGATTTGCTTGCGGATATTGAGATGCAAGATAGTATTCAGAAAGGTAATTTGGATCATTCTCACATTCTGATTTTGAATTAAACTTTACTTACTATTATATCTTGTTTTAACCTTAATACCTTTGTTTACTTCAGAGTTTGATGGTCAGCTCAACATGCCAGCTTCTGATTAGAGTGCATGCGATTGGACTGAGAAGTGTAAGTGATTTTTGGTTAATTGGTTTGTTTTCATTCACACTTACCTGTTTCTAATCAAATTTGTTTTCATTGAAACAGGTGATGAAGGATGATTCTCTGATTGATTCCTCTAAAGTCTAATCTTTTACTGATCTATAATTTTTATGTTTGAACTTATGTTTCCATTTCTCATTTGGTATGAACTCACAAGAATGGTATTTTGGTTTATTGGATATGTAAAAACAATGTTTTTGGATGAATTTGGAGTTATGTTTTTGAAAGATTTTGAATTATTTTGGAGTTATGTAACTTATGTTTTGCTGAAAACCATCACCAATTCTTTCAGATTTCTATATAGAATTTTCCAGTTATTTGGTTACTTTCGGGTACAAGTAACCAAAACCAAAAGGTTACCAATAAATATCGGGTATTTTTCGGTTCTGAACAAGAAGACAAGAACCAACTCGGAACCGAACCAAAATTTCTAAATACCTGAATGGGTCCAAAATCTCTTAATCTAAAATACCCGAATCCGAATAGATCCGACCCGAACCCGAACGTCTAGGGCTAGTTCATCCCATGTGGGTCCCAAACGCCTTTGCCCCTCTATTTATAGAAATGGAAAATTAAATAAATTTGAGACAAAAAAGGTACGTTTGTGTGTTGCTATGTAAGAGCATCATCAATGGAGAGTTCTTAATTATAGGGTTCTTAAGATTGTATGTATATAAAATAATAATTAAATATTAAAGAGGTTTTAGAAAAAAGAGAGAAGAAAGAGGTTGTTAAGATTGTATGTATATAAGATAATAATTAAATATTAGAGGGGTTTTTAAAAGAAGAGAGAGGAGTTCTTAAATTTGTTATTTAAAAAACTTTCGTGGTGGAGTTTTCAATGAAGAGAGAGGAATTGAATTGTTAAGAGTGTATGTATATAAAATAATAATTAAATATTAGAAGGGTTTTTAAAAGAAAAGAGAAGAATGAAGTTGATAAGATTGTATGTATATAAGATAATAATTAAATAATGTTAAGAAATCCAAATTAAGAAACTTGGATTGATGATGGCCTAACTTCACACAATAATCCAATAATATTTAAGTCAAAATATTTACAAGTAAAAACTTTAGAGCCGTCAAAAATGATGTGATTGTGACTTCCGAAGGTGGATGCACCTTGTAGAAGAGGGGAGGCAGATGCACATGCACATGCACCCATTTGTTTTTCGAAATGTCACGTTCTATTTGAGCAGTTTTGATAATACCCCCAATATTATGTGCAATCATGCCTCCATTGTTTTGAACTCAAGTACAAAAGACAAATAAAAACAAATTAAATCCATTCTTAGAAGAAAATTTGTAAAGAAGCCCTTAAACCCAATGTTTTTACTCTTTTAAATATTTTCAAGTGAAATTACAAATTTTAACTAAACTGATCTTCCAACCTATGAAAATTCTTTCCTAATCATGTTTCAGTCATTTACTTCGTACGTAACAATTAATTTATGCCAAATATCACAATAGTTTTTCAGATAATCTTTGATTTACTCTAATTTTATCAAACTTTAAGGGTTCTACATATACTTCTTTTTTAATGTAACAACATGCATTAAGTCCATTAATCGGTTTGGTTTATATGACTACCATATATTTTATCGATATGATTTCTTCACAAGTCAGTCGGTTCTCGATAATATGTATTTACGGCTGAGATATTGTTAAATTAAAGATTCAATGGTTGATAGTGACTTCATCCAAGGAACTCGATCATCATTAGTGAGTATAAAAATATTGTCATGTGTCTGACATATAATTGCTAATACAAAATCAATCAACTTGAACTTAAATAATTTAAAAATCATGAAAATAGAAAAATGGAATAAATGAAACTCATATTTGTTTTAAAATTTAAAACCATATAAATTAAGAAGTAAAATAGAAAAATAACAAAATAAGTAAAAGAAATATAAAATATAAACAAAACATATTGTGTATTTATTATAGATGAAAAGGATAATCTGAATGGCATATCATAACTCTTCTATTACCACATTAGTCGTTTGTTAGCCAGCTTTTGTGTATTGTCTTAAATATCAGATTAGCTAAAGTTCTTTCATGAATTTTGATCTGTTTTTTTTTTCTGGATTCTAGCCAGTTTCTATAAAAAAAAATAATCTTTAATATATCCCTAATCTTAACATGAAATTTCTATATAAAATTGTAGTATAATACTAAAAAAATAAAGGAAATTGAAAATAAATGATATTCTTCTTAAGTTTGTCCATTTGTAATATCTAGATATGTTTATGAGATTTAATAAGGTATTTGTTTGGAGCGACATTAATATGTTTGTCAACAGCGGCCGACTATTAAGTGTATATTTATTAATTGATTGTATACGATTTTGAATTATGTTTTAAAGAAATTGCAATGTAATTGAACAGTGAAGGAGAAATATTATTCATAAGACGACGAGACAACTGAGTACAAACCAGATGATGTTACTCCCAAACCGTTTCTTTCATGGAGCTTATTAATCTCTCTTGTAATTGCGTTGAGCTTGTGAAACTCTTGAACCTAACTAACCCGATTCATGTTCCAATTCTTTCTCCTTGTTTGAATGATTTTCCAACCGAAACTAAACGGTTTTTCAAAATAAATTCCGGCATCACTCCAATTTTTAGATTACTTTTAATTACTCCAATTTATCAAACTTTCGGCGTTATATATATATATATATATATATCGTCAAAAACATGCAATATCAAGTTTTAGGGGTTCTAAACTGTTATCTACAATATAAAAAAAACGATTAAAAATAAATACATACTCGTTGACAATGATCCACAATTTCCTCGTAGGTTAAATAATGTTTTCCATCAAATATTATTATCAGTTGACGCCGTCGCATGGGCTTTGATTGACACTCCAATGGGCTTTTATAAGCCCAGTAATCGGTATGATTTCTCCACGACTCGGTATCTCTCGTCATTTTCTATTATTTTAAAAAACAGAAAATGAATGATCCAACGGCTGAGAATGACTTCAATCCAAAAATATGTGAGAGGAACATTCTGATGATCTCTGTACCCACGCGTACATATCTCTCTCATACAAAGAAGACTGCCCTAATATTACTGGTTTGTTTTTTTTTAGAACAAAAATTAAGAGAGCGAGTTGCTTTTGACCACCAGCTTTTTTGTGAGTTTGTCTTAAAGATCAGATTTTGGCTAGGGTTTGTTCGTGCAATTTGATCTGTTCGTTCTGGATTCTAGCCAATTTCTGTTTTGAAAATTTAATGTTTCCCCTTATTATCTTCTCCGAAGGATTGTGAAAAGATAAGATTTTGTCTTGGTAAGTTCCGTAGTCGTATTTGATTCAAGGTCTTGTGGGTTCGATCAATCCGTATTGATTTTTCCTTGGTAAGGTTCACCATATTCGAGGTCCTTTAGATCGTTCGTGGAAAGCGTTTTAATCGACAAAAAAAAAAGTGATGCTTTGGAAGATATGATCTTCTCTATCTCTGGTTATTACTGGGTTTCGAGATTGTACTTAAGATGTTAACTGTGAGAGAAGGTCTTCAGAAACAAGTTAAGATTCTGATTGGATTAGGGAATTTAGGGTTTGGGGGTTATAGGGGATTGCACTCTAGGTTTACTAACCCTAATGGGTTTCTAGAACCTGCGAGCTCTGATTTGCTTTTGATTAACGAAAGGAGGAATCTTTCTGTCGTTGGTGCTGTTTCTCGAACTTTCTCGGTTCCTTCAGTATCTGGTCCAGCCTTTCAGGTCTGTGGATATCACATTGATCTTTTGATTTCGGACCCGAGTGCGGCGTCAGTCAAGGTTCCGGGTAAACCAATGGCGAGTTTAGGTTCTAAACCATTGTTTATGGATCGTCATTCTGAATCTCTTTTTTCGAAGCGTTTTGCGGGTGGTATGGTATCTGGAGATTGTCCCAACAGTGGAAGAGTCAGTATGAGACTCAGAGGAAAAGATCGCTCGGAAAATTCTAGGATCTATGCGTATTTTGCTTATAGAGGTGCGAAGAGATGGATCTACTTGAATCACCAAAAAGGAGGACGGGGATTTAGAGGCTTGCATAGCTCACTCTCTAATCGCTTATCAGCTGGGAATGCGACTGATGTATCCTTAGATAATTCTCTCACTGAGGAACATGTTAGAGATTCTTCGGATTCTGTAGCGGCTAAGCTATGTATTAAGCCTCTGAAGCTTGTCTCAGGGTCGTGTTATCTACCTCATCCTGATAAAGAGGCGACAGGGGGAGAGGATGCGCACTTTATCTGTGCAGAGGAGCAAGCATTGGGTGTGGCAGATGGTGTGGGAGGCTGGGCAGAGCTCGGTATTGATGCAGGTTACTACTCTCGGGAGCTTATGTCTAACTCAGTGAATGCAATTCAAGATGAGCCGAAAGGTTCGATTGATCCAGCCAGAGTATTGGAAAAAGCTCACACTAGCACAAAGTCACAAGGGTCTTCAACAGCTTGCATCATAGCCTTAACCAACCAGGGACTTAATGCAATCAACTTAGGCGACAGCGGGTTCATGGTAGTCCGTGAAGGGCACACAGTTTTCCGTTCCCCCGTTCAACAACATGACTTCAACTTTACCTATCAGCTGGAGAGTGGAAGAAACGGTGATTTGCCAAGCTCAGGTCAGGTTTTTACTGTTGCTGTCGCTCCGGGAGACGTCATAATAGCTGGAACAGATGGGTTGTTCGACAACCTGTACAACAACGAGATCACAGCCATAGTGGTTCACGCGGTGAGAGCCAACATAGATCCTCAGGTAACAGCACAGAAGATTGCAGCATTGGCGCGCCAAAGAGCACTAGACAAAAACAGACAAACTCCATTCTCGACGGCAGCACAAGATGCTGGCTACAGATACTATGGAGGTAAGCTTGATGACATTACAGTTGTTGTCTCTTATGTGGCGGCTTCTAAAGAAGAAGGAAAACATTGATTAAGAGACAAATACCAGATGTGTGATGTGTTGAGTTTTAAGGTTCGTGTTTTGCAGTGACCTCTCTTGTTTTGCTTAATGGTTTGTGAGCATTCTCATCTGATTAAATTTGATTTTTTTGATATATATACATATGTAAATGAAAGAGAAAGAGGACTTGAGTTGGATTAAGAATAGCTCGTTTGTTGTAATTGATTCACACCCACGGACTCGCACAATCCTTATAAAAGCGGGTGGAGTTTCTCTGTCACGTGTTTCACTTTTTTATCAAAGTAGCCTCAATCATCAAAGTTGATTTATTTATCACTTTCTCTTTTGGTCAAGTTCTAACATTGTAATTTAAGTTGTCAAAAGACAATGTGTGCATGACTTTTACATTAATGAACCATAACTCAGTGAAGAAGGATACACTTGTACATCGCAAAATCAAATTTACTAAAGTTTCTACTTTCTAATAGTCGAACTTAGGCCTCCTCGTTGACCACAATGTTTAGGTCTCAACTCTCAAGTCTTCTTGCAGTTAGAAAGACTCGAACACGATTGGAGAGCTATGCAGACATACAAGTTGAAAATGGTCTCACAAAAATAGTCAAGAGAGAGTATGTGTGATGATGAGCTCGCCGTTTGAAGATAAATCTAAGGAAGCCTGGATTCCTATGGATGAGGGACCTTCCACTCTCACTATGACTGGCTTCCCTAGTAGCTTCACTCCTTGCTTCCAATACCTTTCATCTATGCGCAGAGAATTTCATCAAAACGTATGATTTAACCTCATGAGGTGTGGATTGAAACATAACTGCTAATCATTCGCCCTATAGATCATGCAGTCCCTGAAACTAACATGTTGGAAAAGCCAATCCTTTGCTAAAACCCATGAAAGGACAATCCATCAGCAACTGCCTTTATTTCTCAAATTAAATCCAAATCACAGGGTAACCGTAAGCATTAGGTAACTATTTCGATCCCCTTAAAGCAAATATGTTTGGACAGTGCAAAGAGTTGTGAGTCTCGTACCTGGTCCTGTTGGGATCACGGTTGAGTTTTCTTCATCCATCACCCAGTCCATCCACAATGCAATTCCATGGCAAACACCATGTTTTATAAACTCAACCTGTTTGCAGAAAAAAGCACTTCTTAAAATCATTAATCCAAGTTATTTGTACTAATGATGCCTCTGCAAAATGCATGTATGTGAATCTCCAACTAACAGACCTGAACTTCCCCAGAACATGGACCTGTGATGGGCTTGGAGAAGTCAAACTCCAAGACTGTAAATTCCTTGCTAAGTTTCTGAAAATTGTCCAAGAAAAGGAACAATCTTTACATTTCCCAACGTTTGTCAATACATAAACAAAGAACTTTTGGTTACCTTTGTCTCTCCACATTGCCAGATAAAAAAGGGTAAACAAGGACTTTCTTTACCAGAAGGTAGATCACCACACCCCCCTAAGGTTGTATTCACCAGAGTATGGTCAAACCCTTCTACACTGCCTAGGCAACAGCGGCTCTTCCAAAGATCCTGCACCATAAGCCAATTCATGAATATACAAGCAAACGGGTCTGTTTTAGAATTGCTACAAAATGATACAGTACTTACAGGCAGATACATCACACAACCTCTCAAAAGTCCTTTATATGGCATTACCACTGCATCTTCTGACAGGACAGAATCAAGTAGAGTTCTGTCCTTCCTTCATGCATACAAGAGAGAGAATCAGGCTATTTTTAACAAACTAGCGTCTTTGACAAAGCTAGCTGGCCAATTCAATAGCAACATTTACCAGAATCTGAGATTCTGCCACGGAAGCCCACTTTCAAGTCCGTAGTAATATGGCTCTCCAATCAGCAGATCAACCTGTTGATATAACACAAGGACATGTGATCAAAATGGAACCCAAAAATCATATGAAAAATTACATGACTAAGCATAAGAAATAAATTAAGGGGACATAACTTTTTCAAGAGTCCAGCAACAAGCTATAACTTTATTAATTTGGAATATGATGTACATCACGTGAAAGTTACCTTGCTTGGGTACGCTTCGCCCAACTTTGACTTCCCTTCTCTGAAATATTCAAAACGATCTTTTGAAAAACCATTTGAATCAGCAACAGCTTCCAAGTATCTGGCAACATTCTCTTGTAGCCCAGGTGACAGTGATATTACCCGTGATTGGTTGGAGATATGTAGAGCCATAAGTGGTAATAGAAGACTATCATCAATGACGAGACATTGTGGATAAGATTTTCCCTGTAACTGGAAAATAGGTAAAGAACCATAAAAATGTGCACTGGGATGTAGGAGAAAAAGAGTATAACTATGTGAGTATTTTTTTCAGGATGGATTGGAGTATTGATTTTTATTAGCATCAACAAGCCAAAAATTTACCACAACCTAATGCAGTTTTCAGAGGAATATTTTGTAACTGTAAGACAGACAGAGAAGTTTAGAACCTACAGCGTTTCTTGTGGCCTCAAACATGGATTGCCTGTACATACTGTCACCATATATTGCGACTCTTTCGGGTGGTAATGTGAGCAGATCTCCAGTACTTAAAGGAGAGTGTGTCATCTCATGAATCAAGCTTTGAGTCTTCTTCAGATTGTACAAGATGTTAGTACAGGTATGAGCAGCATGCAAATGAACTTTTTCTCCTTTGGATATGGACACACCTGCTCCTGGAGTAAACCAAACACACTGTTTCCAATGGTCACACCAGTCCCTAACACCTGTATTAGGAATAAAAGAAACCAAATTTGGTAAAATGAGATAAGTGATCAAACTACATCCTTGATCCAAATGGAGCTGAATGTAGCAAGTCTGGGGAGAAAAGGTATTCCTCTGCAATGATAAAACTATGAGAGAAATGACATAAAGCAAATGAGTTCCTCAGGAAGGTGTAACTCACCTATCTCAGAATTTGAATCTATCCATCTGGGAGCGGTAGAGTAGAAGATTGTTCCTTCACTATCAAGCTGCAGCACCCACCTGAACCAAGAAATAAAAGACTACTCATGTCATACTGCAAAAGCAGATCACGTCTTGAGCCCTTTGCCTAAGCGTTTTAGGGCATGAATATGCATCACCGAAAAAAGGAAAGTTTATTATTTCTTCATTGTAGAGTATTTTAACTACTAGTATTGTGAAGATATATGCAGTTCAAACACCCAAAAAGGAACAGAAGAAAGACAGTGAAGGATATATACCAAGAAATTATAGCATGAATACTACCCGCGTTGATTGCTTCTATGTGCACATCAACCTCTCCATTACTTTCTGGCCGTTTCCAAAAGTCAAATTCAAATATTTTGACGGGCTCTGACAACTGGATGAATACATGAATTGAGAGTATAAACTATAGCTTATTGCAAAATGTCGAGGGAAAGTTTGGGAATCAGTACCAGTTTGATCTCATTCTCAATAGCATCGACATGCATGCTATATTGTTGTGACTTGATACCAAATAGACTCTCTAAGCCAGAAGGAACTAGACGAACACCATCAGATGTTTTAGCCTCGTTATTTCTTAGATCATGCATGTTGCATAAGAATTTGCTATCAACAAGCTTGACATTGTAAAGAAAGAGCAAAGTGAAAACAATGTGAGATAAAAATAAACATGAAGAGAGACCAGATTAGATAAAATTCAAGGAAAATAGCTGATGATAGATCAGGTAACGAACCTGGCAATAAGTAGTAGCTCGGTATGGCACTGTTTTTGGATTGTCAACCAGTAACACGTCATGAGCATGTTGTAAACTTGGGATAAGACCTTCACCAAGTAACTCAGAGTCCAAAATTTCACTTACCTAATGAAGAAGAGACAGAGTTATGTTTATTCATCTCAAATTCACTAAAAAGTATGGGTCTTTTGTATACTCACAAGAACGTCAGCTCGTGAAGCAATGTCTGATCCAACTTTCAACTCATCGGATCGTTTGTTGATAAGATTAATGTTCTTCGTCATCCCATTCTTATGCAAAACCTTCCTCATAAGCTTAACCATCGGTAAGTAGGACTCACACGCCGTCACCATTCCCTTTTCTCCCATAGCTCTCGCAGCCATCATCGATAGCAAACCAGTTCCAGCACTAGAACACACACCAAAATTACAAATTCTCCATGTCAAAATCGATGAAAACAGAGTGCTTGAAACAGCTAATTAGAATAATGGAAATGAGAAGAACCCAATGTCAAGGACGTGGCAAGGTTGGGTGATGGTTTTCTCGATAGCGAGACGATAAGCTCGGTTGCGGGGAGAATCATTGAGCATGTCGAGATATGATGTCGTGGAGAGGAGGCCGTCCGTCGAATGGTCATTGTCTTCGATGACAATCCACTCGGAATTACCGGTGAGAGGGTCTTGTCTAAGCTGGAAGACGCGTTGAGTTGAGTGAGAGCTCATGGTTCGAGCAGCGACGGACTTTACGCGACGAGACAGTGAGTGACAACGGAAGGAGAGAAAGGGAACAACGAAGGTTTTGGGAAGAAGAGAAGACAGAGGCGACATTAACGGAAAAGCTAAGGTTTTTTTACTTTTATAGTCGTCGTCAGTCGTGAGAGATGATTTTCCGATCTTTGTTTATTTAGGTCCCTCTTATATTCTTTTAATTGCAATTGAGCACCATAGTTTTGAAAAGTAAAGTACAAGTAAATCGTTCCACTCTATTGAAGTTCAAAATTGTTAGACATGAAATCACACCTAATGCACAAAAGATATTGTCATTGACCCAAAAAGAAAATGGTTCCACCTTGACAATCGAAATAAAGATTATATAAATTGAAACTTAAGGGGTTAACTAAGGAATCTAAAATATTTGTGGGGTTAAAATGGAAAGCACTCGCACAAATTTGCCCAGACAAGTTTCCCTTTCCCCCAATTTTGAAATCGAAATCCAGTTTTCGAATTTTTGTGCTGCGATTTGAAATTCCTAACGTAAGAATTAGGGGAGGAAGAAATGGCGGGAGCGTGTATATTTTGTCAGATCGTGCGTAATCCCACCTCCACTCGTCTCCTTCACACCGTACGTTCTTCCCAACTCTCTCTTGTTTTGGTCGCCAGACAAGAATCAAAGATCAGATCCTAATTGAAACACTTTTCCTTACATTTTGATTTTTTTTATTTCAGGACGACAAGGTCATAGCGTTTCAAGACATCAAGCCTGCTGCTCAGAGGTTTGTGTTTGTTCACTCGCTTCATTTCACGATGGTATCGTAATTCGTTTCTATGATAGTATCTGGAATCTTCGATGGTTGTTCTTGTTAAAAGCTAGACACTTGCACCTCCTTGCTTAATTTGCTGCCATTTAGTAATAAGAAGAAAACTTATTATGTAGGCACTACCTGGTTATTCCAAATGAACACATTCCAACTGTGAAAGACCTCCAGAGAAGAGATGAAGACTACTCACTCGGTTGGTTAGCAAAACATAACTGTACATCGTTTTTTGTTCTACCTATGTAAAGCTTCGATAAGGATGTTCCTTTTTATGATTTGGGCAGTAAGACACATGCTTAGTGTGGGACAAGAACTTTTGCAGAAAGATGCACCTCAAAGAGTTCATAGGTGAGGTTTCTTGGTTACAAACACTAAATGAAACCAATTATGAATTTGGAGTTGGGCTTTTCAGTTGGGATATTTTATAATTGTAATGCTCTAAAAAAATATCCTCACTAATTGCTTGATGTTTTTCTTCTCCTTTGTGGTATCACAGATTTGGTTTTCACCAGCCGCCTTTTAACAGTGTAGATCATCTCCATCTCCACTGTTTTGCATTACCTTTTGTGCCCAGGTACAGATATGCTTCATAGTTGTTGATCTTTCTTGGGAAATTCTTTTTATTTTTTTGGGTTTTAGTTTCTTGGGATATTCTTTGCATCTCTCTTACTTTTTTCCCATGGTTTGAAACTGTGTATATGCTTTCTTATCAAATATTGTCATCTATACAGATGGAAAGCCATCAAGTACAAGTCTTTGGGACCTTTGGGTGGATTTATTGAAGCAGAGACACTGCTGGAGAAGATAAGGCCTCTTCTTTCAAAGGTGTAACTGGACTTACCTAACTGCATTGTGTCGCTTCTCTTGTGCAATATCTCTTCTATGAAATGCCAAATATTATTGAGGATTTTGTATATGAGAGAAGGATGTATCAAGTGATTATATGTAATTTCTGCCATTGTCCAATAGTTGTAGGCAGTGACGCCAATCTCATTGTTTCCATACTTTATGGGTATGAGACGTATTCATGAAGTATTCTTATATAATCTTTGGAGTAAGATGTAGACTTAATCAGAGACTAAGACCCCTTAATTCCATATAGGATCTCTGATATATGTGGGCTTTCTTGTGTTGCTTTGATGCTCTGACATCTCTAAATGTAGGGGAGGTACTGGTTGCAGTGCATGAGATTATCATCATCATACTCCAGCTTAACTGGTGCAGTTGTGTTCTTGCAACAGTATTCACAGAAGAGGTAACCACGTCTTGAATCAAGTTTTACGTTAGTAGTGACCTTTCTGTGTAGTGATCCTGTGAGGTGGGAAACAATATTGGCCATGCTAACAAATGTTAGAAGGTATCAACCTCTGAGACACGGGAACAGTAGAGACCGAAAACCTCGTAGCACTTAAGTTTTAGACTATGGCCTATACTCGGGCGGTTCAGACTCGTTTTCCCTTTCATGGGAATCCTTTGGTATCAATAGCCCGGATAAGATTTTGATCTGAGCTTATCTAAGTACTAGTTGCCACTGAGACCAAATCTTCTCTGTTCACATGCAACTTGTGCAGTAAGATAGTAGTACAGCTTGCACTTGCATTGCCTTTAGCTTCTTGATTGATATTATGGCTACGGGACTACACTTTCTAAGATAGGTTTTTCTGAGATCAAGTAAAATAATAAATGATTTCTTAGGGTATAATATTCTGGTGACGTTTGATAGGAACCACTAGAAGAAGTCAAGAATAGGAGCTAACAAAACAACAAAACTTCTTAATGGTGTTATGTCCTAAGTGAGTAGGAAACTTTCGCAATAATTGAAATTCTTGATTTGCCATTGTCTTGAAGGATTTAGGCCCACGAATTATAAGCATTTTTGGATGGATTTACTTGTAATCCTCAACCACCCCTGTCAAATACCAACTCTTTGTAATGTTTGGTTTTTACTATGTTTTTTAGTTAATAACTTCTGTATACGACATATACACATCAACAAAGCTTCTTATTTTCCTGATATTTTAATTGGGTTGGTCTTGTCCTTATACTTTGTTGTCTTTGTAATGCCTTTGAACAAAGTTGCAGGCCGGTGATCATGCGCTTCTAAAGCAGATAACTTTTGACAATAAAATATTAATAGGTTTTGTTGATTGGCAATGATTATAGATGAAGAGGTTTGGTGAGTTCGTCTTCTTCTCTGTTGGGTAATACAACTCATAGTCTTAGGTTGCTCAATAAGTATTTAATCCCCCATGTCTAATTGTGACAATTGTGTGACCTTATGATACGACCTGTGTAAGTATCTGTATATCAACCAAATGAAGTGTATATCTCATGTATCGACTAGCTTTTTGATTATATCAAATCTCTAATAACTTTTTGTGTTTATAGTGACACAAGAAAAAAAGCCAAAGCTGGCACCTATGAGTTGTGAAGACAGCATCTCTGGCGAAGAAGACAGGCTTGAGGCTATTCTGCTTGGAGTGACGAACCAAAGAATTGATTATTTTTTACATAAAACTACAAAAACTGCAATAACGTCACTCTCAAGTCTCAAACCTCAGGTTTGCTTTTGCTTCATTGGTTCCTTCTTCTCGTTTTTTGTTTTTTCCTGTACAGCTTCCTTCGAAATTGCCTCTCTGTTAACAGCTGTATCCAAAATTTGATTTAAATATTTTAGTTATAAAAACAAAAACAATCCATGCTTTCTGAAATTAAGAGCTGACGAATCCATATCCAAAAGTTTTGACACGGTTTCGTTTCGTTTTTCAAAGTTTTCAATACAACTTTTTAAGTAAAATAATTAGGAAACTTTCAATGCGTTCCTCTTTAGCGAGGCTTATCCTGTAAATTACTTTTCGTATCGGCTTGTACCGGAGGAGGTGAGGTTGGTGAATTTTATAAGTCCATTTGTCATCTAGCTATTCTCTACCTAATCGATTCAATAAACCATTAGCCAGTTAGCCACTGCCATTTATATTAATGTTATTTATTGTTATCTATCCAGCATTTTAAAGTTAATCTTTATCTTTTTGTGATGATATAGTATTAGTTTAGATTATGTTTCATCAACATAGATGTTTAAGATCAGTATAGGAATTCTAACATTTCTTGGGATAAACAATGCATCCCTTTTATCTTTTACAAAATCCATAAAAGATTGATATCATATGGAATTATTAACTTCCGCTGCATTATTGGATTAATCGGCGGTTAGGTGTTTGGTTATTTGGTTAATGCTTTATATCTTCCATCAGTAATTTAATAAACATTATTTTTAAAAAAACGAAACTATACAATTTAATTTAAAATAAATGAATGGTTTTTTATATGTAGTAAAACTGTAATTTCTAAAATTCAGTAAGAATATATATATTGAAAATAGAAAATTGTCAGGTCAGACAATATGAAAGGAGAATTTAACAAGTGTGTGGAGAAGAATGAGGTAGACTTACATTTCTATATCTCTCTCTTTGTATTCTTTAACCCTGTCCACGGCATGGCAATATCCCACCTGGTTTGTCTTTGTGGCTTCGACACTATTTTGTATGTTCTCTATTTCCACGAAATTATTTATGGTTTCTAGCGTCCCAATGCTTTTGATATTTTCTTTTATTTTGAGATCATCCGAAGGTGTAATTTGGATATGTTATAAACCAATTTAAATGGTTGAAATCGAATTTTAAATTGAACCTAAATACTAAGAGAAGAAAAACAAACGTAGTTCTAATAATAAATGTAGTAATGTATGGTTGCATGCAAACTCCCACCCCCATCTCATCAATGAATAATGCAGTTGACTTCCAAATATCATCAAAGAGGAGCCAGAGACAAGAAGTTAAGATCACAGTGCAAGTTTCAATACGACTGCGTTTTCGCTATGTAATGGTTTAGTTTCCTGTCTAAATCTAACTCTATATGTAGGAGTAACTCTGCATGCTACTCTTTTCATCATACGACTTTGTTTTCATTACAATATTAATTATATAAATATCTTTTTCAAAAAGCATAAAATATAAATATCTATTTCTTCTGAAATGACAGCCAAAAATAATGTAATTTTTTTAAAAAAATTGTAAATTGTCTTTGCTCTGTACTATAAAAACACTCGACGACCTCCTCTGCTTCAAATTTCAAAACCATTCCTCCTCTGTTTCATCCGCCATGAAAACTTGTTTGATCTTCTTCCTTTACTCAACAGTTCTCAATTACTATTTCTACTTCACTGTTTCATCATCAACACCTCTTCTCCTCCATCTCTCTCACTCTCTCTCAACCTCATCAAAACACTCTTCCTCTCCTCTCCACCTACTCAAATCATCATCCTCCCGTTCCTACGCCCGCTTCCGCCGCCACCACCACCACCACAAACAACAACTTCCCCTCCCTCTCTCCTCAGGCAGTGATTACCTCCTCTCCCTCTCTGTCGGCTCTTCCTCCTCCGCCGTCTCCCTGTACTTAGACACCGGAAGCGACCTCGTCTGGTTTCCTTGCCGTCCTTTCACTTGCATCCTCTGTGAATCCAAACCAATCCCTCCTTCTCCTCCCTCCTCTCTCTCCTCCTCCGCCACCACCGTCTCTTGCTCCTCCCCTTCTTGCTCCGCCGCTCACTCCTCCCTTCCTTCCTCCGACCTCTGCGCTATCTCTAACTGTCCTCTTGATTTTATCGAGACCGGTGACTGTAACACTTCTTCTTACCCTTGTCCACCTTTCTACTATGCTTACGGTGACGGCTCTCTCGTAGCAAAACTCTTCTCCGACTCACTTTCTCTCCCTACCGTCTCCGTCTCTAACTTCACCTTCGGCTGTGCTCACACCACTCTCGCTGAACCTATCGGCGTCGCTGGATTTGGCCGTGGACGTCTCTCGATTCCCGCTCAGCTCGCTGTTCACTCTCCTCACCTCGGTAATAGCTTCTCTTATTGTCTCCTCTCTCATTCCTTCGACTCGGACCGAGTCCGTCTTCCGAGTCCACTCATACTTGGCCGCTTCGTCGATAAGAAAGAGAAACATGTCGAAAACGATGATGATGAGAAGAAGAAGAAGGTTGAATTCGTCTTCACCGAGATGCTTCATAACCCAAAGCATCCTTACTTCTACTCTGTTTCACTCCAAGGAATCTCAATCGGAAAACGGAATATTCCTGCTCCGACGATGCTCAGACGAATTGATAAAAACGGTGGCGGAGGAGTTGTCGTTGACTCAGGGACGACGTTCACCATGCTTCCGGCGAAATTCTACAACTCAGTGGTGGAAGAATTCGATAGTCGGGTCGGGCGGGTTCACGAACGGGCTGATCGGGTCGAACCGAGTTCGGGTATGAGTCCCTGTTACTATTTAAACCAGACGGTTAAAGTTCCAACTCTGGTTTTGCATTTTGCCGGGAACGGATCCAGTGTTACGCTCCCTAGGAGAAATTACTTTTACGAATTTATGGACGGTGGAGATAGTAATAAAGGAAAGAAGAGAAAAGTTGGATGCTTAATGTTGATGAACGGTGGAGATGAATCGGAACTTCGAGGTGGAACCGGGGCTATTTTGGGAAATTATCAGCAGCAAGGCTTTGAGGTCGTCTATGATCTCTTGAACAGAAGAGTTGGCTTCGCTAAGAGGAAGTGCGCATCTTTATGGGATACATTTAACCAGGGCTAACATGCGCCGAAGTCAATCTCAAAATTAATCGTTAAAATTAAACCCTAGCATCCGGTTTGACCGGTTGGGTTAATAATGTTTGGGGATGGATCTTATCGAACAGTGATTATGTTGTACGTAAATAGATGTAGCCTTAATAATTCGATAAGCCATACTCTAAAAGTACATAGAAGGGTACATATATATATATATTATATGTGAATTGTCTAGAGTTTTTTTTTCTCTAATATTAAGCTATTTCAAATTTTGACCTTTTACAAATTTTTTTCTTTCTTTTAGATACTGTTTTCAAATCGATGCTATATAAATTTGTTTTTAGATGTAGACAACAATATATATCTTTAAAATGGTCATAATTAAAATGGGTTGTTATATTATATGTTGGTTAAGCATCGCTTCTAAAAAATGAACTGAGCTAATTTGATAAATGTATTTAAATTTATAGACCAAATGGGATAGCTTTATACGAAGTAGCAATTAAGGGGGAGGAACCTAAATTTATTAGTTATCATAAATGATGAAGCGACCTAAGAAGTTGATAATAATTCATAAAGTTTTGATTTTGCTTGGCAACCAATACTGCAACTACAAGTGTTTATAATATATAAGATATCACAGTCTTGACGATTGACATCTATCAAAGAATAAACAACGAGTGACCATCAATTATTTGACATAATATCATTATTTTGATATAGTAGAATACGAGAAGTGTCTTTGCAATCACTTTTGAGTGGCAATGGTTTAATATGTTAGTAGGAATAGTAATCACAACCACCTCTAAACTATTTAAATGGGTAAATATGTGCGTACGAGCGGATTTGGAACGTTGTCGATAGAGTTTTGAAATATCTACATACTTTTTGGTTAAAGAATTAATATATATATATATATATAGTTATGAAAATAATACTAGTACTATTGCATGTTTATTATAAGCTTACAACTTAATTTATCCCAGGTGTGAAGTTAGAACAAAAAAACTGATATTGATTGTGTTTCTGTCAGTTAAGTTTCATGGATTTCCAATTCATAATTAATTGGCAATGAGTGGAATGGTCTATGTCCCTTATATATTACTTGGTGCTTTTCTATTTTTCTGATGTGAGATTTTTCTCCACAGTTTCTGACGTTGAAAAAATGATTGTGAAAGCTCTGCAGAAACAGTACGCAGATGTCTTATCACCTCTCAAAGAAAATTTGGCTCCAAAAAAACTTAACTTCAAATATGTCCAAAAGCTGACCAAGATATCAAGATCTATTCCAAAGCGATCATACTACCAACTATTACAAATAGGTTAATAGATCTAAAAGATCATATCATAAACAATTAATTTCGAGCAATCTTACTATTGCAATTTCTATCGGTGGGCGAGGGGAACAATCTTGACATGGTTTCAATGTACGTACGGAGTTATCCAGATCGATGGCTGATGAGGAATTTAGGGTTACATGACTCCTAAACCTGTCAATTTGGCGCGGGCTGTCCATGAGCCAATGCGCCGAGCTTAGTCCGCAAGTTTTAAGGCAGTTATAATTTATTATTATTATTATTATTATTATTATTATTATTATTATTATTATTATTATTATTATTATTATTATTATTATTATTATTATTATTATTATTATTATTATTATTATTATTATTATTATTATTATTATTATTACTATTATTATTATTATTATTATTATTATTATAGTTTACAACATACTTATTTTTATCAAATTACATAAAAATAATACAAATATAAATGATATTTTAATATTAAAAATTAATACAAAATTATATATTTACTTATAATTAAGTACTAGGGAGCTATCCCGCACCATGTGCAGGAAAAAAAAATATTAAGAGATGATGATATTTTTTATTTTGAGGATAGTAAATGTGATATCTCACGTTTTCAAATTTGTTTTATTACTGACTATTCATCCGTAATTGATAAAAGATTAAGAAATTTTAATAATTGTTTATTGATTCAAATTTTGTGTGTGTTATGTTTAGTTTTAGTATAACAATGATGTTCAAGATTCTTCATATATGGTATTATTCTTATTTAATATTTTTACATGTTATTATCTTGACATTTTTAAATCTACTATACATTACAATTATCTCCACACAATAGTTAATATTTCTTAAATTTTTAATATATTTTATTTATTCATTATATCAAATATATATATAGATATATATGAGATGATTTTTTAAAAATATTATATCACAATATTATAATTTTCGTATTTTTTTTGGTGGAAATATAAATTTTCATTTTCTTTAAAAAATTTCATAATCCTTATATAATTATCGTACAATAAATTTAAAATATTTTAAAAAGCAAAATATGTATGATATAATAAACTTTATCTTAACCAAGGAAAAAGAATGTTCAAGATATTAACAAAAAAATTTTAAAAAACTTTTATAGTAACTTAAAAGAATTAGAATCTTAACCTCAAATTTTATCTTGTAGAAAGAAATATAAGTAAGAATATATCTTTTCATTTATGTTAATTTTATTTTTCATAATATACTCAAATTTTTTTAAAATATTATTTTATAGTAATTTAAACTTTACTCAATCTTTTAAAAGAATTTGAAAGAGTAATTCAACTTTTTTGAATTTGAAATTATTTTTTAAAACCATTATAATTTTTCAAGAGTAATTTAATTTTTAAATTTTAAAGAATTTTGAAAACTTTTAAAGAGGAATTCTTTTCTCTTAATATATTCAAATTTTTTAAAAAAACAATTACAATAATATAATATTTATTTGTTTTTAATATTTGTTTTAAAGAATAATATTTAAATAGACAAACTGATTAAGGATAGAATTGAAAAGTAGTAGCGGAATATAACACTTTTGTTTCTGAAAAGTTGTATTGTTTAATAATGTTTATATAAAGCTGAATATTAACTTAATTTGAATTTGGATTAATTTAAAAATTTTAAATAATTTTTCATATATATCGTAATATTTTTTGTGTATATAATAGAAATTTAAGAAAATATTTTTAATAGTTAAAATAAATATAATCTCCATATCATATAAATATTTTAATAAAAAATTAAAGTAACAAAAATAAGCAAACTTTATCTCCACAAAATTATAAGAAAATTACCTAAGTAGTTTTTTTGGTTATTTTATAATTTTTCTTAGTAGTATAAAATTTTTGGTTTTTAATTTTTATAGTCATTTTAATTTTTATTTTAAAAAATAATTTAAATAATATTTTTTCTTTTAATTTATTCAAATTTGTAAAATTATTTATTTATAGTAATATTTTTACTCTAATATTTCCCATTTTTTCAATTTTTATAGTAATTTTTCTCCCTAAATATATTTAAATTTAAATTTTACTAGATTATTTTAAATTTAGTTTCTTTTTCTTATAACTGAATGGCAAAACTTTTAAGTAAACCTATCTAAAGAATTTTTTTTTGAATTTTTTTTTTTCAGATTAATTAAAAAAATTTCGAATTTTAAAAATATATATATTTTTTTCTTTTAATATATTTAATTTTTTATTTATGTTTATAGTAAATTAAATTTTTTTTAGATAAATATATATTTTTTAATCTAAATGGCAAAGAGTTTAAATATGTAGATTCATTAAGAGTAGAGTTGTAATCAACCATTCTGACTATTCATGGTGTCATTTTTGTTTTTGAGGATAGTAAATATGATATCTTAAGTTTTCAAATTTGTTTTATTATTGACTATTCATCTGTAACTGATAAAAGATTAAGAAATCTTAACAATTGTTTATTGATTCAAATTTTTGTGTGTTATGTTTAGTTTTAATATAACAAATGATGTTCAAGATTTTTAATATATGGAATAATATTTATTTAATATTTTTATATGTTATTATCTTGATATTTTTAAATCTACAATTTATAACGACAAATATACATTACAATTATCTCCATACAATAGCTAATATTTCTGATATTTTTAATAAATTTTATTTTGTTCATTATATCAAATATATCAGATGATTTTTTAAAAACATAATATCACAATATTATAATTTTTCGTATTTTATTTTTGGTAGAAATATAAATTTTCAGTTTCTTTAAATATATTTCATCACTATATATTTTATCTAACAATAAAGTCAAAATATTTTAAAAAGCAATATATATATGATATAATAAACTTTATCTCAACTAAAGAAAATGAAAGTTTAAGATATTAACAATAATTATAAAAAAAAACTTTTATAGTAATTTAACTTTTATACAAATTTTTTTTATTTTTTTGTAAACTTAAAAGGTAATCTTTTTAATTAAATAAATTTATTAAAAATAGAGCGGTAATGAACCACAATAAAGTTTGCTAAACTTATCCAAGTGTCTTCGATAACAACCAATGAATGCAACATCTATTAGAGCATCAATTTTTTTATCCTAAAATATAAGAAAAAAACTAAACAGATCAATAATTGCATAGTTTTAAGAACTGAAATCTAAATCTCAAATTTTATCTTGTAGTAAGAAATATAAGTAAGAATATACATTTTCATCTACAACGATGAGATGAAAAAAAATTTCAAACATATTTGATATTTAGAGGGGTCTAGTTTTGGAATTGACTTTAAATAAGGGTCTAGTTTAGCAAGAAGCCCTTGATATTTTGAATTTCTCGAAAATTTTGACTCGTGTAGTCCACTGGTGAACAAAAGAATTCAGTTCCGGTACACCAACAACGTATGTCTTTTGATGAATCGTTTCTCATAACATTAATATGTAGCATAGGCAAAATATTTGAATAATTTAGCAAGAAAATATATGTTCTTAAAACTTGTATCATTAAATAAAATTTATATAAAGTTGAATAATAACTAAATTTTGGATTAGAATTAATTCAAAATTATCAAAGAATCTTTCATATGTATTGTATCATTTTTTTATACAAAATAAACATTTAAGAAAATTATTATGTGTTAGAGTAATTTAACTTTTTTGAAAACAATTTATATTTTATTTTTATATTAATTTTATTTTTCATAATATATTCAAAATATTCTTTTATAGTAATTTAAAATTTACTCAAGAAAGATATATTAATTTTATTACATATTAATTAAATTACATATTATGATATATATTAATTTTAAATTAAAACATATTATGATATATATAATTTAAAAGATTTTCTGATATATATTTTCTGATATATACGTAATTTAATTAATATTATGATATATATTAATTTTAAATTTTCTGTGTCTGAAACATTAATATTATGATATATATTAATTTTAATGAATATTTTAAAAGATTTAAAATATTTTCTGATATATACGTAATTTAATTAATATTATGATATATATTAATTTTAAATTAAAACATATTATGATTGAGTAAATTTTAAATTAAAACATATTATGATATATATAATTTAAAAGATTGAGTAAATTTTAAATTACTATAAAAGAATATTTTGAATATATTATGAAAAATAAAATTAATATATATCATAATATGTTTTATGTATAAAATAGTCATTTAAGAAAATATTTTTAATAATTAAAATAAATCTAATCTCCGTATTATATAAGTTTTTTAATAAAAAATTAAAGTAACAAAAATATGCAAACTTTATCTCCACAAAATTATAAGAAAACTACCTAAGTAGTTTTGTTTTGGTTTCAAATTTTTTTTAATAGTTTAAAATTTTTTATTTTTAATTTTAGAGTAATTTAAATTTTTATTTCAGAAAATCATTTAAATAATATTTCTTCTCTTCATTTTTTCAAATTTTTAAAATTATTTATGTATATTAATAATTTTACTCGAATATTTTCTAGTATTTATTTTTATTATTATTTTCTCTCTAAATATATTTAATTTTTAAAAAATAATTTTTATAGTAATTTAAAATTTACTTGAATATTTTATATTTAATTTTTTTTCTTATAAAAAAAATGACAAAATTTTAAGTAAACCTATCTAAATACAATTTTTTTTAAAACAAATATTAATTCAAAGATTTCGAATTTCAAAAATATATTTTTTATTTTCTTTTAATATATTTGATGTTTAAATTATATTTTAGTTAGATAAATATATTTTTTAGATCTTAATGGCAAAAAGTTTAAATATGTAGATTCATCAAGGGTAGACTTGTAATCAACCATTCTGAGGATGAATGTGAGCATTCTGTATTTTTTTTTTAATATATAAGATCATTTAAATTATGTTTTGCATTAAGTGCTCATCAACTCACCGAGAGCATCACCATCGGTTCAGATACTCTTATCTAATAAATAAAATATTATTATTTATTAATATTTTTTTTCTTTTGAATTAAAATTAATGTGATAAAAAATGAAAACTAATAATATCAAAACACCCGACCAGAAACGCTTCTGGAAGTTTCTGTAATGAGAGACGGTTCTCAGTTTTTTCTACCTTTTTGTAATTTTTTTAATTATTTTAATAGGGAGTCTCTCACTCCCGTTGGTAATGTTCTGAAGTTGGCTTCGATTGAACTTAAGATCGGTGGCCTGGCCATGGCGGTTCACGGTGCCGGTAGTTCGTGTAAGCTCTTTCTCTCTCTCTCTACCTTACTAACTTGTTAGATTTTACCTTTTTATTATATAGAGATTCAAAGGTAGAAAGAAGCCATACACAATAAACCAAGATGGTGTGTTTCTAAATATTGAGTGCGATGATGTCCCGACTATAATGAGAGGCCTTGGATGCCTGGTATATTATTCAACTATCATCTAAACGTCTTGACTGTGTATGTTATACAAGGTATATGAAATGAGTTTTTATTCATATAAAAAATAAAATATTCTTTCAATATTAATATATAAAATGTTTTAGTTAAAAACTCGCAAATTATTTTTATTAATTAAATATTATTTAATAATTAATTGAAAACACAATTCAACCAATCAAAAAAAAAATTGTAGAAATTAAAGAGTAAAAATTGTCCAACAATATTAAAATTCTGTATTCAAATTTGTAAAACATTTTATAAAATAAATCCAAAAAATCCTAAACATCTTATATTATGAAACAGATAACATAAAAACTATGCATTGAAAAAAAAAGATGTATTCAAATTTCTTATAAAATTTAGTGTATTAATAAAATTGTTTGTAAATTTTAACTGATAATACTGTAGTAAAAACATCAATTTAAATACTGTATATTGCACTAATAATTATTCTAATCATTAACTTACTTCAATAGGGATTAACTTGCAGTCTCGAGTTGGTCTAGGCGTTCGGATTTCCGTTCTGGTTCGGTTGAGATTTTTTCGGGTTTAGGCATCTAAAACACATTCGAGTATTTTATATTTACATATCGAGTTTGGTTCAAGTTTGGGTTTACCCAAATACCGAGAAATTAAAAATCTTGTATCTAAATCTATGTAAACTACTCGAAAATACCTAAAAACGAATATTTTTACCTAAGTCTACATAAAAGTAACTGAAATACCAAAAAATATTCGAAAATCTGATATATTATTGATATATTATTTATATATACTTATATTATGGGCATATTCGGATATCCGTTTGGATTTGGGTTTGAGTTTTTTAGGTTTCCAAGTTATGACCAGCTGGAGTATCTTAAAATATTAGATTTTAATTTAGATTGAATTTTTTGGTTAGTGTTTGGATCGGATTTTTGGGTTTGGATTAGATTTTTGGGTTTGGATATTATGCCAGGCAAGTCCGGAGAGCCGAAGACAGTAACACATCTGCTTTTAGATTAGTCTGATCCACATATATCCAAATAATAAATCAGATGCACTATTGATAAAAGCCAACAAATTTATATGAATTCGACCCGAACGTTTATTTTACATGTTTAGTCATTTAGATATTCAACCCGGACGAGAGTTTTTTGACACAAACCCAGATTAATCTATTTAACACATAAAACAAACATTAAAAAAAAAAAGATCCGATCACAAATTGTAAGCATGCATGGAAATTAACCACTACTAAACCACATCTCTCACGTTTTTTGTTTCCCTGCTAGCATAAATTATGGAACTATCCATTCTTAAACTAAACGTAAAAATTCTTTTTAAGCAAAATTTTTGTTTCGGTTTAAAGATACTAATGAACATTTCTTAAAGCGAATCAGTATATTATCTACACGTAGACCAAAACCCCACTAGACTGTATTTAACTATTTACCGATCCGTTAATTACAAAAACTGTACTTTTACAGTATGGTTCTAACTTTATCCAAATTTCAAGGAATCTAAAAGTCGCGGGAATGTTGTTCATCTTAATCGAGGTCGACTATATCTTATACTAACTCCATGTACACGTGGATTAAAATATAATATTTTAAACTTGTAAAAAAATTAAAATAAAAATATTAAAGAATAAAATAAAATCACCCATATATATATATATTATATTAAAAAGAATTTTTTTTTGAATAAAATCGTTGTTATGTATTCTATTACACGATAAACCATTATAAACTTTTTGAAAATCTTAACATTTACTTATAGTTTATAAAAGTTTTAAAAGTAAAATTATGAACACAATCACAATCTAAAGTACATATTTACAAATATTTGTGGAAAAAATTAGTGTAAATTATTAACATAATCAAAGTCATGATTCAAATAAAACTTAGTTCTAGAAGATGTCAACAAACAAATTGCACCTTGATACCCTTGATAAGAACACTTGTCATGTTAAGAACAATGTTATTGATTTCCACCTCATGACATTTAGTTTCCAATTTTTCTACTTGTTTTGCTAGAAAGATAAAGTTTCATGAATAAAACGTACCAACAATAAAGTTAGAGTAATTTTTATTAGAGTGAGTGTAGACTGACTAAGAACATTTGATTTTTCATATTTTTGATATAACCAAACATATATAAAGTACATAAAGTACATAGTTTTTTTTTGAAATTGTATAAAATTATCCTTATATTGTAGAAGAGAAATATAAAGTGCATAGTTTTTTCTATTTTTCTATAATTAATAATTTGTATAATTTTCTAATAGAATTTTTATTTGCTGAATAATAATAGTGTATAGTTTTTTTTTATAAAAATAATCATTTTTAGAATTAGTAATTTGTATAATTTTCTTATAGAATATTTATTTTTGAATAATGTTAATTATTTTTTTGTATAGTTTCCTTATAATAATATCTTAGACATCTTTTTATTTAGACACATGTCAAAATCTAGAATCGATAAATATAACACGTGTCGCAATTTCGTGAGTTACTTTGGAACCTTAATTTATATAATAAGATACCAAACTTTTACTGATAAAAATTATTTCTATATACAAACTCATTATTAATTTGCTTTATAAAGATTAAACATAATTAGTCTACTGTTTTTTTGTTCTGTCAGTTCCAGATAAATTATTGGATTTTTATAATGTGCAAAACTCTGAACTATATTTAATTAAACAATTGCGGTATATTTGTACATTGCAAAATGCAAACCGTTTCAGACCTACTTATCTTTTTTTGTTTGTCGTCTTTTAAAAAAAAACTCACCTTTACAGTGTACGGACAATCGAAAACGAAACTTCTATCAAAATGATTTTTCATTTTATACCAAAAATAAATTGAAATAGTCGACAAATTTGAATAGGACACGTGTAAGAACAGGTAGGATTTGTCGTTTTTTCACTGCTTCATTTGCTTTACAGCTTCGCCTTCATTAAACCTCCAAAAACCCTAAAGATCAGAGAGAGAGATCTCAAAAAGTAAAAAAAAAAGAAACCTAAAAGACTCCGAAATCTTCAGCCGCCTAACTATGACCATCACGCACATCGCTCCGGCGCCTCGATCGTGTCGAGGTATCGATCTTTTAACCCAGATTATCATTTCTTTATTTCTTAAAGATCTTTGATGTTCTCGGCTGATGCATCTCTATTTTGTGTGTGTGTAGATGGGTTTTACGCAATGAACAATCCGTACCAAAGGAATGGACCAAAAGGGTTTACAGAGTTCAAGTATATGGAAGAGACCCATGATCTGTACGTGAGGTTTGATTTCCCAGGAATCACCAAAGCGAGTGTGATGACTCGTCTCGACCCATCCGGAAAAGCTGTTATTGTGACCGGAGATGCACCGAAAGAGAGCGAACACGATTCTTCTCACCGCAAGTACGGAACCGCCACGGGACTTATCTGCCACTGCTGTGTAATCAGTAACATTCAGTGTTTTGTTGAAGATGGTGTAGTCAGACTCATCCTCTCCAAGAAGAAGATCAATCTTCATGTTCCTACCTCCTTCTGTTCCTGTAAGTTCATTAATCTTCAAATTTCTTTAATTATCCTGACATTTAGAAAGATATTAAATAAATCTGACATTTTTTTGTTTTTGTATTGTTTTAGTCAGAGGTGCAAGAATGCATAGAGATATATCTCCCTTTGGTAATGTCTATTTCTGTTTAATCTTTTAATTATTTGTTCATATTTTCATTATTTGTTTATTAATGTTATGTGTGTTTTGTGACTTAATTTGGCAGCTCACATCATTCGTGGGTATTTGATTTTTGTTTTTTTGTTCTTCTATTATTTTCCGGTTAATAGATCAGAGATATGTCTTGTCTAGTTGTCTTTTGAGCTTCTTTTAGAAATTAGTCTTCGTTGTTTTTTTTGGTAACGTATCTGACATTTTTCATGGGTTTGTGTTGATTCCAATTGTTGCAGTCGCAGGTAGCCATCCTCTTGGTATGTACATTAACGTTTGACTATTTATTTTTACCATTTTTTTTCCTTAAATCCTCTTTTTTTTTTTTTGTTCGTAGATCTTGCAGCTCATCTCCGTGGTCTTAACCCAGAAGGTATTTGATTTGATATCTGCTTATAAAGACAACTTGTGAAACTTGAGGGTTGATTGACTAATCAACATCATTAATAGTTTGATTGTTCCATCGTAGGTCGCCGTGGCACTGACCCATTTGGTATGAACTTACTCTTTCCATTGTGACATAATTTCCAATATATTAATGTCATTTATAGTATGAATCGTATGTATATATCATATGCATGAATGTGCTTTTCTCGTATATATAATTATATATCAATTACACTATACTAAAACAAAAGACTAGGTCACTTAGAAGGCTTATTGATGTATGTTTTGTTTACATGCATGAATGGGCAGATCCGGCGTTAACAGGTCCGGCCATACTACTACATCCGTCAGTGTTGGAGGGATCCACGAGCGCTTACGAGTCAAAGCAGCTCCCAAACGGTGGTATGTTTCTGCGTATTGACATGCCTGGTGTCCCTGACAACAGCTTCATGATGGCAGTGGAAGGCGACGGTGAGGTCACCGTCATGGGACGAGCTCCTGCGACCATGAACGACTCGAGTGGGCGTGATTACGTAGGCAAGGTCGCCATCGTCCCTAGAGGCTATGACAGCCGTCGGATCAAGATAATTCCTAAGAATGGTGTCGTCCGTCTCACCATCCCTCCCTACTAATTAATTCTTGATCATGCTTTTTGGAATTATCATGTTTAAAACACTAATTATCTTTTCATTTGGATTGCCGAATATTTTAAGAACACTAATTAATATGGACTTTAATATGTACGTAAGACGTTTATGAAAATATTCACCCATATGTTTATGCCGGTTATAATTGTTTTTCTTTATCATGGTCTAATGCTGGTAAAAGAAATCTTATGGACAACGAATTTTTATGTTCGAGGAATTACAAACAGAAAAGAGTTACTAATTTATTAAGAAACTTGCTACTTTCAAGTTACAAACTTCACTAATTAGTAATTATGTCTAATACAGATAGTGAAGCAACTTAAGAAATAATGTCACAAAAAGAAGACAACGCGTGTCTAACTCTTATTGGTGAGTATAACAAATATGAATGAGACACGTTTCCTCTTAAGTGTTTTGTCGTGTCTTCACCAGAGTACTCAAGTCTTGTTCCTTCCTCATTGTCTTCCCTCCCATAAATTATCCCAAAAACCTAAAAGCCATAACTCAGAGAGAGAGATCTCTATAAATCAGAAAAACCCTAATTAGAAACTAGCTAGATATAATTTGTGTTTGTTAAGTCTGTCTTTTCTAGAATGGACCTTTTTTCCCGGATAGTGTCGTTTTATGTTTTATCAGTACTTTGGATGTCTCAACGACACAACTTGTTTTGTCTAACGCCCTGCTCTTTATCCAGTCTCTCTATACTGTTATTAGTTTCCAAGGTCTCTATTGAATTGCAAAGGATTTTTACAAAACTCTTGTCAACACATAACTCTCTGAGCAGGAAGCATTAATAAAGGATCCCACCAACAAACTCTCACTACACATCCTATCCAGTTTCTTTTCTTTTCTTTATACGCATTTATAGATAACAAAAGGCTTTTACTAGAATGTGAAACAACCCTAAAAGACTCTGAAATCTTCAGCCGCCTAACTATGTCTATCACGCACATCGCTCCGGCGCATCAATCGCCTCGAAGTATCGATCTTTAATCACAGGTTATCATTTCATCATTTCTTAAAAATCTTTGATCTTGTCGACTGATACGTTTCTGTTTTGTATGTGTGTGTTTTAGATGGGTCGTACGCAATGAACAATTCGTACAAAGTGAACGGGCCAAAAGGGTTTACAGAGTTTTAAGTATATGGAAGAGACCCATGCATGATCTGTACGTGAGGCTTGACTTCCCAGGAATCACGATTCACGAAAGAGAGTGTGAAGACTTGTCTCGAACCTTCGGAAAAAGCTATTTTGTGATCGGAGATGCACCGGAAGAGAGCGAACACATTCTTCTCACCGCAAGTTCGGAACCGTCACCGGACTAATCTACGACTGCTGTTATATTAGTAACATTCAGAGTTTTGTTGAAGATGGTGTTGTCAGGCTCATCCTCTCCAAGAAAAAGATCAATCTTCACGTTCCTACTTCTGTTCTTGTAAGTTCATTAATCTTCAAATGTTTTTATCCTGATGACATTTAGAAAGATATTAAAAAAATTCTGACATTTTTTGTTTTTGTATTGTTTTAGTCAGAGGTGCAAGAATGCATAGAGATATATATCCCTTTGGTAATTAATGTCTCTTTTTGTTTAATCTTTTAATTATTTGTTCATATTTTCATTATTTGTTTATTAATGTTATGTGTGTGTTTTTAACTTAATTTGGCAGCTCACATCATTCGTGGGTATAACCCAGAAGGTATTTGATTTTTATGTTTTTTTTCTTCTATTATTTTCCGGTTAATAGAAGATATGTCTTTATCATTTTAGCTTCTTTTAGAAATTAGTCTTCGTTGTTATTTTTTGGTAACGTATCTGACAATATTCATGGGTTTGTGTTGATTCCAATTGTTGCAGTTGCAACCAGGTAGCCATCCTCTTAGTATGTGCATTAACGTTTAACCATACTATACCTTTTTACCACTTCTTTGTATCTTTGACTTGTTTTTTTCTTCTAAATCCTCATTTTTTTTTGGTCTTGAATAATGTTGAAGCTCTTGGTGTCGTCCTTCTCATCATCCCTCCCTACTAATTAATTCATCGCATCTTGATCATGCTTTTGGAATTCTCATGTTTTAAACAATATAATGGACTTTAATCTGTACGTAAGACGTTTAAGAAAATATTTCACTAGAATGTAGAATCTTTCCGGTTATAATATATTTTTTTTAATATCGGTCTAATGCATGCATGGTTAAAATATTGCTGGTAAAAGAAAACTTATGGACTGAGAATTTTTATGTATGAGGAATTACAATAAGAAAAAAAAAAAAGAGTTCTTGCAACTTTCAAGTGACAACTTCACTAATTAATACAGAAATATCACTTTTTTTTTTTTTTTGACGACAATACAGAAATATTCATCGTAGTTAATAAATGCTCTATTTCTGCTAGTAAAGCAACGTAAAAGAAAAAGTTAATTTCACAAAAAAAAAAGAAGAAGCTAACGCGTGTTTAAATACAATTGGTGAAAATAGATGTCAAAAAAAAAAAAAAAATTTACAATTGGTGAAAATCATAAAAAGAGACACGTGTCCCGTGTTTGTCCTGTCTTCTACTCCATCTCGTTGTCTTCCCTCCCTTAAAGAAATTCCAGAAACCTAAATGCCGGAACCAGAGAGAGAGGTCTCTATAAATTAGAAAAAACCTAATCTCGCTAGCTAGAAATCTCACAAAAAAAAAACTTCACTCATCACTCGCCGTCGCCGTTGAATCATGGTTGCCCCAGTTCGTGCTGTTCCTCCATCTCCAGGTAACTATGATCTTCTAAACCAACATCAAAACTAGGTTACTAAGTTAAAGATTTTGCTCTTTGACCCATTAAAGTTTCCTCCTTTTCTTTTTCTCTTTGATAAAAATCTCATTTTGTTGTTGTTGATGTGTGCAGATGGCTTTTACGCTATAAATAACGAGTTCTTAACAACTGGGCCAAAAGGGTTCATGGAGTTCAAGACGTTAGAGAACGGAGACACATTCCTCCGGTATGATCTTCCTGGTGTTCCAGAAAATGAATTGTGTGTTGTGCTTGACGAGTCCCGAACTGTTGTTTTTGTCTATGCCTTTGCACCAAAGGAACACAAGCACGACCTCTCTCGCCGAAGATACGACACAGTCTTTAAACCAAAGTTAGTGATCGGCGGTACAAAGTCTGAACTCGTCTGCAAATGTAATGAAATCTCCAGCTTGACCTTCCGTATCTCCGATGGTGTTCTAAGGATTATCCTCACCAGGACCTTAACACAAGGCCCTTGCTTTTGTACATTAATATAACCCTTATTTTATTTTTTTAATTTCTTTGTGATTATTATTCATAATCTCTGATAAACAAGTGACCAAAGAAAAAAAAATCTCTGATAAACAATAAATGAATTTGTTTCCTACAGCGTATCTTGGTGGCTCAGACGGAGAAGGTAATTTTATTTTTGATCTCAACAACATTCCATATATTGATATTTCTTCCCTACCAGTTTTGTTTTTTTTTTTCACCCACAAACTTTTGAATTATATATTGTTTACTTTTGGATCCAGGAACGAATCCTCACGTATTTATCCCTGGCTCGGATCCTCAAGGTATTCACATATTTCTCCCTCTGCAAGTTTATGTTGTAACTTAGATCTTTTCCTTTAGTATTGTATAGTGTGTGGTTGGTCTAAATAAGAATATTTGTTGTTGTTTGTAATATATGTGGAGCAGACCCGAGGTTAACGGGTCAGAGATTGATGCCACACCCATGTGTGAACGAAGGATCCCCGATGGCCTATGAGTATAAGATGCTCCAAAACGGTGGTCTATACGTGCGTGTAGATATGCCTGGCGTTCCCAAAGACAACTTCACTGTCTCAGTCACGAATGGGCGAGTGAAGGTGACTGGTGAAGCTCCTGCCGTCAGCCACGACTCAAGTGGCCGTTCCTACTCTGGTGACGTGGCTATGCTTTCCACTTCTGTCGACATTCCCGTCCGTCGGATCAAGACCATTGCCAAGAACGGTGTGATCCGTTTGATCATCCCTCCTGTTTGATGATTTCGTGATGAGACTTGGTGTTTGAATCTGTCTATTCTAGAGTGGACCCTTTTTTCGGGATAGTGTCGTTGTTTTGAGGATTATGTCGTCTTATGTTTTATCAGTACTTTGGATATGTCTAAACGACAAAACATATTTTGATACCTTTCAACGACACAACTTATTTTGTCTAGCACATTGCCCTTTTGTGAGTCTCTTATTAATTGTTTATCAGTTTCAAAGGTCACTACTGAATTGCAAAGGATATTTTACATAACTTTCGTCAACGAATACAATAAAATGTTCAACTATGAGTATCAAATAATAAAGGATTCTTCACACTTTTCTATCGGTCGAAAGATTTTTTTTTCTTTATACACATATAATCCACAGATAACAAAAGCGCTTTTAAAATATGAAACCACCTTTGGATCTCAGCATCGAGTCTTCTTTCATCTTCTTTGTCATCCTTCTAATTTGATCACCGCCTGCAAGAAATTTCACAAACTAACTTGAGCATTCATTTATACTCTTCTTCTCATTACTAAAGAGTTCTCTAATGGGACTTCAGCTACTAAAACAGTTTTCTAGCCCAATGTTGAAACAAATTAATACTGAGGTATAAAGTTGATTTTTAAAAGAATGATGTGTCAGAATAGCACAGATATTGTGTTGTCTGAAGTGGTTACGAGCATAAGATTATATATACACATTCACAACAAACAAGGCCATTTAAGTCTCTCTGCTTGGCACCCATTACTAACTCTGGTATTGGTAGTGCAAAGAAGATATTGAACTGTAAGAAAGGAGGTGTAAGTTGTTAACTATCAATGGGGGAAAGGAGCTGTGTAACCTATTGGGCACTGAAACCTTTGAGGCCCCTATGGCAATTAGGACAGGACAATAGACAGTGATGCCTGCAAAACGCACTCTAAACTTCTATCATGATTCTACTATGCAATAGCCAGGTTCGCAATCGTGTACTATTTACTTTTGGAGCAGGAAACAATAAACTATCAACAAACTCACTTTACATCCTTTCCACTTTTTTCTATCCGTTGAAACATCTATACAAACATATTCAATTATATACTCTTCTTCTGATGATAATAAGTTTGCTGTGCCTGTTCCAGTTCAAACCGATATAATTATCTGCTACCAAAACAGTTATCCAACCCAATGTTGAAACAAGTGAATATTGACCACATAGTTCCAACTTTAGGGGTCTAAATGCTACCATCACACTAAAAACCAACCATGCTTCTCTAAGCTTTAAAATAAAAGGCCAGGACCAGGTTAAATTATTGATTCCTGGAACCTCAGATAACTATCACACTCCAAACTATCTACCATGACTCTATTAATATAAATGAAATACAAGCATCAAGGAAGCAAAAGTTAGATACTAACATGTACAAACATAATGCGAATTAAGTAATATTTCATCATGAAGAGTGAAACTAGAACCATGAACAATATAATCAAAAACTCACCTCCGTGAAAAACCACCGTCTCTTTGGCTCTGTTTCATGAAAAGGGCTCTCTCTCTTTCCTTCTCAACCCTCTCCCTCTTCAACCTTTCTTCTCTCAGCTCCTTCAAGCTCTTTTTCCCACTCTTCTTCTTCTTAGCTTCATCACCTCTATATCCACCATCATCCTCACCACGAGCACTGTCATCTTCATCGTTACGTTTCTCAAGATACCAAGGACGCTTCACACCTTTACCAGCAAGCCCATATCCCAATCTATACTTCTCCTCATCTGGATCTCCCGCTCTCGCTGCAGCATCTTTCGCCGAAGCTCTTGCAGTTGCAGCCGCTTCTTTCCTCATCTTCTTTCTTCTCTGATCTTCCTCCTCCGCTGGCTTATCGTTCTTGGGGATCTCAATCGGATCAAATATCTTAATCCCTTCAAATAGATTTATATGACCCGTCTTAGGCTCCTCCGATTCAACACTCTCCACAACAACAGCAGTGGATTTAACAGCAGCCACCACCGCCTCATCCTTACCCTTCTCCGCCTCCGGAGAAGCTCGTTTAAGAGGCGCTAAGCCACGGACGTTACGAAGCACTTCGAGACGAGATTCAGCATCTCGCTTTCTAGCTTCCTCGCGTTTAATCTGCTCTTCTCTAGCGGCAGCTTCTTCGTCCTTTCGGACTTTTTCTCGATTGTCGAAGTTGTAAACGTTCCATCGCTTCTGTGGAAGAATGTTCAAACCACCGTGACCTCCCATGGCTGGCTAATGGAAATCAAAAAGTTGCCACTTTTTTCGAATTTGTGAATTCCAAAATTAGGGTTTTCCACAATTTTGATCTTCCAAAATCCAAATGAAGAAACTGAATTGAATGAAGAGATGTGAGTGAGATCTTCAAATCGAATTGGAAAATTAGATTATCATTCAACGCTGAGATAATAAACTTTGAGCCCAATTTATTAGCAAGGCCCATAATAAAGGCTTACTGCATTGGGCCCAAGTTCCATTTGTTACCCTCCCGTACTCTTCACCTAACCCACAGTTTCTAGGGGTAAATGTGTCATATCGTATACAGAAACGTGATCCCGGCATATCCGGTCTTCTTTATCCTTTTATAGAGGCAGTATTACAGTGCACAGCTCTCACGTACACAGTCAGTAATATGGACGGTTGAGATTTCAGTCCAGCAACTAGATAATATATACCGTTAGATTCTCACTCGTCAGAAGAAGCATACAACGTCAGCTGAGGTGTTTAGAGTTTTTACCATGCACCATCTGTAGACAATCTTTTGCCTTATCACATAAATTTTTAATGCTTCGCAGAATTTTTGTAGGTTGCTTATTTGCTTATTCTTTCATATTCTCTCGTTAATTGTGTTGTTGTTATCTTCAACGATAGCGTTGAGCGCTGGGGAAGTGTTTGATCGCAGAAAGGTTCGTTCTTTTTTGTCTACAGGTTTGATCATTGAGTTTTACCTTCTTTTTGGTCTTATTGCGATCTCGTACTTCATTTAGATTACTTAAAGGTTGGGTTTTTAAGTTGATCAATCGATCTAGGTTCGTCTATGTATTGCTTTTGGGGAGTTTCTGTGTCTGAGACAGAAGGGTTCTCTTGCTTTCGTGTATATTTTCTTGGGATTTTAGGTATTAGTCTGGGAATTGTGTAAATCGTGGCACGTGGAACATGATCGACTGATAGATAGATAATTTTTTGGGTTTAGACTAGTACTACCTAGGTTTGATGTGTTTGAGGGAACTCTGATTATCTGAGTTCCAGAGTTTATTTTTGGGAATTGAGTGTTGAATTTTTTTTGGATGGTTGTCTGATTGGCGTCACCTATTTCTTATGTATGTGTAGGCGTGGAAGGAATGGCAAAAAGTTCGTTCAAGCAAGAGCATGACCTAGGTTTGGATTCTTATTTTGTTCTTGATTTGGTGTTTGATTCTTGAAACCTTTGCTTTGATCTAATGATCCTGTTTTTGAACCTTCAGAGAAGAGAAGGGCAGAGGCTGCTCGGATTAGAGAGAAATATCCAGATAGGATTCCGGTGAGAGCTCAATATTGATACATTACACATATCCAAAGTTTTTTGTGATTAGCATATTGCTCCTTTTTCTTGGCACGGACCAATCATTTCTGTTTCACTGAGTTTATGCAGCTTATGTTGTTGTGTTTCCTGGCCTAGCAATATGGTAGTTTGCTCTTTTTGTGGCTCTTTCCTTTCACAATTGTTTGTTTCTATCTGGGTAATTATGAACTTATCGTCTCTTTGCCTATGGTTTTGTAGATAGCATCTGGCTTTAGATGTCCACCCAACTAACAGTTAGTTATCAAGTTATTATTGTCTGATTAGCTTCATGATTGTGACATATGTTTGCCACTGTATCAACTACTACATGGGGTTGGTTAAATTGTAGTGCCTCTTGCAATATTAGGACTTTGAATTTGTTTGTTCCTTTTTTTGGAATGTGATTTTCTGAAGCTCGATTCTTATTAAGTGCTTGCCTGGTCATACTTACGGCATAATAAGTAGATTTGCATAATTCATGTGGCTAAGTACTTAATGATTCATCTGGTAAAAATGACACTTTTATTGATGATCACCACACATTTGTATTTTGGGTGGGATCCAGGTGATTGTTGAGAAGGCTGAGAAGAGTGATATACCAACCATCGACAAGAAAAAGTAAGCATATTAATGGGATCAGTATCCTTGTCATTTGGACCTGACTTGTGATTGATGACTAAGCTTTTTTGGATTTCAAATTTGCAGATACCTAGTCCCTGCCGATCTGACAGTGGGGCAATTTGTGTATGTCATTCGCAAAAGAATCAAACTGAGTGCAGAAAAGGCTATCTTCATATTTGTGGACAATGTTCTTCCTCCGACAGGTAAACAGATAGATCTCATGTATACCTAAAAGTTTCATCCTTTAATACAAGCAACAAGAGCATGAAAACTGGAGATAATACATGTAGTTTAAAATGGCTGATCTGATAACTTTGCAGGTGCGCTCATGTCTTCTGTTTACGAAGAGAAAAAGGATGATGATGGGTTCCTCTATGTCACTTACAGCGGCGAAAACACATTTGGATTTGGATCTCCATAGATCTCTTGCTGGATATTTCATTTTACCACTCTCTATTTCACTGAATATTTTAATTAATTATTAAGCAAGCCACCTATGTACTTCTTCTCTAAAGACCTTTGGTTGGGCGTTAATGTGTACAGTAAACATAAAATAATGTATATAATATCCTTTGGTAATATCTTCTATGAATCTTATCACATCTCCCCTTGACTTTGTTGTGTGTTTTTGATGTCTTCAATCTATAAGCCGACATCACATGTCGTGGGCCATGACAGTTACAGATCGCAAGGCCTATAAGAGTAGAGAAGGTACTATGACCCAACTCAATAGAAGCGAGAAAGCACAAGGGACTATGCCACGTGGCAGACACGTCCGGTACCGGTTGAGGGGTGGCCGGTGATGTTGGGAAGGCCCCACATTGTCGTTGACGGAGAGAGACGGTCGGACCATGCTGCCTTGTTCCTATTTTACACTTTATAGTGTTGATTTTGTTCACAGTTTTAGTCGATATACATATGATCCTCAAAGATTCTCTCATTCAAGGTCTCCCAAACCGGTCACGTGGAACTTGAGAGACGCGGTTGTGTTTTTTATAATTATGACTATTGAAGCGGGATGTTGAATGTAAAGCTTCATGACTTTAAAGAGTGTTTTGTTCAAAGACATCAATGTCAAATTGTGTCTTGATGAGAAGGTGACCGATTAGGACTTGGGATAGTAACACGTCAACACGTTAAACAGTTTCGTAATAGTTTGATAAAATAATAATGGTGCGGAACGCGGATGAAGAAGGGGAGAACCGAAGAATAAGGTGAAGCTTTTGGAAGAAGAAAGATGAGAATGCATGAGATGACCCCACGAAGACACTCAAGTAGACAAAAGGTTTGGCCGATCAAGACAGCCATATACATACGATAGATATAAATATAAATGCAGAAATGAATGGAATAACATATTTCGAAAATGGACAAGAGAGAAGATTAAAAGAAAAGAAATAAATGAGAGAGGAACAAGAGCATGTTATGATAATGAAGGACCCTCCCCACCTCGTAGGGATGTTAATATGGGCTAACCCACCCCATTTAAATCCATTCCATTTAACCTTAAACCATATAAACCATTTAAGTTTTATATCCATATAACCTTGCCCATTTAATTTTGTCAAAGTTACAATACCCATTTAAGTTCATTTAAGTTAGATGTGATGTGATGATTTTTAATCCTAAAATTAATTATTAATTATTATATTTAATTGATAATTATGGGTTTGTGAAACCATATTTATTTGGTTTGAGAAACCGTATTAATTGCGGAAAATTACGGAATCATATTTTGGAAGAAAATTGTAGAAACACAGTTTTTGCGGGAATATTATAGAATCATGTTTTTGGCAAGAAAATTACGGAATCACTTTTTTGGCGAAAAAATTACGGAATCACGTTTTTGGCGGAAAAATTGCGGAAACACATTTTTGACGAGAAAACTGCGGAATCACGTTTTTGGCGGGAAAATTATGAAACTAAAATTTTTGAGAAGATTACGGAATCACGTTTTTGGCGGAAAAATTGTGGAAACACGTTTTTGGCGGGAAAAATACGGACTCACGATTTTGGCCAGAAAATTGCAAAATCACGTTTTTGACGGAAAAATTTTATCTCGCTGTTTTTTCGCATAAAAATGTGAAACCGTATTTACTGCGGAAATTTTTTGGAATCGTGTTTATTGCGGAAATTTTTTTGGTATTAAATGTAATGATTTTATTATTTTTATTTACCATTTTTTTGAAATTTATAAACTAATTTTAATTGTTAATGTAAAAGAAAAATCCTTAGAGAAATCTTATAAATGAGTTTAAATAGGTTTAATTTTTTTCTTTAAATGAGTTTAAATGAGTCTAAATTTAAACAATGTAGTTTCCAAACCCATCCTAACATCCCCACTACCTGCATTCAATGCTTGTCTTACTCTCTTTATTTCTTCTGCCTACAAATACTCCCTTCCCTCTTCTCTTCTCTTACACCGATTAACACATTTTCAAACTATCTTTGTCTTGCTCTAGTCTCATCTCCCTATATACAAACACAGCATATATACTAAGTATCTTAATAAGAAGAAGAGGAAGAAGTGAAGTCATGTCTTGCTCTGTGAGGACTGGACTCGTGATGGTGTTCTGTTTCATTCTTCTGCTTTTGTCTTCCAATGTTGAATGCGCCACTGCTCGTCGTCTAGGGTCTCATAAGCATCATCACAAGGTTGGTTCTTTGGTACAAGACGTCGTCATTGGTGGAGGACAGAGGAGGGTGCTGGGTGGAGTCGAGACAGGGGAAGTGGTGGTCATGGACTATCCTCAGCCTCATCGCAAGCCTCCCATCCACAACGAGAAGTCTTAATTACCTGATCCATATCCCTTTATATATATCATACTGTTATATGCATACGCATTCACCATGTTGGTGGTTGTAATGACTCTTTTGCTATCTATATATATTCATGACCAAGTTCTTTGTTCTCTATTTCTCCTCATATACTACAAACAAGGTGCGTCCTTTTATTACTCTGTTTCATATGGATGCGGCACAAAAGTTTTCAACATTTGAGATCGTATCCTTCATTAAGCTAGCATAACCAACAATCACTAACAATAGATCTTACATACAGCAACTAAACTGAGTCTGAAGCTTAACAATCACCAATCTAGCATGACCAGGATATGTAGACTCTAATAGATCTCTTTACCACCATTTAGCTTCAAGTAGCACGTAACCAAATTATCATTACAAAAAATACCAATGTGTGTGAGAGGTACAAACACTGAATGTTTTGATAACAGGTAGAAAAAATTAGTGTTTGTATTAATATTCCCGAGTTCAGCTGCAAGGAACGATGAATGGTTTCACAAATTCAAGGAATTCAGATGTTCTGACACCGAGCTTCAGATCGATTTCTCCACCACCCAACCAGAAGAAGTCCGGTTTAAGTTTGGTTATGGCCTCATCCAATATCACCTGACATTTCCCAAAGGCCCCCATCCAACTCGTCAGTATCAATATATCGGAAGTATATTTCAATTTCAAAGTAAGATTAGTCTGAATATGCCATGGAACTCCAAACAAGCCTTTTATCCATATCTCCAATAAAACAAACTTCCAAATAACAAGTCAATCCAAAACATCGAATTGGGATCAAGGAATTCATCATGAGAGCGCACAAGCAACAGAACTAAATACCCTAAAGGGAAAGCCCATTTACTTAATACTGAGGTCTAAAGATGATTTTGAAAGACTGATGTGTCACAGTAGCACAAATAGTGTGTTGTCTGAAGTGGGCCACTTCCGGATAGGGAAAGGAAGATAAACACATCAATGCAGTAGGGTACGTGCCTAAGATTATATATACACAGACCAAAAATAACGCCATTTAAGTCTCTCTGCCTGATACCCATTACTAACTCTGGTACTGGTAGTGCAAAGAAGGTATTGAAGTGTAAAAAACGGAGGTTCTAATTTTTTACTATCAATGGGGAAAGTACTAAAGACAATGAGTGCGACAATCAGCAGCTGGCTCACAAAAGAACTCTAACTTCTGCTCTGTATCAATGCAAATTGTGTTATGATGCACCACACCCTCCTGTACAGACTAAGAGAAGCAAACAAGACAAAACCTAGCTGTGTAACTCATTAGGCACTGGAACCTTCCGGGCCTCTAGGACAGGACAATAAACTATAGTGTCTGCAAAACGCTTGGCAAGACCATGTGTATGAAAGGGAAAACTCTCTGTTAATATTTCTTAACACAAAATACAGCACGAAACTGTTTGTCTAGGAGAAGAAAACACATGTGGGTAGAGGTTCCTCTCATACTACCCCTATGTCTAATATGTAATTAATACTGTAGAGCGGCAATGAGTAAGCACCAAGGGATGATGGCCAGAACATGACAAAGAATGAAAGATGCAGAAAAGTTGGTCAGCTTCAATCAAACAACGATCTTAATCCTATCACGGAAATAACGGTGTGGAAACAAAACTTACCGGTATGTTTGTCCTCATACCTATACAGGTCACCGCATTGTGCTCAAACCCTGTCAATTTAATTGACGTCTCCTCAGGAGCAAGTCTCACTACACAGAGATTAGCACAAGCCTCAGCATAAAGAAGCAAAATATAATTTCAATAAGTTAAATGATCATATAAATAAGAAGCACTGACGGTTAAATCTTTTCTTTGGGATCTTGCCCTCGTTTAGTGAATAAAGAAACTGCTTTACTGCTTCGGCATTGAATCTGGCTGTATACTGCCATAAGAAAGATAGTCAGATGTATACGAGTAAAGACGAAATAAAGGTGAGAATGCTATTCTGCAGGAACTGTCAGGAAGCACCTGAACCACAACCACATAGTATTTTGAGTTGTTTCGATCACTGCAATCCAAAATATTTGATGAAGCTTGAGTATTAACCTGTATTAGTAAACATTTAGTGAGGAAACAAACACAAGCAGAGAGCATCGTAACATGAAACTCGCATCTTGAATAGAGATTATACTGAGCTTCACATATCTCATACTGATTCAAGTAAGGAGAAGATCACAATTTTGTTCCATGACCTCTAAAAAAATACAAAATTCGAAAGAAGTTCACTGAATACAATGGAAGTAGTACCAGAACAATGCTCTTGCAGAGATGGTCAACTGAGGAAGCGCCGAGAACGTCGCGGCGGGATTCGAGAGGCCAGTCGTAGTAATCCAGAGCGACTCTCTTGAAGCAGAAGTCGTTAACGCCACCGGACCGGAGAATGGAGGAGAGGCGAGCCACAGTTTCGTTATCATCAACCGGTGGAGCAACCGAGGAACTCTGTGGGAGCAAAGTGCTCTCGAGAACGGAGATTCGACGGAGAATTTCAATTTGGAGTCTCTCAAGCTCCGCCGCTGCAGCATCCATGCCTTCTACGTCTTCCATTTCGAATCGTCGCCGCAGCAAGAGTTTCGTGGGTCGATTTCGTAATCACCTGTAACATATCTACGGAATAGAAGAAAGGAACAAACTGATCTGAGCCGTTAAACATGAGAGTTTTCTTCTGAGCGAAGACGAACGTCTGATGTCAGTCCTGAGTTGCTGACGCTACTCCACGTTGGCCCAAATTAACATACCTGGGCCCATTTAGTACTACGACTGGATCTGCATATATACCAAATTATAATATAATATTTTATATTTTAATATTATGAGAAAAAGTTTAAATTAAAATTTTAAAAATTAAATTAAATTATCCGTAAAATTAATTATATAATAAAATATTATAAATGTTTATACAAAAAATCATTTTTAGTTACCATTATTTAGTTATTTTGATTATATAAAACTTGTTTTATTTATATTTGAATAAAATTTATTTATTTATAATCATATATGACATTTTTTTTTCAAATCGACATAAAAATAAATTAGTGTTATTAATTTAAATTTATTTGCTAAGTGTTATTTGGAAGATAACCATTTTCTGAAAAGTATAAAAAAAAACCAAAATTGAAAGGAAAATTTAATAATAACAAAAATATATAAATAATTTTTTTAACGACAACCTCATAATAATAAATTAAAATAATTTTTTATTAAAAGTAGAAGAAAAATAAACAGAAATTAGAAGAAAAATTAACAATCATAAAATATATAAATAATCTTTTTTACGATAACGTCGTAATAATAAATTAAAATAACTTTTTTCAAAATTAAAAGAATATATATTTTACCAATATAATGAAGTTGAATGTATGATAGTGTTTTGAAGAAAAAGTGTTTTGTTTGTTGAGAATATATGAGACTATTTATTTGTTTATATAGATTTTAATTTACAATTTTTTTGCTTTAGGATATAAATATTTTAACTATGATAGTTTATTTTTTTAAGAATTAGTAATTTATATATTTCTCTTATAGATTTTTTTTTAATAATGATAGTTAATTATCTTTTTGTATAGTTTCCTTACAATAGATTTTACATTTTTTTATTTTGGATACGTGTCAAAATCTTAAATCGATTAACATGACAAGTATCACCATCTTATGAGTTACTAATTTTTGAAAACTGTATTTTATATAATAAGATTACACTATACTGAAACAGAAGACTTGGAGAAGCTTATTGATATTGTTTGTGTTACATTGGACAGACCCGACGTTCACGGGGTCCGGCCATACCACACCCGTCTGTGTTGGAGGGATCCACGAGCCCTTACGAGTCAATCAATCAAAGCAGTTCCTAAAAGGTAGTATGTTCTTGTGTATTGACATGTCTGGTGTCTAGAGTCGTGCTTACGATATAAAAATTGAGGTATTTGCCTCAAGTTTCCAATTTTTATATGAAATGCAAAGATCCCAAAATACAAAACCATGTTTTACTCTAGTGATTAAAGAAATACTATATATGAGGTTTTTAAAATTTCTATAGTTTAACAAATCAACCCTTGTTTATTAAAAAGAAAGTATTTTTCTCCTTACTCAACATTTAAAAGATTATATTTAAGAACCTTAATATTTACATGACACAAATGATATTTGTTTACTGTTTATAGAATTTTTATTTTATTTTGAAAAGTTTTCTAATTATATTTTTTTTTAATATGTGTTTCACTTTTTTAATATGTTTTTTTAATTTTATTAAAGAATTTCAATCGCAAGAAAAAGAAAAAAAAATACAAGACGATAAAATTTAAAATGTCTTGATAAAATATGCATAAATAAACATAAATTTAATGATAAATGGTAATGAAAATAGTTAATATGTTTGTTCAAAATTTTATTATCTTCTAAAATAATTATCGCTAGAAATTATATACAAAATGTCTAATTTTTTAAATTTGCCTCAAGCCCCTATACTATAAACCTTGACACCACATTGTTGGTGGCTCCAACTGTTGGAGATGGGATTGACCATCCTATCAGCCCGGCCCAATAAGCATTCGAGGCCCATTCGTTCTTCCCGCTTCTCAGCCCAACACCGAGCATGTCAAACTCCGAGCAGGTCGAATACCGAGCATGTTAAATGCCGACCAGCTAGGCCCATCAATTGAGGCCCGAAGAAGAGTTGTCGACTTACCTAAAAACACTCAAGTGCGACTCGGCGAGAGATTCAAGTTCACCGCGCACGCGCTGAGTAACCAAGGCGGCTGACAAGGCTCTAAACTCCTTATAAATACCCCTTGTACCCCATTGATTAATGATCCGAATTTTCTCACAAGAACAAAACTTTAGACCAAACGCTTGAATCTATCCCGAGCTAGATACTTTCTTATCCCGAACTCGTTTCAATCATAATCAACCTTTGTCTTTTCTATTAAACGGAAATTTCACCTCCACGTTTATCATCTATCAACATCAAATCAAATTATTAATATTAGTTGTCTTCAAAACTAACACCAACGACATCTTCAGTGTGGAAGGTGACGGTGGCGTCACCGTCATGGGACGAGCTCCTATGACCATGTACGACTCGAGTGGCCGTGATTACGGAGGCAAGGTCGCCATCGTCTTCCTACTAATTAATACATCGCATCTTTCATGCTTAAGGAATTATTATCATGTTTTAATCAACGAACCCTCTTTTTTTTTAAAAAATTTTTATTGTCTTTTGGATTTCCGAATATTCAAGAACACTAATATAGAATTTAATATGTACATAAGATGTGTATGCAAATCTTCACACGTTGTTGGTTAATGATTAATATTGCTGGTAAAAGAAAATTTATGTTGAGGAATTATGTATTAGGAAAAAAATATTACGGAGTAGTAACTAATTTTTTAACATACATGAAATTATCAACTTCACTTAGTAACGATGTCGATAAATTTTGGGTCAACGACCTATATTCACTCAGGATAATCAACATAACAAACAAACCACCCGAAATTTGACCTTCTGCCCAAATACACATATCACGCAACTTACATCATTTTCCCACCCAATATGTAACTTAGATCCTATTTCCACCTAAATATAGATTAATCGGTTTAATCGGTAAACGACTTTCAATTTATAAAAAAAAATAATTTACGAAACCGATTTTGTTATCTAATTAAAACCCGACCCGACCCACCCATAGTTCATCTCTTTACCCATAACTAAAAAAATTCCAAATTGAAAAGTTAAGGACCCTAATCTTTCACACCCGATTCCTGATTTCCGATTTCCAATCCGATTTCTGATCCCGAGTTCGAAATGAGCAATGTTTCTGGTTCTTCGAGTGTAACATCGAATCCACGACAAAGAGGAAGAGTTTTGGTATCCCGAAGAAGTGTTGGTGTGGAGCTCAAATCGTGGCTAAGATGTCTAAGTCCGAAGCCAATCCCAACTAAAGGTACTATCGGTGTGCGTTTTCTGCAACCCAAAAGGTAATGTATACGAATTTTGATTTGTCTTGATTCTCATTGTTATCGGGTGGATTCACAAGAACTCACATTCGGTTTGATTCTTATTGTTATAGCTCGTCGATGATAATCACATTTTCAAGTGGTTAGATGATGCAATGCTAGATGAGATAGCTGCATTGGCTTCATCTGTGGCGAGACTAGAAGAAGAGAACATATGCATAAGGGCACAAATGGTGGAGGAGCATAAACTGGTTATCGAGAACATCAAAACCACGCTAGAGAAAGTGATACTTGAAAGGGTAGAAGATGTGTTGTTGGAAAGAAAATCAAGCATGAAGAGGATGATGATTCTTGTTGTTCTAGGTTGTATGATAATGTTTGCTTTGAGTAAAGTCATAGGATGAGATGGTCAGTTGTCTTGTGTTCGTGTGTATGGTTTGTTGTGTTCGTTTGTATGGCTTGTTGTGTTTATTTGGATCGTTGTTAGTGTAATGGATGTTGTTTGGTATTGGTATTATAAAATTGTCTAATAACCTATGATAATGCATTCAATTACAAAATGTTTGAAAATTTGAAAAATACATTCAATTAGTGGAACATGGTTCTGTAGAATACATAAGCTTGATTAAGTAGAAAAAGTTTGAATAACAAATACAGCAAAGCATCTTCTAAAGACCAAAATACATATCCACCCACTGCTAAAAACATACCAAACCCTACTAATCTTATCACAACCTACTAATCCGACAAAAAATAGACTAATGTACAAACCAAAACCTACTAATATGATCACAGCCTACTAATCCGATAACAAACAGACCAATCTAAAAACCACAACCTGCTAATAACAATCCAACCTCATTGAGTTGACTGTGTGAGAGCCCTGTGAAGGTTCACATTGAGTTCCTTGTTGCGCTTTAGATACCTATAAAAACAGACACATAGATTATGGTAACAAGCAATAAAAAGTTAAACTAATGAAACACATAATAAGCAATTGCCTTACTTGTTTCTTCTTCCTATGTTTCTTGGCATTGTGACCAGCCACACCACATATCCCACAGTACATCACATTTTTCAACATCTTTGGTTGGTTCTTCAAAGGGGACTCATTCTTGTCTTTCTTTCTTTTAACATTTTTGTCTTCTTCTTCCTTCCAGGTTGTGGAGGCTCAGGGGCAGGATGCACAACAACACCAGATCCAGTAGGCCAAACCTTTGCACCCCTTATTGGCACTAGACCCTCAGTGTAGTTCTTTTCCATTTTGTTGTCCTAAACATGTGGCATACATAGTCTTCAGCCTTAAGTTTTAACTTAAGGATAACACCATATGCATGCTCACATGGTATTCCTGTAACATTCCACTTCCTACAGCTGCAACTCATCTGGTCCAAGCAAACACGGTATGAACAACCAGACAAGATCACTTCAAACATCATGTTCGTGCTTCTATGAACCCTACACTCTGCAGCTTCTGCATGTTCCGATGCAAGGAAGGCTTCAACATACGGTGTACACAACCCCGTGTGATCATGAGATCTATGATATATCATGGTTTTTACCCATTTTTAACCATGATATAAGTCCTTTTATTGAGTCTTTTGAGTATTTTTAGAATTTTTCAGAGTCTTTTCAGGAATTAGGCACAATTGGAGCTAGATTGGATTTATCAAAGTTTTTGAAGCATCTCGAGCTAAAGCAGTTCGGGAAACTGAAGCTCAGTATCGATCGACACCCATATAGTGTCGATCGACACCGACATTTTAAAGAAACGTATCTTAGCATTTTTTTATCGATCGATACCATTTATAGTATCAGTCGATACCGATAGCCAAGACAGAGAGAACGCGCGATCCTCAGTAAGTTCAAAGAACTAGAAGATTTCCTTGTTTGCAATTTAGCCCTAGACGTGTTTTTAGCTTTATAATTAGGTTTTTCAGCCTCTTTGAGGCAGATTTTTGAGACTTGGAGATAGAGATTTTGCAATAGAGTTTTGGGAGAAGAACCTTGAACCCTCTTTGTATTCTTACTCTATTTTACTTTATGATATCTATTTTATTCATGATGTTTGTTTCATTCACCATATCAAATTTTGGCACCGTTGCCGGAGACTCTAATTTTTCCATTAGATTTTAGTTTAGAATTTTGACTAAGTTGTCGAGCATCGATCGACACCCTTCAGGTATCGATCGATACTCGTCTTACTCCCTGTTACTTACGGACTTTAACTTCTGTGTTTCAGGTGTATGCAAAATCGTGAGACCAGAAGAAGCAAGAACAAGCAGTTGACCAATCTATATAACAAAGAACTAGCTGATTTAGAAAGCAAAATCAGAAAGCAAAAGAAGCAAACAGAGATGAACAATCCAATTGTGCTCGCTCGTGATGAAGCTGGGATTTTGAGAGATCAGGAAGGTCACCTGTGTGACGAGCAAGGAGAGAGGCTTAATGCAGAAGGAAACATCGCTGTCCCCGCACCGGTAGCCAACGAGGTTATCCCACCAGCTGTGCGTGGAAATGTTGGGAATGCTATGGTTAATCGCGCCTGAACGCTTGGGGAGTACAACAGACCCGATCAGTTCTATGCCAATCGGTCTGCGATTCGTATTCCCACTTTTCAGAGGAATGACTATGAGCTGAAGCCTGCATACTACACTCTCGTAAGCCAGCATTGTTTTCATGGTCTTTCTCACGAGCACCCCATGGATTACATCGAGAGTTTCGAAAATTTGGTCACTAGCATCAAGTACAATGGAGTGCCCAATGAGTTCCTCTACTTTAAGCTTTTCCCATACTCTCTTGGTGGGGATGTAGCTTTCTGGCTGAAGTAGTTGCCTCCTAGTTCTCTGACTACTTGGGAGGAGACTAAGAATGCACTCCTGAACAATTTATATGATGATGCGAGATTCGAAGAGCTCAGGAACAAGATCTCCCAGTTTTCTCACGGAGCAACTGAGGCATTCAAGGCTGCTTAGGTGCGATTTCAGTCTTATCAGAGGGATTGTCCTCATCACGGTTTCTCACAAGTTCAGTTGCTGTGTATTTTTTTCCGAGGGATCGATTGGAGATATCAGATGGCTCTGGACACTACGAGCAATGGGAATTTCAACACAAGGTATCCTGAAGATGCTTACATACTGATTGAGAACTTGGCATCTAGCAACAACACCAAAAATACCGACTACGAGCGGAAGAAGCAGAATGGGAACGCCGACGGACTGCAGATTGATGAGGTACATACGAAGCTAGATTCGGTTCACAATTTGTTGATGGGCAAGCAGCAGAAGGCAGTGCATTTTGCGGAAGAAGTCGAGAACATAGATGAAGGTGAAGCAGAGGATGTTAACTACATTGGTGGTAATGGATTTTCTGAATTCGTCGTACAACCGCAGTTTCACCAACAACTCTCAGCGAGGAGGATTCAAATCTAACTTCAAACCCACAAGTTTCGGAGCAAACTCTTTTGCTCAGAAACCTTTCCAGAACAGCGGATACACTCGCACCTATGGGAATTCATCTTACCAGACAACACCTCCCAAGACTCAGAAAAGCAAGGTTGAATCCATGCTTGAGCAGATTCTTGAGGGGCAGAAGATGACTGTTGATTTCAATGGGAAGATAGATGTTTTGTACACTGACCTGAACGGAAAGATCGAAGCCCTTAACATTCATCAGAAGAAACTGGAAACTCAAGGTTCCCAGACTACAGAAACAGTCAAAAGACAGGATGGTTTCCTTCCGGGGAAGACGGTGAATCCAAGGGAGCACGTTCACGTTATCACCTTGAGAAGTGGAAAGGAAATCAGCCCAAGAATGAAGAAAACCTATTCTACAAAGCAGCTAGTCGATCTTGTTGGACACGATGACGATGAGATTCCTGGAATTACTCCAGTGTCGGTCGATACCAACCTACATCGATCAACTCCTGTTCAACGATCTGTAGAAGCAGTTGCACGACCACCAACATCGATCGACACTCACCTAGTGTCGGTCGATATCAGTCCAGACATCGAGAAGAAGCAAGCTACGGGGAACACTTGGAGGATTTACGTACCTAAGATACCTTTCCCTCGACCTCCTACCAAGACTAAGAAGGAAGTAGAAGAGGCCAAATGCAAAGCAATGCTAGAAAAGTTAGTCATTGAACTCCCTTTCGTCGATGCTATTATGACTTCACCAGCTTTCAGAAGATATATCAAGCGAATGGTGTCAAGTAATGTGAATCTAGAGGCGGGAGTGCTGAGGATCACTCACGAGTGTAGTGCTATCCTGCTCAACAAGATTCCAGAAAAGCTACCAGATCCCAGAAGTTTCTTCTTGGACTGCACAATCTTTACTGAAAGGTTCGAACGGCCCCTCTGTGATCTCGGTTCCATTGTCAACCTTATGCCATATTCAGTGGCTAAGAGAATGGGGATGACAGACTTCACACCCACTAGAATCTCTCTAATCCTTGCTGACCGCTCAGTTTGCTTTCTAGAAGGATTACTCAAGGACGTCCCAATAACGATTAGGGACTGTTTGGTCCCGACTGACTTCATAGTCCTAGAGTACGACGCAGAGCCGAGAGACTCACTAATTTTGAACATACCCTTCCTTTGCACCGCAGGTGCTCTGATTGATTGCAAGAATGGAAGGATATCCCTTAACATTGGTGATCTGATCATGACCTTCAACATGGAGAAGATGATGAAAAAGCCAAACATTGATGGACAAACATTCTTCATCGATACCTTCAATGAGATATCAGATGAGTACTTCATGAGGTTACACCCTGAGAACATGTTGGAGAGAGCACTGGTTCGTTAAGCTGAAACAGAGATTAATTCCAGTGAGGTTGTTACTGGGTACGCCAAGATACTTGACAACAACCCTGAGGCATCGATCGACATCACTGAGAGCATCGATCGACACCAGCTATTTTTGCTCGAGGAACTGGTTATCACTCCTGCACAATATGATTCGTTTGGCGACTAGAGTGAGGAAAGAGCTCCTAAACTCGATCTTAAACCTCTTCCAGCCAACCTGAGGTATGTCCTTCCAGTGTCGATCGACACCCATTATCTGCCAATGCTGTTTCGACTCCAGATCACTTTTCTGCTGAGGAATCCCTAGCTGCTGTAACCTCTCCTGCTGAACCTTGGTTTGCCGACATAGCCTACTATCTTGCCGCAAAGTATGAACCAAAGCATCTCAAGAAATATGAGAAGAAGAAGTTTATGCGGGATGTCATACGATTCTTTTGGGATGAACCATACTTGTACAAGCACTGTTCTGACGGGATTTACAGAAGATGTATCGCTGAGATTGAGGTGCCAGAGGTTCTATAACACTGTCATGGATCTGAGCATGCTGGGCATTTTGCCACGTTCAAGACAGTCTCCAAAGTTCTTCAAGCTGGTTTCTGGTGGCCTACACTGTTCAAGAATGTTCACGCTTTTATCTCACATTGCGATGTCTGCCAGAGGAGAGGGAAGATCAGTAAGCGACATGAGATGCCACATAACTTCATCCTCGAAGTCGAAGTTTTTGACTGCTGGGGCATCGATTTCATGGGTCCATTTCCTCCGTCACGGCAGAATAAGTACATCTTGGTTTTTGTGGATTACGTCTCCAAGTGAGTGAAAGCAATTGCTAGTCCTACCAACGATTCTTCCGTAGTCCTGAAGCTGTTCAAGACCATTATCTTCCCTCGATTTAGAGTACCTCGGATTGTTATAAGTGATGGTGGCACTCACTTTATCAACAAGATTTTCGAAAAGCTACTAAGAAAATAAGGTGTGCATCATCGCGTCGCCACACCTTATCATCCTCAGGCGAGTGGACAGGTTGAGGTCTCCAACAGACAGATCAAAGAGATTCTGGAGAAGATAGTTGGTGCTACACGGAAAGACTAGGCCACGAAGCTCGACGATGCACTTTAGGCCTACTAGACCGCTTTCAAGACGCCACTTGGCGCCACACCGTTTCACTTGCTATACGGGAAAGCGTCCAGTTGAAATCGAGCATAAAGCAGCCTGGGTTACCAAATTGATGAATTTGGATATCAAGTCTGCTGGTCAACGGCGATTGGTTCAACTGAATGAGCTGGATGAGATCAGACACCTCGCCTATGAAAACTCGAAGCTGTACAAGGAAAGGACTAAGGCTTATCACGACAAGAAGATCCTTTCTTGCCACTTTGAACCGAATGACCAGGTACTTCTGTATAACTCTTGTTTACAATTATTTCCTGAGAAATTGCGTGCTCGTTGGCCAGGTCCCTTCAAAATCAAGGAAGTCCGCCCATACGGCGCAGTCGTGTTGCTGAATGCTAAGGGAAAGGAGTTCACTGTTAATTGACAGCGGGTGAAACACTATTGGGCTGAACCATCAGCTGAGTAAAAGATCCCAATCAAGCAAATGACATTAAACAAACGCTTGGTGGGAGGCAACCCACTGGTGAATCAGTACATAAGTCTTTATTTCGGTTTCATTTTGATTTTTGTGTCTTGTGTCTTCACGTGAACCTGGTTCAGATGAGCAGTATCGATCAACACGCATCAGTATCAATCGATACTACGACCAAGGAAGCATTGTGCTATCATGTCACGAGTATCGATCAACACCACTTATGGTATCGGTCGATACCCGTCACCCAGGTAAGTTTCTCTATAAAACCCTCGGGTTTTTCTTCTTCCTCCTCATTCCACATCGCTCGACGCCGCCGCTCACTCACGATTTGATTGATTTCAAAAACTATTATGATCAGAATTTCATCCTCATTGTCATTCTAGCATTCATTTTCTCGATCTGCAAGGTAATAAACTTGAAATCTCAACTTATTGATTCGTTGCCAGGTTTGACAAAACTCGATTTTGCTTCCTCTGTTTTACTTTCCTACATCGTTTCAGTTCCTGGATAGTTCTAGAGGCATGATGACACCCTAGATGGGATTGAATTGGTTTGATTTGCATGTTGATTTTTCTGAGAATTTTGTTTCCTGACAATGTATGAAAACAATTGTGAGAATGAATTGGAATGAACCGAATGTGACGTTGTTGAGTTGCTGGATTTCTGAATGTGTCGATTGTTGCTGAGTTGCTCCCTGCTATTATACAATATCTATGTGATGATGTGCTGATGGCACCACGAAAGAAGCCACGCCACTCGGAAGCCTCTGGCTTCAACCCACCACACCATGAGTACAGTCTACAGGACTTCGTGGATGTTTTCGATGGATCGTTCTAGCACGCCTGCGTTGTGATAGCTTGCCTTACCAACGATCGTTACAAGGTTCTAAAAGGAGGCTTCACCAATGAAACGAGACCTCAGAGCTTTCTTGTGGTCCACGTCAGCGACCTGCGAGCTGCCCCACATCGCACACCGTCTCCCTCCACACCCGCTGTTGCTGCTAGGCCTCCCTGGCCTAAGTTAGAAGGGAAGAGGATCATTCCGAGACGAGCTTGGGCAGGTTTACCTAAGGAGGAGACCGAGAGTGAGGCCTGCATCTATACGCCTATTGTCGAGGAGTGGGATGACTTTGATACGTTGTTCTACAACGAGTGGCTGTGCGTTGCTGTGGATCCTACGCGCTTCATTGAACCTCACACCATGCGCCGTCTGGGCATCGACGTGGAGCTCTCGGCCATGCTCGACAAGATCGGTTTGGGAACATTGCACACTAGGCAGTACGACCTCTACCTTGACCTTGTCCGCGAGTTCCTTGCGATAGCACGCGTCTACGGCTTCGACTGCGACCTCAGGCAGGTATCTCTGACCTCTGCGACATCTACGGCTACAAACTACCGATCCCTGACCTCTGCGACATCTACGGCTTTGACCGCGACCTGAGGCAGGTATCTTTGCCTACTCAGTTTCATAATGTCCAGGTCTTTTGGGGACACATCGGTCTTGGAGCCTACTACTCCAAGACTACCACGCAGATGGACGTTCGCCACCCCATTCTCCGCTGCATCGTTCGCACTTTGAGCAACACTCTCCTCTGCAAAATGGAGCCGAACAAGATGCGGATCTCTAAGCTGATTCTCCTCTACAAGGCTGTCAGCGACCTGCAAAATGGAGCCGAACAACATTGGCGCCATCTTCGCGCACCACTTGGTCTCTCTGAAGACCAAGCTTTCTCCGGACGTAACTACGCCACTGCACGGAAGACCGAGTCAGTCGGTAGCCTCCTCACTCCCATCTTCGAGCATTCGGCATCTCCACTTCAGAGTGCTTGATTGTCACAGCTCGCTCTCTCATGGACGAGCAGCATCTACAGCACATGCGTTGGCTGAAGCCAACTAGGCATTGGTGTCTACCCACGACGGACGACGAGCTCTTTGTGCAGCTCCCCAACCGAGCTCTGACCACCATTGGCGGTGACCCCTCCCAGCTGTGCTTTGATCCAGATCCCAGCTTGCTCTCAGTTTCTCCAGCTACACGTGTACGCGCTCCGCCACGCATCCCCTCGACTCCGGTAGATGCTGATGCCACACCCGCTGCTGACTTTGCTGGAAGTCAGCCCCGCCATTCACAGCGCCGGCCGACACCTGCTCCTGCACCCTCATTTCCTCTACCACCGGAATTGCCGATGGAGACTGCCACCTTTCAGAGGTACGTGTGGGAGAGCTTACAGAGCATTCTGGCCGTTGTCTCTCGTTGTAGCTGCAAGTCCTCTATAGACGCCTATTCATCGACTCCCGGCCCTTCCTCCCGATCCGCCGTCTCTGACGATGATGATTCAGACGACTAGACTCTCTGTTTCCTTGGTGTCACGTTATTTCTTTCCCTATTCTTTTTCTTTTCTTTGTCTTTCCGTTTGAACTCTTAGGTCTCATTGTCAGTACTCTATTTATGTTGAACTTGTGGCTCTATTATGATTTTGTTGCTTCTAACTTGTGTTCCAATGATCTAACAGTGCTTTGATCTAACATTTGGTTCTCTGGACACGATTTTAGGTATCAATTTCACGACAAAAGGTCTTTGTATCGATCGACATATTCTTGGTATCGGTCGATACTCGACAAGCATCGGTCAATACCGGTTAGAACATTGATCGATACCCAGTATCACACACGAGTAACCTTTTTGACTCCTTCAGCCACTCTGTTCTTTTGCTTTCTTTTGCCTTCTCTAGGCTAGATAACACTAGGGACAGTGTTGTTTAAGTCTGGGGGAGGTAGTTACTGACATGGTGTTTGTTTTTCTTAGAGTTAAAGTCATATTTGAGTCAAAAATTTGTTTTCTTGAGTCAAAACCTGTTGGAGATTATGAACTTTTGCTTGAATCCCTTGTTTTGACTTTGCTTTTGAGTGACCAGTGTTACAGAATCAGTTCTAGATCGACTAATGAAAAATCCAAAGACTGACCAATCAACTAGAAGCCTCCCATGTCTCTAGCAGATTTCTTCTAAACCCTGAGCCAAATCATTTGCACTTCATCTCTATGGTTAGTGTTTATAGAGCTTGATTCATCATTCATATCTGATAAAGGAACCCATGTGTTTGAAAATAATAGTATTCCCCTCCCTTGACACACGTTGGTATAAATGCATAAAAGATGAAATGATTTCCATCGAGTAGAGGGCTAGGAACACTTCATGTGATCCCATTATTCTACTTGGATAAGTAATGATCACACAAAGGTCTGAAACGAGGGTAGGAATATTTCCTAAGATCCCATTATTCGTCTAAAACCTTTGATACGTTGAGAGGGGAGAACCAGGGATTCGGTGGCAAACACCATCAATACTCGCGTCTCAATCCTTGATTTGTATATGCGGAGCTAAAAAATATACAAAATTAAATAACATAAAAGGAGATAAGTCTGGGGAAGAGGAAAACAATACCAAAGTATGTAGTTTGGGTGGTTCTTTTGTCATGATATGGTATGAGTAAGAGTCTAGAAGGCTCTTGAACATTAGCTGCAGTGATGAAACTGGAAATGAAGGGTTCAGTATGTTGATGTTGTGAGATAATGTGTGGAATCTCGGAAGTTGCGAATGTCTACGGAGAAAAACATGGTGGTTAGATTTGAAACTGATTAGGTGATATCTAGAAACCTTAGGAAAATGGTTACTGCAATGCTTCAAGAACAGGTGAGTCTCCGTGTTTTCAAACCTCTTTCTCTAATTTGGTTTTCAGTTTGCTTGAGAGCAAGCAAAAACTAAATCTGGGAGAGTTGATATATCATAGTTTTTACCCGTTTTTAACCATGATATAAGTCTTTTTATTGAGTCTTTTGAGTATTTTTAGAATCTTTAAGAGTCTTTTCAGGAATTAGGCATAATTGGAGCTAGATTGGATTTATCAAAGTTTCTGAAGCATCTTGAGCTGAAGCAGTTCGGGAAACTGAAGCTCAGTATCGATCGACACCTATACAGTGTCGATCGACACTGACATTTTGAAGAAACGTATCTTAGCATTCCTTTATCGATTGATACCATTTATGGTATCGGTCGATACCGATAGCCAAGATAGAAAGAACGCACGATCCTCAGCAAGTTCAAAGAACCAGAAGATTTCCTTATTTGCAATTTAGCCCTAGACGTGTTTTTAGCTTTATAATTAGGTTTTTCAGCCTCTTAGAGGCAGATTTTTGAGACTTGGAGATAGAGATTTTGCAATAGAGTTTTGGGAGAAGAACATTGAACTCTCTTTGTATTCTTACTCTATTTTACTTTATGATATCTATTTTATTCATGATGTTTGTTTCATTCATGATGTTTGTTTCATTCACCATGTCTAAGTAGATTCCTTGTTAGGTTTAGGGTTATTCAAATGTGTTTGATGGATTGTTAAATTAGATTTAATTGTTAGGAAAATCCATAGAGTTCTTCACATAGACTTGAAATTACTGCTTATTCTAGCTTCGCGACCTAGAATCTGACATTAGGTTGATTAATTGGCACAAAAGTGTGATTAATTTCCTGAACTAGTGTTTGGTGAGTAAAAGACCTATTTGCAAAGAAATTTGGTTTAGTATTTTGTGAACAATTGAACCTGATCATTAATGTTTATTTGAATTCATAGGATTTGCAAAGAAATTTGGAATTCTAGGTTTAGACATAGATAATCTTCGCAGCGACGGTTGGTTGATTTTATATTTGTGTTTCAAGTTCAAGAACAGTGCTTATTTTATTTCCTGACATTTTATTTGATTTACAATTCTGATTTACCTGCGAATTTCCCTAGGCTTAGCGTTTTTCTCATTGATCTTACTACTTGATTTTAATCGTTTTGCTATTTTTAATTATATTTATTTTACTTAGCTTAATTCATATTCTGGAATTGATTGAGTGATAATCTTGAGTCTTTGTAGTTCGACCCTTAATTTACTACAGCTACTGCTTAGGTACTTTTAGGGTATTATATTTGAGCATATCAATCTAGCACTTCTTTTGGCAATCCTGACCATTGCAAGTCGAGCAATCATCTCCAACATAGGCAGAAGTGGCTTCTCCCTTGCATTCACTATGGAGCTGTGAAAGGATTCTGTTGAATTGTTCTCAACATACTCAACATAGTTGCCAAGCTTGAAGAAAGCTCTACACCATGTCTTAGTATTTGTCTTCAATACATCCTCATAAACCCATGTATCATAATATAAAAGGCTTCATTGTAGCTCCATACTAGATTCCATATAAAAGGCTTCATTTGAGTCTTCTTACCATGCTTTGCCTTTAGATTAGCATATATGTGTATGACACACATCCTATGCTCAATCTTAGGCAGTTCAAGCTCCACAACTCTGATCAAACCTTAATTATCATATCATAAGTTAGACAAAACCATTATCAAACACAATCAAAACTTATAACATCACAAACAAATTCAATCAAAGCATACCTTCTGACAATCCGAGGCCAAAATATATCCTTCACCATCTTCTAAACCCAAGTCAGCCTTGATCTTGTTCACAAACCACAACCAGTTAGCTCTATCCTCCACTTGCACCACACTCCATGCCACTGTATATATGGCATTGTCTGCATCTATCCTTAAGGCTACCAATAACTGACCTTTAGTTTTTCTCCTAAAGAAACATCCATCTACTCCTAACATTGGCTTACATGTCTCCTTCCATGTCCTTCTAATCATGTCAAAACACACATAAAACATATTGAAAATACCCAAACCTTCCTCATTAGTAATTGTATCAATCTCCACTAAGGAATCTGGATTTGAAAGACTAATCTTCCATTTCTCAAACATAAGTTCTTCTATCTTCATTGGCATGTAGTAATTTGGAGCTTCACGGATCTTATCAACGAAAATTCTAGCAATTATAGGCACTTTAATCATCTCACAAACCCCATTAGGCGTACAACTATGCATATCCTTCAAGACCTTAACTTGCCACTAAGATGACTTAGCATGCATCAAACAATAGATCCTCCGGCTACAACCCTCTCCTACACAAAAATACCCTAGCTTCCTTTTATCATACATGTACTGGTTGATGTTCCTACCAGAGTGAAGAGCATTGTCGAGGACTGTTTCCTTAAAAGCGATTTTGTTGAAGAAGAATTGCTTGATGTATAAATGCTCATTCCTGCGTTTGAATCGTTGCCATCTCTCCTGTGAACCTCTTCTTCTTCATCGTTTTCACTATCGGGATATACATTGTGTCGAATCGGCGGTTCATCAACGAACTCCGCCATGGCCACCTCGAGGTTGTACTCATTTCGTGCAGTCTGGTCCTCAAAGTCTTCATCATCAGGTTCATCGTCTACTGGAACATGATTCACTGGAACTAACGCCATGAGGAAGAATATGGGTTAGGTCGATTTGATTTAGAAAATTAGGGTTCTACAGAGAGGAAATTTGGGGATTTTTGTTTTATTAGATTTTTGGGATTTTTAGAGAAGTCGGGTTACTGGGTAGGGTTTAATTAGGTTAATATCGGTTTAAGGTTTAGGTAAAACGTAATTGGTCGGTTATTATGAGCCATTTACCGATTAAACCGATTAATCCCAGAATTAGGTGGAAATATGATGTAAGTTACATATTGGATGGAAAAAGATGTAAGTTGCGTGATATGTGTATTTGGGCAGAGAGTCAAACTTCGAGTGATTTTGTTCTTATGTTGATTATTTTAAGTCGTCGATCCATAAATTTTACGTTGTTGTAAATAATAAATGCCCAATTTATGCAAATAAAGAAACGTAAAAATTGTTTATCAACAAGAGGACGGTGCGTCGACGCGTGCCTATCTAGTATATGTGCGAGTCAGAAATGTAATTTATTATCAATCTGAGCATGATCTATGTTTGAATCCTAAGTTTGTTCTTGATTTAATGTTTGATCCTCAAAGTTAAAACCTTGCTTTGATCTAATGGTCATGCTTTCTAAACCTTCATAGAAAAGAAGGGCAGCGGCTGCTCGGATTAGAGAGAAGTATCCTCATTATATTCCGGTGAGAGCTCAGTGTCTTTTTATACGTTGTCCCGTTACAGATATCATAACTCTTTTGTGAGTAGGCCAATGTTTCTTTTTCCATGCTCGAACCAATCATTTGTTTTTCACCGAGTAAGCTTAAGTCGTTGTGTGTTTATGGAGTTGTTTGAATTGTAGTGTCTATACTAACATTTGACTTTGAATTCGTTTGATCGTTTTTGGAATGTAAATTTATATGGCTAAGTGCTTTATGATTTACATGGTTTAAAAAATTAAATGACATTTGAGTGATGATTGCCACACATTTGTAATTGTGTTGGATCCATGGGATTGTCGCTCCGAGAGACGTCATAATAGCTGGAACAGATGGGTTGTTCGACAACCTGTACAGCAACGAGATCACAGCCATAGTGGTTCACGCGGTGAGAGCCAACATAGATCCTCAGGTAACAGCACAGAAGATTGCAGCATTGGCGCGCCAAAGAGCACTAGACAAAAACAGACAAACTCTATTCTCAACAGCAGCACAAGATGCTGCTACAAATACTATGGAGGTAAGCTTGATGTCAATACAATTGTTGTCTCTTATGTGGCGGCTTCTAAAGAAGAAGGGAAACATTAATTAAGAGACACATACAGATGTGTGATGTGTTGAGTGTTAAGGTTCGTATTTTGCAGAGACCTCTCTTGTTTTGCTTAATGGTTTGTGAGCATTCTCGTCTGATTATATTTGATTTTTTTGATATATATGTAAATAAAAGAGAAAGAGGACTTTAGTTGGATTAAGAATAAGCTCGTTTGTTGTAATTGATTCAGAACCATAGACTCGCACAAGCTACCCACACACCCACTATAAAAGCGAGTGGAGTTTCTCTGTTACATGTTTCACTTTTTATAAAACCGACGTGATGTGTAATTATGTTTCAAACTTTTAATGTGGAACTGTGTTTTGAATTTTTTGTATTCTGGAGAAATTGGTGTAAAACATTTCAAATAAAAAAACGATTACCATATGGGTCGATTTATTAGGATATTTTTGTTAAGATCACAAACAAATAGCACAATGTAATATAGTTCATCTGTTTATTCTTCACCCATTTAACGAAATTATATTTTTGACATAACATTTTTATTTAATAATATTATAATAAAGTACATTATTTTATTAAATAAAATCTTTAATTGTGTAAGTTATTTTTCATCACATATAAATTACAATTAATTTTTTTTTTGTAAAGCAATGAGGACTCAGGTCCCCGAATAAAAACTAAAACAAAATTAAGACAAACACCAACACCCTCCAATTTGCCGCGGGTGAGCCCGCCCCCGTGCATCCTCCATCAGAATCGTTTCCACCTCTTCCGGTCGTGTCTCCAAAGCATAAAAACCAAGTGGTAAGCTAAATGCATAGTTCGCTAACCCATCCGCAAGACAGTTAACTTCCCTATACACATGAGTAATCTGAACTATCCAGTCCTTGGAAATAAAGCCATAGCACAAACGTACTAGGAAAGATAACGGGTGTGAATCATTAATCTTCGTCGTTAGAAACCCGACCACTATCTTCGAGTCCACTTCCATATCCAACCGCTCAACTCTCTTTTCCCAAGCAATGTAGAGACCATAATAAACTCCCCAAAGCTCCGCTAAATGCCTATATTCAATGCAAACCCTCCACACCAATTCCTCTCCTCATCAAGCAAAACACCCCCAGCAGTCGCTAAACCAGGGTTCACTCTCGACGCCCCATCCGTATTCAGTTTCCACCATCCTGACAGTGGTACCTTCCAATTAATCCGTCTTACCACCCTCTTGCCATCTCTCTGTTCACCGCCGGCCCTCGTATGGGCTAACACTACCTCAGCTGCTAAGTCTTTAATAAAATTCACTCTGTCACGACATTTGCTTGTAGTCCCAAACACTTTCCCACATCGCCATTTTCAACTCCACCAAAGCGTGCCAGCAAACAACGTGGACCACAAACAACCACCCATCTCTGAACCATCACTCAAGTTAGTAAAAATCCATTCCAGCAAAAACTTTCTGAAAAATGCATCCATGTTTCTTGAAGGTATCAATCTACACTACACCCCAGAAATAGCTGGACAATCACGCAATACATGTAAAATCGATTCCTCACCTCCTTTACACACCTGATTAATGCTTGTAGATCCCGCAGACCACACGTCTATCTAATGTCCTTGGTGCAAAGATCTGAAGCAAACCTGCACAAACCCATCCGCCAAGAACGGCCCTAGAGAATTAGATTTCCCATACTAGATGTTCTAATGAGTGGTTCAGTAAAGATTTTGGGTGTAAAAATTTTGATTTTGATTATAAAATTTTTTGTTGTGAAGTAAAGATTTGACTATAAAAACTTTTCCAGTAAAAATTTTAGGTGTTGAGACTTAAAAACCAACTGGTAAAAACTATGAGTTAAAAATTATAATTTTAAATAATATGTGATACTAGATTTTGACATGTACGATACAATAAATTTTTCATCTCTACCGAAGAGATCATTCTTATTGATATCGACACAATTCCGATGATCGGTAAATTTCACCAAAAGTTAGGAAAAATGGATTTTAAAAGAATAGGAAAAAATAATTATTATTTAATTTAGTATTTTTTTGTGATAAACTACAAATAGATTAAAAAGGAAGATGATGAACTTAAGAAAAGATTAAGTAAGAGGAAAGAGAAAATTTTCAATTCAACTTTTACAATAGAAAATTCTTATCTCCAAGTGACTTTAAAAAAATATGAAAGACAAAATGTTAAAAAAATGTAGTGGGTGTAAAAACTTTAAAAAAAAAGTAAAACATATTATAAAAAATTATTTAAAAAATTATAAAAACATATTATAAAAATTATAAAAAAATAAGTAAAACATATTATAAATTTATAAAAATTTAACAATATCATAAACTAAAAAAATTTAAACTAAAACATAAAAAAAAAATCCATTTTGAAGATATATCATGTTCTGGGAGTGCAGTACAAGCAATAGAACGCTAACAATGAAAACCCTTTTATGTGATATTTGAATCCAAATGATGGCGGCAAAGAAGAACAGAGCATGTATATTATGTCACACAAGCATGATCCCACAGACCACACGTCTATCTTAGGTCTTTGGTGCAAAGATCTGAAGCAAACCTGCACAAACCCATCAGCCAAGAACAGCCCCAGAGAATTAGCTTTCCCATACTAGATGTTCTAATGAGTAGTTCAGGCCTACAACTTTCATCTCAAGGAGTAAAGGTACAAGATTTTTATAATAACTAGTAACTCTGAAGCTAAAAATCCACTTTCACTCTTTACCATATAATAAAACTTTAAGAGTAGTGACTGTTACATTTGATATACCTATGGAACTCTCAAGCCTTTGGTTCCTAAGCACGGACCGTCTTTCTTATGATTTACATCCCCTAGTAAAGACATAAAAAACTTATTGTGAGGAATTAAATTAAACTTTGTGACAACCAAAAAAAAAAAGTCAACAAAGATTACGTATGAGGGACTTATCAGTCAACGTTTTAAGCCCAACCTTATCTTCAAGTAAATCTTTGACTCTACTGACTCTATAACCATTGAAAAAACATGCAATGCACAGAAATAACTCTCGATCTTTTTTATTTAACCTATCGTAGCCGAGTCGTACACCAAGGATACAAGATGGGAATAACTTCATCTTGTTGTTCAGTTATTATGGAAAAAGCTTCCCCCTCCAGACATGGATACGAAGAAACTGATGATGCTTCTCCCTGCCCGAACGAAAGCTCCTGATTTAGAGCGTCCAATCCTGTGTCCGCTACAATATATTCTTCAGATGTTCCCGATGTCATCTGCATTATAAATCAAACCATCGGTTCTGTTAAATAGTCTGTCGCCATGGTATTGATCCTGGAAAAAAAAATAAAGAGATAGCTTTATATATAGTTATCATTTCTAATTATGGAAAAGGCTTACTCGCATCCGTTTCTTGCTTCCATCACTATCATTTGGAGGTTCTGTCTCAGAGCTTCCACTACTATCATCTTTTATCTTCAAGAGTTGTACACCGCATTCTTTTAATTAATTTTGCTGAAATTTTATAAATTTGTGATATACAAAAAAGAATAATAATATCTTTTTTAGTTGGGAAGTGAAAAATTTGGGTGAAATGAAAACGTTCGTTGGAAATAATATGGGGCCCTTGTATCTACGTAATATAACGAAGTCAACCGTAGAAACAGAGGAGAAAGTTCGTCTTCCTTTCTTTGAAGACTTCCATAGAAGAATTACTATACAAGATATTCTTTTTGTGGTTTAAAATCAAATCTCCAAACAAGATAAGCCCTAATGATATTGATGCCAACAAATAAAAAAAAAAAGATGTAAGGGTGATTGGTAACGACTATTATTTTTTGGCTGTAAAAATTTTGACTATAAATTTTATTGTTGTGAAGTAAAGATTTGATTATAAAAACTTTTGCAGTAAAAATTTTAGGTGTTGAGACATTAAAACTAACAAGTAAAAACTGTGAGTTTAAAAATTATAATTTTAAATAATATGTGATACTAGATTTTGACATGTACGATACAATGAATCTTTCATCTCTACCGAAAAGATCAATGTTATTGATATTGACACGATTCCGATGATCGGTAAATTTTACCAAAAGTTAGGAAAAATGGATCTTAAGAAAATAGAAAAAAATAATTATTATTTAATTTAATCTTTTTTTGTGATAAACTACAAATAGATTAAAAATAAGATGATGAACTTAAGAAAAGATTAAGAGGAAATAGAAAATTTTCAATTCAACTTTTACAATAGAAAATTCTTATCTCTAAGTGACTTTAAAAAATATGAAAGAGAAAAGGTTAAAAGAAATGTAGTGTGTGTAAAAACTTTTAAAAAAGTAAAACATATTATAAAAAATTATTTAAAAAATTATAATACATACTATAAAAATTATAAAAAAATAAGTAAAACATATTATAAATTTATAAAATAAAAAAATATTATAAAATAAAAAAATTTTAAACTAAAACATAAAAAAATCCAATGATTTCAACATAAAAATATCATGTTATGGTTTTGATGGGTTAGGGATATTATGATTTTGATATATATGAATCTCGTAATCTACGAATATAAGTACTTGTTAAATTAAAATTTCTATAAAAATACTATAAAATTAGTAATTAACAAACATAGCAAAGAACTTTATAATTATGTCAAAAACTATACCAACTAAAAACATATTTTTATAATTATAAAAACCACAAGTATTGTGTTTTCCTACTTAAATTTAATATTTAAAACAATAAAAAATAACATATTAAAATTTAAAATCAAATATTTTTAAAAACATCACCCGCAGTATATTGCAAGTTAAAACCTAATTAAGTAATCCAATAAAATCAACTCAAAAATGCATATTTGGAGAACTTTTTTATAGTCGAAACAAATAAAGTAAGGATTGTTTTCAATTTTTATTTCCCGTCGTTTACGCACTTAAATTAAGGGAATCATTAAAAGCAATGGGATGGAACTTTGGATGAGACTTGATGGTTTGGAATTATGAGTTAACTCATGCAGAAAGTTTAAACGCTCTTTCCTTGCATGACACGGCAAAGGCTCTCTCCTCTTTTCACCACCTGAATGATTGTTCCTTATGTTGGTCACATTTTGTGAATCTGTGTTATACATTTTTGTTTAACCAAATTCTGATTTATTAATTGCAATTAAAGAGAAAAAGCAATCTTTGCTAACATACACGTCTAGATGTAAGTTTTTTTTTTAAAAAAGGCAAGCCTATTTTGGGTAGTATCTCGGTCAAGTATGAAGTAATCGACTAAAAATAGATAGATGATACAATACAAAACCTGCCGAAGATATTTTAATTGTGGCTTTCTGAAACATGGGTTTAGTCTTTCAGGACAAGCGAAATATTCAAAAAAAAAAAAGCAAAGTGTTTCCGCCTTCAGCTAAAGAAGAAATTACAAACATTTTCAGGCTCCGGAGTTGGAGAATTCAAAGGATTCTGGTCATTCCCAAGTTGATCACAAAACAGAACAAACCAGAATATTAAGAAGTTTCAGTTACCAGGCTCATCTAAAGGATACCAGATGGGAATAACTTCATCTTGTTGTTCAGTTATTATGGAAAAAGCTTCCCCCTCCAGACATGGATAAGAAGAAACTGATGATGCCTCTCCCTGCCCTAACGAAAGCTCCAGATTTAGAGCGTCCAATCATGTGTCCTCTACAATATATTCTTCAGATGTTCCTGATGTCATCTGCATTATAAATCAAACCATCGATTCTGTTAAATAGTCCGTCGCAATGGTATTGATCCTGGAAAAAAATATAAAGAGATAACTTTATATATAGTTATCATTTCTAATTATGAAAAAGGCTTACTCGCATCTGTTTCTTGCTCCCATCACTATCATTCGGAGGTTCTGTTTCAGAGCTTCCACCACTATCATCTTTTATCTTCAAGAGTTGTACACCGCATTCTTTTATCTTCTTGAAGGAAAAAAACTCAAACTCCACATCGTTGGAAGCCAATTTAGATATAACATATGTAGGCTGGAACTTGAAGGAACATAGAATCAGAAGATTCGTCTTACACTTACGTCCATCTTCAAATAATGTTTCAAAATACTCTATGCCATTGAAGCGAACACTTACGTCCACATATGAACGCCAACCCTGGCCCTTGGTTAAAAGGTCAACCACGACGCAAACCTTAAATCGCAATAATTTTTGAGAAATAAAGCTCTGAGGTAAAATGACTGTTAGGGAATCTCCATAAACTCGATGCTTGAAATACATAGGCACTTCTCCACCTGGTAAGGCCATAAGCTTGAAGCATGATCGTATGATGAGTTCTCGCGCATCTCTATCCAATTTGAAGCAATTTTGGAAGTTAAATACCTCAAACTCATCCTCATATGCATACTCATACTTATACTCATCCTCACCATCATACTTATCCTCATACTCGCCACCTGGACGTCTCTTTTCAATGGTTTCATATAATGGTATACAAGAAAAGTGATCTTCCATTGTTGCCACGAAACTGGCATCATTCAACGCAGTGATGACCCCTCCAGAGCCTGAAAAGTCTGCTCTCCCAAGACGTGTCAGTCTGAAAATGTTTGGGGAGATGTTTTTCAACCTCCCGCAACGATACATCCTTAGTACAGTGAGTCTCGAGAATTTCTCAATGCAGCAGGGAACTTCTTCAATGGCGGTTTTTTCTAGATAAAGCCTTTCGATACTCCATGAAATCTGAGGAAAGCTTCTCAAACTTGAGCAACCACTGAGATTGAGGATTTTGAGAGATGACAGGTTGACATCGGTTGGAAGAACCTCCAGCCTTGTGCAGTCTGCCATGTACAACTTTACCAATTTATGGAGATTCCCAATTGTAGAAGGAACCGTCACCAAACTTTTGCAACTGTTGAGTTTCAAACTCTCTAGATTGGTGGCCTTTGAAAGATCTGGAATTTCTCTCAGGTTATCACATTCTGACAGATCCATCACCTTGAGACTTGAAAGCGACTGAAACAGAAATTAAAAAAAAAAAAAAAAAACAGTCCATGCTTCAATCATTATCATTTTAATTTTATAACTATAATTATACGTTTAAATAAATTTATAACCAAGACATAATTATGTATGTAAGTATAAACCGTGGATCACAAGCCATTTTGACAATTTTGGTTATGTTTAATTAGTTGTAAACAGAGGTTAAACAAGAATCAGCAAATGCTATAACATTAACAATGTACCTGGACGCCTTCCCAAAGCTTCTCAAGCGTTTTGTTGCCTTTCACTTCGAGCTCTTTGAGATGTTCTGGGCGAATTTCACATGGCATACATCTCATAAGGCAATCGAGATAATCGGGTCCAGGGAGATTCTTGTTCCATAGACAATCTCCTACCATGATCTTAATTCCATGTGGCGAAGAGGTTGAATTTCTCATTCTAATTGTAGGGAAATTTCTCAAATTCGGGCAATAATTGAGATCAAGGTACTCCAGAGATTCCAAGTTGAGATCAGTTGGAAAACTCTCTAGCTTTTCACAAAATCCCATAACTAACGTCCTCAATTTAATGGCATTCTTAATTGAGGAAGGAAGTGTCACCAAAGATTCGCATCCAAAAAGATCTAATTCCTCGAGGTTTATTGCATTAGAAAGATCTGGAATTTCTTTCAAATATCTGGACCAACACATATCCATCTTCTTGAGGCTTCCAAGTGGCTGAAAACAAAATAGGGAAAAAGAGAATACACACGTTCATAAACATTTCAAACAGATTCATTTTTAGCTTTTCTAACATATATATGTTTAATAAATATACCACACTTCTGTTCTAAATAATTGACAACTAATAAAATTTAGAATTAGTACCTGAGTTCCTTCCCACAGCTTCTCAAGCTTACTATCCACCATTTTGAGTTCAACGAGATACTCCGCCTTAAAATTAGAAGGCAAACACTTCAACGGACAAAACTGCCATTGTAGCAATCTGAGTTTACGGGGCAAATAAACGAGGCTCTGAGGTAGATCCATTTTTGACCGAATTCTAGATCCATAAATTACAAGATATTGGAGATTACGCATGCCTTTGAACGAATTTTCATCTATTGATAAATATGTGTCGAGGCGAATTCCAAGAACAGTTTCTGTCGCCTGAAAAAAATCCGAAGAAAACTATAATCTTAACAATCGCAACAGTTTTTATTTTTTCTGACATCAAAAGAGCCACGTTTTAGTTATGTAGGAGGCAACAATTGTTAAAGTTTATCAGTAATATATTAATATAGAGTCAGCTGCGAAAAACTTACACTTTTATCGGTAAATACTTCTTGAATATCCTCAAAATTCTCCAGAAATCGACGTTTTCCAGGATTACCCTTGGACTCTGCACGATCAATTTCTCTGCCCAACTTCTCTAGCAAACTGTGGATCTCTATAGTTTCTTTCGGTGTAATACGTATGAGGGACTTATCAGTCAACGTTTTAAGCCCAACCTTATCTTCAAGTAAATCTTTGACTTTACTGACTCTATAACCATTGAAAAAACATGCAATGCACAGAAATAACTCTTGATCTTTTTTATTTAACCTATCGTAGCTGACTCTTAATGTTTTCTCAATATTTCCGTCCAAATTATTTCGGAGCCTAGGCATCATCTCCATCCACTCATCTTTGTCCCTTTCTTTTAGAGACGAACCCAAGACACTGAGACCCAAAGGAAGGTTTCCGGCAAGCTTGGCAACTTCAACTGCGAGGTCCATAAAACCATCCGGTGGGGAGTCTTGCTCAAAAGCAGATCGGCATAACATTTTAAGAGCAAGATCTTTAGATGGGAACTCCACCGTATATATAACGTCAATCTTATGAGCCTTGAGGAGTTGCCTATCTTGAGTGATCACAATAATTCTGCTTCCAGGTCCAAACCATTCAGTTTTTCCCACCAAGGTCTTAAGTAACTCTAGATCATCAACATCATCAAGAACGATAAGAACTTTCTTGTGGTTTAACCTTTGCTTCACCTCACCTACATGGTCTATCTTTATGTCCTTTTGACCTAAGATTTCAGAGAGAAATTCTTTTTCCCAACTCAGCTTCATGCAAATTACGTCCTTGTTGGTGCTTTTATAAGTTCCGAAAGCGTGATGGGGGAATTGGCTAGACAGTTGACTGTATAGAGCTCTTCCTATGGTACTCTTACCAATCCCTGAAGTTCCGACAATCCCTACCATCATCTTTGCTTCCTCAGATTCCAAGCACAACAATGATCTCAATGCCTTTAAATGAGCTTCAATTCCAACTAAGTCGCCACAATCATTAGATTTTGTAACGAGTTTATTGGAAACATCATTGGCGATTTTTTCAATCATGCTTGCTTCGTCTTTCCTAAAATTAAGGGGATACTCAAACGTCAACAATGAACACTCCTAAAATAATAAATCGTTTGAAAATCAAAATATTTACTTCTGAAGATGTTCTCCGGCCAAATCTGCCACATCTGCTAGAGCTTGCGTCCACCTTTGTTTCTGATCATCTGTTTTGTTTTTGCATGTCTCTTTAAAGACCTTTCCGAATTCTCCGGACTGTTTTCTACCTTCCGAAGGATCAACGTCGTAGAAAACCGGAATCACCATTTGATCCAACGCCTCGTAACAGTTGTGTATCTCCACCAATTCATTCAAGCACCACGTGGAAGAAGCATAGTTCTTAGAGAAAATGACGATTGAGATCCTCACTTCTCTAATCGCCGATATAAGCTCGGGGGCGATTGGGCGGCTTCTCACGATCCCATTATCGATGAATGTATTGATTGATCTGCGGTCGAGTTCCTTGAGAAGATGGCTGAGGAACGTCTTGCGAACATCTTCCCCACTGAAGCTTGGGAAAACGTCGTATCTCCAGCTGCCAGAAGAAGACGCCGCCATGGGAGACGATAGGGAGAAGAGACGAAGATTTTTAAGAGAAGTAAATCAGCTATACAAAGACTGAGAAATAGAGGAGAGATAGAAGGGGTTGATTAAGTTGTTTTACATCGCTTGAGAGAGAGATGAGAAACTTCGTCTTCCTTTCCTCGAAGACTTGCGAAGACATACTGTAAGAGATATTCTTTTAATAGTTTTAATCAAAACCTTTATTGACACAGAAACTTTCCTTTCCTTTTCCTCGATAAAATTTTTTTATTCGTAATGATAATGATGTACAAAAAAACTTGGTCTTTCTCTATCCGAAGATTTTAGGGATGTATTCAACTAAACATTTTAAAAGATTTTAGAGTATTTTTAAAATCACATGTTATTCAACTAATGATTTTTTCACATAAATGTTTCTGATGCCTCTCCATATTCGTCATGATTGTCTGCTGTGTTACCAACCAAACAAAATTCCTTACCATCTCGGGTACAACAACTTTCCAAACTTTTTTATAAAACATCCCCATACTCTGTCGCGGGAAATCAACATCCGTGAGCAGCGCATACGCCGATCCCACTGTGAAACGGCCATCAGAATTAAACCCCCCCCCCCCAAACGAGATTCTATCTGTTGCGCCAGTAATATCATCCACCACCATTGCCGTAAGCCTCAGCTTCGATTTGTACGAAATTAACGGCACGATTCTATGAAACAGACACCCGATTCCGTTCTGCCATAGATCTCGAACGCTCACATCCTCCTCACCAGTAGGTAAATGCCCAATTACTAAGTACAACAACAGTCGATCCATGAGCCATCTATCTTTCCAGAAGGTTATTTTACTCCCATCACCCAGGACCCTACGCAAGCCCAAACGAATGACCTCCCTCAGCCCAAGCCCAATACTTCTCCAAGTCGAAGAACAAATCCCTCTCGATCGCAACCAATTCAAATCCCGAAGTTCTCCCACCTTATACTTGCTCCGGAGAACTCGTGCCCAAAGACTGTCCCTATCATGGAGTAATCTCCAGCCTATTTTAGCAACAAGAGCTTTATTCATGTGTTTGGCGGATCTAATGCCTAACCACCCTCCTGCTTTGGACTGCACACCCTCTCCCAAGCTACAAGGTGTTGTTTTCTTCTCTCGCTTGTGCTCTCCCACAAAAATGATCTTGCCATTTTGTCCAAACGTGCCGGAGATGATTGCGGCAAAGAGATCATACTCATAGTATGGATTGGTATCGAAGATAGCACAACTCTTGTGAGTGTGGGTTATCCGGCAAAACTCAAAAACCAGCCCTTCCAACACGACAAGCATTACGAGACCTTCTCAAGAACATCACCAAATGTGTTTTTATTTATTCGCTTATGAAGAATGGGCATCCCTTAGTATTTCCCCAAGTCATGAGTCACCTTGATTCCACTCTCTACACTGATCAAGTTTGCCAAGTGCCTATGCACATTCTCCGAAAAAAATATCTTCGACTTCTCCAAGCTAACCTTCTGGCCCGACGCTACACAAAAACGTTCTAATACCTTTCTAACCACCCGAATTTGAGCCACTGAAGCCTCAACAAATATTATTAAATCATCAGCAAAACAAACATGCGATAATTTAGGACCTCCGTGAGCAATAGGAATTGGTCTCCACTCCCCACCATCTACTGCTAGCTCAATCTGATGGCAAAGTCTCTCTAGACATAGGACAAAAAAATACGGTGAGAGAGGATCTCCCTGGCGAAGACTCCGTAACGGCACAAACGACTCTATCCAATTACATTTACTTATTTAACTATACATTCCAAATGTGCAAACTTCATAATTAAGTTCACACATATTTTTTAACTAACCTTTATAGACCAAAATTTCAAATTTTAAATTTTAAAAATATTCAAACAACACATGAAATTATGTTGCATATATAATTTATCTTTTGTAAATCAAGTTAACAATAATATTTTAGAATTTTTTTTTAATAAACCCGATGTTATTACATTTTTTTCACTACACCATTGTAATTAAGTTTTTATTTATATAACAGACATAATACTTTTTAAATATAACACTCCACGTACGTGCGCGGGTCCGAATCTAGGTTGACTGCATTTTCTACAAAACCGAGTTTTTTGGTTTGAAGAATCGGGTTGTAACCCGCTAAACTCCAAACTGCTTAACGGATCAGACTCGCCTCGTTGTTCCTCGTCTGAAGCTAACCTCCAGTTAGGAGGCACAACACCAGGATCAGTAAACACAACAGAGAAGTAGCTCCACAAAAGCATTGCTAACTGCATCAATAACACACACACCATTATCACTTTCTCAGCAATCAAACACAAAAATTACTTGAAACCCAACAAATTAAGATGAAGAATGTTATGAAAGTACGAAGCTTTAGTTGGATTAACAATGAAATCACCAACAAATGGGTAAGATTAAGTGGAATGAAGGGTTTACCAAAAAATGGAAAAGGATTATAATAGCAAGAGCAGTAAGAGAATCGATCCCTCCATCTGATAGTGCCGGTCCGTAATTGGTCCAAAAGACGGCGTAATAGATTACACCAACTGTTAGATAATTCCAAGACTTGAAGAACAAGTTATCTATTTCTAGAAGAAGCTAGAAGAGATAAAAAAAAAAGAAATATAACTAAAATCTAAATAAGTAGATTTAGATGGAATTTGGAAGTTTATCTTTTCATAACAGAATAAGGAGGTGCCTATTTTATTATAAATAAGAGTCTATGGAGAGATGTTCCATAAGACTTAAGAAAAGGTTTTAGTTTTGAGAAGTTTCTAAAATCAATAAAAGATAATACGTTCTTTTACATACGGTTTTCGGTGTTACAGATCAAGATCAAGATGATACGATTACATTTGGTATCAGAGCCCTTGTGTTTAATCTTACGAACTTGAATAAACAAAGAAGACATGGAGAAAACAATCATAACGGCACCACAGGAGAAGGAATCGAAGATCACATCAATTCAATGTCCAATGCTCACCGCCACTAATTACACAGTGTGGGCAAAGAGAATGAAGGTGACATTGAGAGTTCATGAAGTAAGGGAGGCAGTAGATCCAAACACAAAAGATGCGAAGAAGAATGTCATCGCAATGGCGTTACTCTTCCAATCCATCCCGGAAAACTTAATCTTACAAATTGGCGAGTTAGAGGAGGTTCAAGCTATGTGGGAAGCAATAAAATCTCGATACTTGGCAGCAGACCGAGTACGGGAAGCAAGGCTTCAAACTCTTACCTCATAATTCGATCGTTTGACCATGAATGAAATCAAAAACATTGATGATTTTTCAGGGGAGATCTCGAGTTTAGCCTCTAGATCGGCAACCCTAGGACAAAACATCGAAGAACATAAACTTGTGAAGAAATTCTTGAATAGTTTAACAAGAAACAAGTTTATTCACATCATGGCTTCATTAGAGTAAGTCTTAGATCTGAAGACAATTGACTATGAAAACATAGTTGGTAGGTTAAAAGCCTACGAAGAAAGGATAGGAGAAGAAAATCAAAGAATTGATCAAAATAAACTCTAATTCAATACTTACTACGAGAAAGCTTCAAAAGGTGGCCGAGGAAAAGGCAGAGCAAACCGTGGAAGGGGCCGTGGAAGAGGACGTTCTAACACACAACAACGAGAAAACATTGATCAGAATCAAAACAAAGACAAACAAAAGAAGGATCGATCACATGTTAAGTGTTGGCATTGAGATAAAAAGGGACACTTCGCTAACATGTGTCCAGAAAAAAGTAGAAATCACCAAGAAACAAATCTAACAGAAACAGAGGAGGCTGATTCAGCTCTATACATGCACGAGATGATATTTTTGAATGAGCAAAAAATATTTCCGCACCAATACGAAGAAAAAGCAAGTACTTGGTAATTGGATAATGGTGCGAGTAACCACATGACGGGAAAGAGATCTTATTTTTCAGAGCTAAACAAAAATATAAGAGGAAAATTCAAGTTTAGAGATGAGTCATGTGTAGATATCAAAGGAAAAGGATCAATAATAATTCAAGCAAAAACCGGAGAACAAACAATAATAAATGATATCTATTGGATTCCGAAACTTAAAAGCAATATCATAAGTCTAAGACAAGCTACAAAAGAAGGTTGCGATGTAAGATTGAAAGAAAACTATCTTACCATGCATGATTCCAATGGAAGGCTGCTCATGAAGGTATTTCGATCCCCTAATCGTATGTACAAAATACAACTCACAATAAGAGTTCCGAAGAATTTACTCACCAAGCTTGATGACAAAACATGGCGATGGCATGCAAGACTAGGACATGTTAACTTTAAAACAATGTCTATAATGTCCCAGAAGAAGCTAGCTCATGGATTACCCAACTTCGAAGATAAGAAGAGAATTTGTGAATGCTGTTTGGTGGGAAAACAAACTCGACAATCATTCCCACAAGCAACAAAATTCCGAACAAAACATAAGTTAGCATTAATTTACGGTGACTTGTGCGGCGGCCCCATCACACCATCAACCACAACAAGAAATCGATACATATTTGTACTGATTAATGATTTTTCAAGATACATGTGGACTATCTTGTTAAAGGAGAAGAGTGAAACTTTCGAAAAATTCAAAAAATTCAAAAGCATGGTGGAGAGTGAAACGGGGGAAAAGATTAAAATGTTTCGAACTGATAGGGGAGGAGAGTTTACCTCTATCGATTTTCAAACATTTTGTGAAGACAATGGCATCTCAAGACAACTCACAGCTCCTAACACACCTCAACAAAACGGTGTGGTCGAAAGACGCAATCGCACATTACTTGAGATGACAAGGAGAATGTCAAAGAAAATGGGAATGCCAAATCACCTATGGGGAGAAGCAGTAAGACACGCCACTTACTTGATCAATAGAGTGACCACCAAATCATTGAGTGATCAAACTCCATACGAGTCATTCAAAGGAAACAAACCGAACTTGGATCATCTTAGAATTTTTGGCTGCAAGGCATATGCAAGAGTGGAAACAATCAACTTAAAAAAATTAGATGATCGATCTAGACCTCTTGTATATCTCGGAACGGAACCAGGGACTAAGGCTTATCGACTTTACAATCCTTCCACCAATAAAATTTATGTAAGTCGAGATGTAGTCTTTAATGAGTCAAGTGGCTGGGAATGGAGTAAGTCACATGAAGATGATCAAAGTATACAGCCTGGAATGTTCACAATGGTTTGGAGAGAAACCATAGATGATGGAACCAATGTTCCTTCGGTTAATGAAGTTAGTACCAACTCTGTTTTGAGTTCTGTTTCAAACAAAGAAGAAGATTCTGTCTCATCTCAGATCGACGATGAAGGCCTAGAAGAAGTTTCACAAGATGTTGATCACGAAAACAATCCGGTTTTAAGGAGATCAAATCGTGTAACAAGCAGTCCCAAATACCTTGAGGATTACGTTTTGCTAGCAGATTTACTTGGCGAAGAATTGTTGCTTAGTATTGATGGAGAACCAAGCACATATCAAGAAGCTGCAAGTTCGAAAGAATGGATAAATGCAGCACAATCTGAGATCGAATCCATTAATAAAAACAAGACATGGAAACTAGTTGACAAACCATCCGACGTGAAGCCTATAGGACTATAATGGATTTTCAAAATCAAGAAAAATTCAGATGGAAGCATCAACAAGTATAAAGCCCGTCTTGTAGCAAAGGGATACGTTCAAAACATGGAATTGATTATGAAGAGGTGTTTGCACCGGTAGCTCGATTAGAGACCATTCAATTTCTCTCGTCTCTAGCCGCAACAGGAGGCTGGGAGATACATCATCTTGATGTCAAAACTGCGTTTCTATATGGCGAATCAAAAGAAACAGTTTATGTACATCAACCGAAGGGCTTCGTGAAAAAAGGGGAAGAAAGCAAAGTTTACATACTTTACAAGGCTTTATACGGGCTAAAACAAGCTCCAAGAGCTTGGAACACCAAACTAGATCAGATTCTACGGGGAATGAATTTCGAAAGATGCTCTAAGGAACAAGCTGTGTACCGAAAAACAGAGCATGATCAAGACTTAATAGTAGCCGTGTATGTTGACGATTTATTCATCACAGGAACAACGTTGAAAGTCATACAAGACTTCAAGAGAGGAATGGCTAGCGAATTTGACATGACAGATCTTGGAAAGCTTACATATTATCTTGGAATCGAGTTTTTCCAAAATCCTAGTGGAATTACTTTGAAACAAGAAGCTTATGCAAAGAAAATAATAAAAGAAGCTTAAATGGAGTCATATAATCAAGAGCATGTACCTATAGAATCAAGTTTAAAGCTACATAAAGCTGAGGACGAAGAAGAAATCGACGCCACAAGTTATCGAAAAATCATCGGGTGTTTAAGGTACTTGGTACACACACGATCGAACCTTTCTTACTCTGTTGGCGTATTGAGCAGGTACATGCAGAGCCCTCGGACGTCACATGGAACAGCCATAAAACATGTGTTAAGATATTTACAAGGAACCAAGAGCTATGGTCTTAATTTCAAAAGAAACGGAGACAAGAAGCTGATAGGTTTCAGTGACAGCAGCCACGACATAAACCGGGACGACGGGAAAAGTACGGCTGGTCACGTTTTTTATTTTGGCACATCACTAGTCTCATGGTGCTCTCAGAAACTTCCCACGGTTGCATTATCTTCTTGTGAAGCTGAGTTCATGGCGGCAACGGAAGCAGCAAAGCAAGAAATATGGCTTCAAGATCTTCTACTTGAGGTGACGGGTTGGAAACATGAGGAAGTGAAACTGTTAATCGATAACAGATCCGCAATAGCCTTAACCAAGAATCCTGTTTTTCACGGTCGAAGCAAACATATCCACAAGAAATATCATTTTATTCGAGAGTGTATCGAAAATGGACAAATTAATGTGGAGCATGTTTCGGGTGAAGAGCAACGAGCGGACATTCTCACAAAACCTCTAGCTCGAGTCAAATTTGCGGAAATGAGAAGTTTAATAAGAGTTGAAGACCTTCAAAGTTCAAGTATTTGAATTACGTGGGAGAATGTTAGATAATTCCTAAGATTTGAAGAACAAGTTATCTACTTCTAGAAAAAGCTAGAAGAGATAAGAAAAAGAAAATATAACTAAAATCTAAATAAGTAGATTTAGTTGGGATTTGGAAGTTTATCTTTTCATAACAGAATAAGGAGGTGCCTGTTTTATTATAAATAAGAGTGTATGGAGAGATGTTCCATAAGACTTAAGAAAAGGTTTTAGTTTTGAGAAGTTTCTAAAACTAATAAAAGATAATACGTTCTTTTACATATGGTTTTCGGTGTTACGGATCAAGATCAAAATCATACGATTACACCAACAACACCCAATACCATAAGGATCATGATCGATCCGAGTCCTCGTAGAGCTGTACAGAATTTGAAGACGTTCCACGCCATTTTAGTACCAAATCTATGCATACTCAATCACGATCCCTTCAAAAATCTAATCTTTCCGGTTTCTAGATCGGTTTGTTGCTACGGGGGGATTGAATAGTTCTTGGGAAAATGAATTCCAACGAGGAATCAAAGAATCTATGGTTTTATCTAAAATAAAAAAGGGTATGATTCAGAAGGGCTTATGGGACAAATGGTAGTGAGAAATCCCAGATGCAGAACTCATCAACGAGGACGAAGCTACGAACCTGATGAATTGTTTTTATTTTATTTTTCCTTTTGGAGCTAACTAGAAATTTCGGATGATATATCATTATCAACGTTTAGTTAGACACGAGCCTAAAGTGACATATAGATAATTACAATATGATTGTTGACAAAAAAAAAAAAAAAAAAAAAAAAAGATAATTACAATACGATTTATAATTAGCCTTTTAAGCCTTAGAGATCCAAATATTTTGGTCTTCATTAATTTGATCTTATTCATGTTTAAAAGACGGTTAATCAAAAGTGGATTTGCTTACATTGAAATTCAATTATATTTTCTTTTCTAGTTAGTAGAATAACTTAAGTTTGATCACAATTTAATTGATTTTAAACATATTATATTGGTTGATAAAAAAATAACATATTAAATCAGATTGTTTATCAATATTTCTAAAATTAATACATACATAAATAAATCTTAAAAATTATAGATAACTTATTAAGTTCTTAAATTTTCAATATAATATATATATATATATAGTATCTTTAAATTGCATCATTGACATAATTTTTAAATAATGATATATGAGTTATCTAAATAGCAACTTTGACATATTTTAGCAGATGTAAATCTTCGGATAGCATCTTTACGCGACTTCACTTAATCAGAGCAGAAACAACACTATTAATTATTTTTGCTTTCTACACAGTTTTACTTACAAAAAAATGATGTTAGATAAAATAAATACGTCGTGAAAAAGTTGTTTAACATTTGAGACGTTTCCCTGCTACAGGTGGCCGATGCTTAGTTATCCACGAGTTCAACTCTCTCTACAAAATGTAAAATCTACTGATCCTACTATGCACCAATAATTACTATTTATACTGATATACATAAACTATGTTGCACCCTATATGCTAGAATCGTCTACAGAAATTATATTATGTTACGAAAGAAACGTGAACTTATCGTCTCAAACATTTCACTTCAGATACAATGAATTTCTAACTATACACATAAATGATAGATGCATCATATAGATATATTTACTGTAGGCCTCTATTATTTCTCCGACCATTATATGTTGTACATGACGTGTACGGACTCAGAATCAAAGAGATTCTCGAAAATAATTGACATCTCTAGATGTTCTTCAACCAGATTTCTATCAATATAGCATAATGATTCCTCTTTCACAAGTTTATGTATATCATCCACTTCGAGTATATCAAAAGTGGATTTGCTTAAATTGAAATTCAATTATACATTTTTTTGGTTAGTAGAATAACTAAAGTTCGATCACAAATCAACTGACTTTAACATATTAGATTTACTGGAAAAAAAAACATATTAGATCAGATTGTTTATCAATAATTTTATAATAATAAATACACAAATAAACATTAAAAAATTATAGATAACTACATAATAATTATATACATATATATATATATCATTGACATAATTTGCGAAAAATGATATATACTAGAATCGTCTATGCCATGAAAGAAACCCATCGTCTCAAATATTTCACCTAGAATAAAATACTTCTCAAATTGTAAAAACAATGATTAACAATTAGATTTAACATATGTAATACATAACATTCGGCCTGCTAGCTCAGTTGGTATAGCGCAAAGCTCTTAACCCACGGTGGGCGTTAATTATTTTTTAATTCAAATATATTATTATTTAATTCAAATATATGGTAATATGGAGTTTTTTCATTTATTATTTTTCTTTCGTCAAGTTACAAAACGGAAATGGCCAATAGAAAAAAATATTTTCAATTCATATACAAATTTTAACACAAAAATCCCATGAGAATTTTAAAGAAAGCGTCTCGCTTCGCAGCTCCTTATAGCTCCACTGAATATATCCTCGGCTCCATACTTGAATTCGAACCCTGCACTTCTCAGCTTCTTCGTCGAGAGACTCATCCTCTTTTCTATTTTATGATTCTTCAAATTTTACGTACCCACATGAACACACAATAAAAATAAATCATACTGAATCAAAATTTTGGAGAAACGAATAGCATAGGCACACGTGGTATTATACTTGTGAAAATTGACGTACTCTATTAAAGGTAATTAACTGGAACTGAGGATATTTCATAGACAAGAACTCATACACTTCATGGATCTTCATCTCCACCGACTAACATATATATATATCTCCCTTTCGCGATTGGCTTTTCTAATAAAAATATCATCGCTCTTGCCACATCATCAATATGCACCATATTGTAAGTATCGAAAGTAATTTCCTTCATACAAAAAATAAGTAAGGTAAATTGTTATAGTGAATAGTGATTATTACTCAAAACACTATTCGTGAAAACACATGTTTACACGGGTTTTAACACACGCAAAAAAACGAAGCATTGTTCTCGCATTCTAATAATAAACTTGTTTAATCATATTGTAAACAAGTTCTGTTAGTTACGTATTGTAATTAATTAGGACTTTAGTTCCTTTTTCTTATAGAAAATACATATATTGATTAACATTATAAAATTTGTTACATTATTAATAGCCACAATATCCAAACATAAATATAGAATAGTCTACGAAGTCTAAGCAGTCATTTAAACATAAGTGTAAATGATAAAATTCGAACTATGTTCTCTTAATTAGGAAACATGGTGAACCATTTAATTAGCGGTGGGTGTTCGGTTCTTCGGTTCGGTTCGGATCAGTTCTTTTGGTTCTTGGAATTTAGTAACCATACAGGAACCGGAGTAAATTTCGGTTCAGATCGGTTCGGTTATTTTCGGGTTCAGTTCGGTATGGATACTTGAGATTAAAACCATTATAGAACCGAAAAACGGTTTCAATCGAGTTTGGTTATGATTGGTTAATTTTGTAACCAAAATTACCCAAATGAGCTAAAAAATCTATGATACCCGCACATAAAACAATTAAACCAATACAACAATAAACATCCAACGACCAATCTGTTGAGATTATAACATCCAAACTACACAAAGTTTTAGGGTTTCCACATTGAAGAATTAGTGTAACAAAGACTTTAAGGAATTTGATTTGGGGATTCTTTGAATACGAAGAGATTTTCACGGGGAGAAAAGTTAGGAAGAGATTTTCGTGGGAAAGAGAAACGATGAACCGTCACTCGAAGAACGTGGAAAGTGTATAAAATATAGTTGGAAATTGTATAAGAGATTAACTACTAAGAGTAACTTCCTAAGGTTTCATCGGTTCTATAACTATTCGGTTCTCGGTTCAGTTCGGGTTCAGTTCCGGTTCTTCGGGTATTGAATTTTATGATCCATTCAAGTATTTTATAAATTTCGGTTCAGTTTGGTTCGGGTTTTTCCTGTTCGGTTTGGTTCGGTTCGAAGATATTTTGCCCAACCCTAGGTCAAACCTACAAGCTAATTTGACCTCCTATGGGGTTAAAAACCTCATATTCGTATGAGTCTACAATTTATATACCTTCATAATCCTACTTACATAACCAGTGACAAGTACCATCTATGATATTGAATCACTGAAAATAACATTTCAAAGCTTTATTTTTTTATATATATTTTACAATCATCTTGTATGAATCTGTTAACAAAGGTCATGATTTGATGGGAAAAAACTTCACAAAGCCATATTATTTGCGTTCAATTAGTACATATATATTGTAATTTAATTATCATGAGTCCTACAAGTATTGGGAAATATCCTCAGAGACGAAAACCAGTCACGAACCGATTGATTCAAGCAAAATGAGAAACTCTTTTCAAATCAGAGAAATAAGTGAGTCATATCATTAGAAGATAGAACGTTTTCGCAAAAAAAAAAAAAAAAAAAAAACATATTGTAGAACTCACAAGAAGTGATGTAAACACAATTTGTGACATTCTCAATCCATTTTACAGCCAAACTCTTAAAGACGTGCAATCTCAATTCTTTTGCTAACATTATCAATTATCATCTCTAGAAGTGCATGTAAACAAACAAAACACAATAGCTTAATACCTAAGATCATCTCCATTGTGTTACAAAATCAATTGTTACAGATTCAATCTGCATAAATAGTTGAACAACCTTTGGGTGAACGGACAGTCAATCTGGTTCCTCCTGGTTTCCTTTGTTTCTGAATTTTAACATTTGATTTCCACTCCATCTCGTCTGTGGCAAGTTTCCCATAAGTTGCTTTCTCAATGCAACATGTAACTCCTTGTACTTCAAGATACTGCACAAACTCTTTTGCAAAGGTAGTGGGATCTGGATTAATTGTTTTTGTACTGGGATAAAAACGCTCACACCTATCTCTTGATTTGACTTGTAGATCAAGCTCTTTACATGTCTTACTGTCTCATCGAATTATCCATTTCTTGCTAAGCCATCAATAAAAGTTCTCATGTGCTCAATCGAAGGTTCGATAGCAAAAATTTTGAAGACCCGTCCAAGAAGATAATACGCATACCTAGTCTCTCCGGCATGAGCACATGCAAGCAATACATTCCAATATGTTGAGTGTGTTTTGTGCAAACTTTGAAGAAAATTTTCGAACATGCTAATTGCTTGCAGCCCTTTACCCGAAGTGGCTAAGCTTGCATTCCAAGCATTCCAAACACCGAGACCTGCAGGTATAATAGTCGTAGAAAAACTTTTCTGTCTCCGCTTCATGTATGTTACATTAATGATATTGTCATATGTTAAATGATATATCTTCAATGAGTTCTTAATTATAATATATATGTTGCAATACTAAATTTTTTAAAAAATGAAGTAAACACTACAACATTACTAAATGAAATAGTGTTTTCGTTTTTTGTATATAAAAGAGAAAGAGAGATTTTTCCCATCAAACATATGATTAACCTAATCTTATCTCCAAATTTTCCTCTTATTCTTTTATTTTTATTCACAAACCAATGTATCATAAACCAATAATATTTAGATATAATATGTACTCCCTCTATCCCAAAATAAGTGATGTTTTAGAAGAAAATATTTGTCCCAAAATATTTGATTTTCTCACATTTTTATGCTTAATTTATATTAATTTAATAGTTTGTAATCATTTAAATTTTACAGTATTTTTTTCTATTGGTTAGATTTCTATAAATAAAAAAATATTTATTATTTCTTAAAATATGTGATTTCACCCAAAACATCACTTATTTTGGAATAGAGGGAGTAGTAAATAGATGAAAAGTAGTATACTTTTAAGAATGTCTTTGATAAATATATTCTAAAATATCATGAAAATCAGTTTAGAAAATATTTCTATCATTTTAAGAAAATGAAAAATATTTATGGAAAGAAATGTATAGGAAATTTTTTGGAAATTTAAACTTTTTACTCTAGTAGTATAATCCCCTAATTTACTCATTAACCTGTACCACATTTTTGTAAACTTCTTAACTGCAGTTTTACATGTAAGAATGTTGAAATAGAAATATTTTAATTTTTTCGGAGAAACCCAAAATTAAAAAAGGATCGAGAAAATCAAATGATTCATCTCTGAGTTTTTTTTTTTAACCCTTATAGAACCCTAATTTCATCATCACTGGAGGGAAAAATCACATATAAAAAACGAAATACCAATACTACTGAGATGCCGACGCGAGTCCATGCTGGCCCAAATAAACATATCTGGGCCCATTTAGTGCTCTGCCAAATAAACTCCACTACTAATCTGTAAGACCATCAATGATCAATGCACGTGACGGGACAGCCCTCGTTGACTCTTTAAAGAGCATATTCGTACATTATCTCTCGCGCCACGCGGGACTTAATCCAGTTGTCAAATCTGACGGTGTAAAAGGACAACTCACTCGTCACCGCATAACACACGATTGGGATCTCCGTAAATTTCTGGAACTATCTGCCCACATTCCAAAGCAAACCAAAATGTACATACAAGTCTTGGTCTATAAAACCAAACGGTTGAGACCCGAAAGAAAAGGTTAAGAAAAAAATGATGATCAAGTCGTTGATCTGTCTCTCTTTTATCCTCCTCCCTCTCGTCTCCATCGTGGAAGGTGGTCTTCTCGGTAGCCCGAAGCCGATCAAGAATGTATCGGATCCGGACGTTGTTGCTATCGCCAAGTATGCCATCGAGGAGCATAACAAACAAACCAAGGATAATCTGGTTTTCGTGAAGGTTGTCGAGGGAACGACGCAAGTTGTCTCGGGCACTAAGTATGATCTGAAAATTGCGGCCAAGAATGGTACTGGTAAGACCAAGAACTATGGGGCGGTCGTGGTTGAAAAGCTGTGGCTTCATTCCAAGAGCCTTGAGTCCTTCAAGGCGTTATAGATCTTTTGAATTTTTGTAAATCGATGTTGGATTATATCTATCGAAGCTTTTGATGATTTGATATTTTGACGTTTTTGTTGTTGGTAATGTTTTTGGATTAAAAATAAGTCAGAGATATGTTATTTTGATCTGTATTTGGGTTGGATCCACTGACGGGATAAGATGCACTTGCAGACGCAGATGACACGTGCGAGGTTTGTGAGTTTTGCCATATCTACTTTTTTTTTTCTGTCGCTACTGGGTAATATAGACATGACTCATGAGATTGTCATAGGCATATATATATGAGCAATAACTGGGAAAACTTGCACGTTCTAACGATAATTAAGGATTCGATTAGCGATAGCGAATTGGATGGTACGTGACAACTATTATACGAAAGAAACACATTATACGAAATAAATGCGGTTAGTGTGTTACAAGCGGTGCAGAACAATATATGAATAATAACTATTATATATGTGGTGCAGATATAATTATTATAGATTATTATTATTTTAAAAAAAATATTTTGAGAGATTAATTTTTATTTTTTCATCTAAAATTGTGTTATTCAATAAAATTAACCTAGACAGTTTATTTTAAAATTTTCTAAGCTTTAAAAACTGTATTCTAAATTTTATGTATTTATATATACATATATATACAGAAAATTGAAAACGCACATAAATCGCATGGTATTTGGTGAATAACAAAAATGTTTTTGTTTTTTGCTTTTATGATCCACTACGGTACAATTTTTATTAATATAATATATTTTTACCTTTTTGGTTATAAATTATGTGTAGTTTAAATTTTGTTTAAATGGTAACACATACTCTCTCTAAACACGCAACACCTCGCGTATATGTTCCGCATTCATGGTCTAAAAGACAACTTTGCTGAGAAAGCGTTTTCTAATGATCGGCTTCAGACCAGATTGTCAATATTGATCACACACGAAAGTAACTTTTACCTAAGCCTTTTGGATTGAAGGAAAATATGTTACTACTATATGTTACTACCAATTACTCTAGCGGCGAATTGTTTTGTATAGGCTAGCTAGAGATCAATAATTGCTAGAGGCACTATCTCATCCTTATCCATGGTGAAATTCAAATAAGCGGCTAATGTTTCGGAAGTTAGTATAGGACTTGATTTAGGATTCCGGTCAGCAATAAAAAAAATTTGGATACGTACACCTTGTTCATGGAGATTCGCATTGTATGTGAATATGTTATGACTAAAAGAAAAAAAATACAGATATGAAATTAGAGACTTAAGTTCAAACGTGATTCAAGACGGGTTTTGGGATATGTTTCTTCAGTCCTTCAAGCCGTTAGATTGGTGAATTTTTGTAGATCGATGTTGGATTATATCTATCTAAGCTTCTGATAATTGGAGATTTTGACATTAGTTTATGCTGTTGGTAATATTTTATGGAATAAAAAATAAATCAGAGATATGTTACTTTGATTTGTATTTGGGTTAAAATGCAGTTGCGGACGCAGATAACACGGGCGTGCGTGGTTCGTAATATTTGCCTAAGCCTTTTGGATTGAAAGGGGAAAATGTTATAATTAAGACTATTAAAAGACCTACAAGAATTTTAGAATAAACCAATTACTCTAGTAGCGATTTGTTTTGTTTGAGCTAGAGATCAACCATTGCTAGACGCACGCTCTCATCTTATCCATGGTGAAATTCAAATAAGCGACTAAATGTTTCGGAAGTTAGTAAAGGACTTTGATTTAGGAATATGTTATGATTAATTCGAAAAAATCGCCTTGCATGTGAATATGTTATGATTAAAAGAAAAAATTACAGATATGATATTAGAGACTTAAGAGTTCAAACGGGTAAATTATGTTTAAGATGGGATTCTATCCTGATCCCGTTTAACATAATATTATATAATATGATTTTCTATCTCTGCTCATTCATTGTTGGCTGCGAAGAACTAGGGGCAAATGGCCCAAAAATCACAAAAATCATCATGTATATTGTCGGTTTACTTTGGTTATTGTATTCGTTTTAGTTTCTTTAGTATTTAAGTAAGAGTTTGTTCACATTTTACAATTGAGAGAGTTATAACAGAATATTTTCCACTCGTTTCTACTTCTTCTTCTTTCGCTATCTCCAACTAATAACGACCAGTGAATCGCTTTGTAATATCCTTGAAGAATTAACATATGCAAATCGAGAAGTTTTAACGATTTTGTGTTTGGTCACCGCTCGCTGCTCTTAAGCTTTTAAAATTTAGTCACACAATTCCAATTACACATGTTATTATTGTGTTTTTGACACACCAAAAATACTAGTATAATCTTGTTCATGCAACAAGTCCGATCTAAGGGGTTTTCTTCGGTATGTTTTGGTTGATGTTTCTATTGATGGTTTGTGTCAAAGCATTCACTATCGGAGTTTTTTATTTGACCATTGTTTTTTTTCATTTCACAAGACGATCATGTAACTAAGTAGCTCATATTTTGGCAAAACGGGATTGTCGTTTCTTGCCTTTCTTTTTTGATTCTATAACTCGGTCTATTTGCCTCTTAGATGCTTTGTATCTTGACTCTTTCAATTCTTAATATAATTCGTATAAAAAAATTTTGATTTGATGTTAAGAAAAAAAGAAATATTTTAAATTTTTGGAAAAACCCAAAAATTAAAAGGAAAGAGAAAATTAAATAAATCATCTCTGACTTTTTTCTTCTTCTTATAGAACCCTAAATTCCTAATCACTCGAACGAAAAGTCACATACAAATAACGAACTATCAATACTAGTATACTACTGAGAAGAAAGACAATTCACTCGTCACCACATAACACACAGTCCATTGGCCTTTAATAAAATGATTATCAAAGCCAATGTACTCCCTCTCCAACGGAGCGGATAAAGTGTAACTTTGATAGTGGTCATATTCAGGGACGGTATTTTACTTCTACAATATGGGTATTTCGAGATTCTACCGGTAAAATTCTTTCTGCAAGCTTTGCTCAACTACAAGCTTTCTTCTGTTGTTTTTCAAACTGAAGCTTTTGGTTTTTTCCACGATTTACAATTGTCATGGTCTAAAGATTATCGGTACGTGTGGTTTGAAAGTGATAACATGGGATTGGTACGGTTGATTAATACGAAAGAAAATCATGTTCAACTTGATATACTTCTTTACGACATTCGGCATTGGATGTTAAGGTTCCCCCTCTTCTTTTTGGGACACATCAATAGAGAACGGAACTCGGCTGCGAATAAATTAGCTAAACAAGTTCTTTATTCTCACTCTTAATACATTACTTTCTCAACACCATCATTTTGTTTGGTCCACTTCTTGTGCCCACTATACACGGTTTAATCAATAAGATTAGTTGTTTTGAGAAGAAAAAAATATCTCCGTAAATTTCTGGAACTGTCTGCCCACATTCCAAAGCAAAACCACAAATCTATAAAACAAAACCGTCGAGACCCGAAAGAAAATGCGAAAAACAAAAATGATGATCAAGTCGTTGTTCTGTCTCATCCTCCTCCCTCTCGTCTCCATCGTGGAAGGTGATGTTCCCGGTGATGGCCGCCATATGCCGAGGCCGATCAGGTTTGTAACGGCTCCGCACGTTGTTGTGATCGCCCAGTTTGCCATCACGCAGCATAACATGCAATCCAAGGAGGATCTGGTTTTCGTGAAGGTTGTCGTGGGAACGACGCAAGTAATCCCAAACGGCTTAAAGTACGTTCTGAAAATGGAGGCGAAGAATGGTCGTGGTAAGACCAAGAACTATATGGCGATCGTGGTTGATAAAAAGTGGGAACTTTCCAAGACGCTTGAGACCTTCAAGGAGGTATAGATATTTGAATTTTTGAAGATCGATGTTGGATTATATCTATCTAAGCTTTGGATGATTTGATATTTTGACGTTAATTTATGTTGTTGGTAATATTTTTGGAATAAAAGTAAATCAGAGATATGTTTTTGAGATCTGTTACTTTGATCTGCATTTGGATTGGATCGACAGACATGGATAAGATGCAGTTTGACGTGTATACATATTTATGAGCAATGGGAAAACTTGCACGTTCTAAACGTAAACCAGTAATTTAAAGACAACTTTCCTGAGAATGGAAGCGTTTACATTGATCACACATGTAAGTTATATTTGCCTAAGCCTTTTGGATTGAAGGGGAAAATGTTATAATTAAGACTATTAAAAGACCTACAAGAATTTTGGAATAAACCAATTACTCTAGCAACGAATTGTTTTTTTTGAGCTAGAGATCAATCATTGCTAGTCGCACGATCTCATCCTTATCCATGAGGAAATTCAAATAAGCAGCCAAATGTTTCGGAATTTAGTATAGGATGGATTCCGCGAGGTCATGTTCATGGAGATTCGCATTGCATGTAACTATGTTATGATTAAACGAAAAAATCTCAGTGCATGTACTAAGAGACTTAGAGTTCAAACAGGTAATGTTTAAGATGGAAATCTACGTACGTATTTTTCAAGTTATCTACTCATTCATTGATGGCTGTGAAGAACTAGGGCCAACCATTTTTAAAATGGAGACTATTATAATGTATATAGTCGGTTAACTTTGGATATTGCATTCGTTTTAGTTTCTTTAATTAGTATTTAAAGAAGAGTTTTGTACGCATTTTAGAATTGAGAGAGTTATAACTGAAAATATTTTCCACTCGTTTCTCCAACTAATAGAAACCAGTGAATAACTTCGTAATATCCTTAAAGAATTAATAGAATGTATATCGAGAAATTTTAACGATTTTGTGTTTGGTCACCGCTCGCTGCATTTAAGCTTTCAAAATTTGGTCACACAATGTTAGCCTTTTAAATTTGGTTCCTAATACACATGTTATTATCGTGTTTTAGGCAAACCAAAAATACTGTAATCTTGTTCACGTTCTAAAAAAATGTGTAGTTTATGTTATATTATAGACGCAAAATATATGCAGGTCGTAGATGTAAGAGTTGTTAATACTTAATCGACATACCCACCCAAATTTAAACTTCTGTTCTTGTTGGAAGCCCATTGGACCAAAACAGCAAAACTTTTATAAATGGAATGAGCTTTTTTGTCACTATGAGATACTTTTTTGGATGTCGTTGTAAGTTCTAGAAAAATATCAAAATTATGAGGCTTTTAGTTTTCTATTGAACTTATAAATTATGTAATATTAAGAGAACTAATCGTGTTATTAGCAAATCAGAAAGAAAGAAAAACGAGAGTATCTAATTCATTTTAAAATTTTAACTGAAAATAAATAAAAACTTTACTAAAACTTATATTTCTTGTTTTTAGTTGATCACTTGAAATGTTAAATTCATTGATATACAAAATAAATGATGAGTTGTTTTCACATCTAAAGCTTACTTTGTCCTTTTCAAAAAGAAGAAGTTGAAAAAAAAAAATAGACGGAGTTTATTCGAAGTGAAAGGATGATGATATATGGAAAAAAGAATAGAGAATGGCCATGGACCCCTTCATTATTACTTTTTATTTAGTTTGCATTATTTTATTTGGACTTTATAGTCCTCTTTTATTTTTTAAAACCCCACTTAACGTATTTTAATTCCATTATATTCGGTATATGTTTTATGTAGGACACACGTGCGATTTTCAACTTCATTCTCAGATAAGTAAAAAACGAAAAAGTAAAAATGATTACGTTCGAAATGTAAAACACTCAGAAGTTAATCATTGATATTCCTTAATCCTTGCACCGGCCACATTCTTTTTTTTGGCTGTCCGAGCGAAGACACGCATGTAGTTTAAATCAAACTTTGTAATTATTATGCATTCAAAATGAGATTGGATCCACTTACTGTCTCCATTTTTTATAATTTTTTTTTCTATGTTCTTTGGCGGCATCTTTACTCTACTTTCAATTTCATCATTAGTAGTGATGATGATGACCATTGCGTGGCACCATATTGGTTGTATTAATGTTGAATTTTAGTTTCCATTATTGGGATTAGTAATATGAACAATTAACAAAATGTATATGAAAAACTTATTCAACGAAATGGTCAAAAAAACATTATTTACACGTGTGGTTAGTAATGTGATGACCACAAAAGAGTTGACTAATTGATAATTAAACTTTTCTTAACCAAATCAATTTGATGTAAAGCATGATGTCATATAAATGTATAATCCCATTCTTTTCCCATGCTCTCTAATAAGTTGAGATGTCCTTATATTTCTTCTTCGCCACCATTACGTACAAACCTAAACATTTATCCAAAACTAGATATATATAATTGAGCATTACGACATTTTAGGATCACTTCTTATCGTAACCGATACTTGGAATGGTGATGGTCCGCCAAATTTTCTAATTGACCACCGAAAGTTCCATTATATCTTGTTTTATAACCATTAAATGACGGTGCTAATATATACAACAAAGATGTTATCTTGTTTTATAACGGGTGCTAATATATACAATTAACAAAGATGTTGTTAATATATATATATACACACACTATAAACCATAACCCTAATTTTTCTTATCAAATAAAAATAACATAAAGTTGAATCATTTATATGATGATCACGTAGAGTGAATTGAGATTTGAGATCCCTTTTCAAGTTAAAAAAATCCTCTTATTTAGCGAAAGCATTGAAGGAAGCTTCACAGGCATAGCCAAGCCTCTAAAAAAAGAATTAAATAAACAACTAAAAGAAAAAGTGCTAGCTAAATGAATTGATACTTATTCTTTTTAACAATATTGTGGACTTCTTTTGTGAGATCCAAGCTTTGTTTGGTCCAAAGAAAGTGAGCAACACGGTTCGAACAAAGTGAGTAACGCGTACCTGTTGTTATTTTAGGACCACTAACTTTATGATATTTAATTACTAGATAACTAATTAAACTAGATTAATAATTTATCTTACTGATAGATGCTATAGATCAAACGTTATGATTAGTAGTCAGTACCAAAAGTACATCCAATTTTGTACAAACTTTTGGAATTATTATAGGCTTCAACTTATAGTTCAATCGGTAGAAACTAGTATTACTTTTTATAGATAGTGTTCTTTTCCTTCGTAATCCGTTTACATTAATTTTCCAAAACTTTCACAATTTTTTTAGGTTTTTTAAAAAAAAGAAAAAGAAAAACAACCACCATTTTTATAATTATAAAAGTATCACGAAAGGTTAATGAAAGATTATGAAAGCTGTAGAAGAAAACTTATATTTAGAAATTTGTTGGGGTTATTTTTCATTTCAAGAAAAAAGCTAATATACATATTACCTACGACACTTGAAACTTGAAAGCATAAAGGACGAGGGTGGCTCCTCATTTTCGGAAAATACCTTCGCACCTCGATACTGTTCAGAGGTATCTTCTATGTTCATATACAAAAGCATTTTCGTTAATCCTAAAATTAGGCTTATGATCATGTAGGAGACTCCGTACTCTCAAAGGAGTTTTCCACTCTTGATGCCATAAATAGATCTTCGAAATTAAGATGCATGCATATCTATTCTTAACAAGCGACGTACTAACATGTTGAATTCTTTCAAAGTTGGTCACGACGAACTCTTTACTATACATTAAGCACTTCATACATAATGTCTTTTTTTTTCTGCCATTCGGCGAACCAAGCCAATGGTATATCCATTCTATATAGCTCAGATATTGTTGTTATTCATAATATGTCTTTCATCCGATATCATCGAAATCTAATTCATCTGAGTGAGTTTACTTGTACACAAACTTGAATACTTCCTCATTTCGCATACACAAAAGTCGACTTAAACACACGAACGCTTGCTCAGTATTTTTTTTTAATTCTAGCAATGAAGAATTTCACCAAAGGTCATCCAAACATAAACTATATTTCTTCAATAAATACTCACGTAAAAAAATTTATATTTAAAAAACAGTCATCGCCATTCATGCATTCAATTTTGCTAAAAATTCTCAAATTTCTAAATATCTATATATATATATATATATATATTATAACCGAATATGTAAAAAAAAAAAAATTCAAATTCGTGGTTATGACACATGTGTGTATCAAGAAAGATATCTCAATCAACAACTTGTCTTTTGTTTTTTGCTTGTCAACTTCAACATTTTTACTTAGATAGCAGTAATCATTTATTAATATATAAGCATATAATATGGATTTGTCATATAATATGAATTTGTCATAAAATGTACGCGTAGACATACAATTATGTACAGATTAATGTACATACATACATCCAACTTTGCAGAAAATGACATTTCGTGATGGAAACATTCATCAATTTAAAAGGAAAAATTGCAAAAAACGACAAAAAATGGTATACTTATAGTTTAATTAATAGACACTTGAGAATATTAATTAATTAAGGATTACGTAGTCTTTATAGAATAGTATTCCTTATTTTGGTCGCCGTAATAAGGATACACCTACCATCTCTCTACGGCTGTCTAAACCATTGTTAGGGTGTGGACAAACACAATCTTTACAATCACATTTATTTGAGTGAATTATTAATCATTTTTGGTTCTAGTTGGGGTGTTGAACAACTCACCATGCAGTATAATTAGACATCACATTATTTTAAAAATAATTACATTGAGATTGTTTGCCTTCGAAGCAATACAGAATATTTTGCTATAACACTAAAATTGGAATTATATATATCCTTTGACAGACAAAATTTAACATGATTTAATTGTTAATTAGTACGTCGATTTGGCGGTTGATTATTCATGTTTAATTTATCGTACGTGCACTAGCTTATTCTTGTTTTTGACTATATAATCAATTATTACTCATGGCATCAAATTGATGTCGTACTCAATTGATCTATGAATATATTAACGGGTTGGTTAAGAAAAGCAAGATAGCTCATTTTTGGAACTTACGTAATTACATACTTGATTTTAGAGAAAAAGCTATACCAATTCTATAATAATTTGTTTTCTTATATATATATATATATATTTGTTTATTCATAAGTAGATTAGGCTTTATGAAAAAATTCTAGACTAATTTTCGGAGAAGTACAGCCAACAGATAGATTCTTCTTTTGGATATGCAAATAGGCCGAAAGCAAAGACTCATATCCGTGTAGGTGTTTGGAAAGAATGTTTAATAGATAGAGAGAAATATCGAACTCAGGTTGAGAGAATCACCAATCCATCATTGAGCTCGCCGTACCACTCACCTACCACTTTCAAAATTATTTTCTTATATTTTCATTGAAACTTAATATGATAAATTGATATTACCATATATTATTTGACTAATATATCATCATTAAAACAAAATTAATCCTCATACCATATTAAATTAAATCCAAAGAGTTATGAAAGAAAAAACACCATACTACCTATCATAATAACCAAAAACAAATTTACAATTAAAATATCATTTATATTACTTCCATCAAAATCAATTGTATTTTTTTGTTTGCTGAAATTAATTATGTGAAGTGTTGTAGGAAAAACTTTGTGTGGATCTAATCACTGGATGATAAATCGCATACAAGCAATGAATAAACGTGTGATAGTCATGTAAAACATTGGTTACATGTTTTCGGATAAATTCTTTTTCGGGCGACTGTAGGACGAATGATCATTTTTAATTTAAAGGTAGTTTTCGATTCAACTAAGAAGTAAGATTAGATAGATTTATTTTAGGATTTGATGCACATTTAAGGACCACGTCTATTTTGCGATATACCGATTTTTCAATTAAATAACAAAAGAAAGAAAAATCTAAAATATGGCAAGAAATATGAGTTTTTATAACATTGGTCTATAGAAAACATTCACTATGATTATTTTTTAAACTATTTTTAGTTGGAATGTGACCAAAAACTATTTTTGGTTGGAAAGATAAAAATGGGGTGTATTTTTAGAAAAACAAGAGAGAAAAAAATCGAGTTTAAAATAGCCTTTTCCAATACTAAGTGCAATCTCCTCTAATAAGTAAAACGAGTGATTAAACATGTTTTTACATCTTTATATCATTTCTTAATGAGAGAAGGATCGTGTTGATCAAAGTCATATCCACAGATGTTATGTTTTAATTTTTAAACCACAAATAACCTCACAATTCTTCGTTTTGTTGGTACGCTATAAACCCGAACCGACCTAAACCACTCAAAGATTGCAATGGTGAAGAGTGAAAAACCAAGGCATTGGGCGTATCTATGTCGACAACCTCTGCACGTGGCACCGAGGTGTACCATTCAAAGCTCTAACAACCGTTAGATATCTAATCTAACGGTGTAAAACATCTGTTCCTCAAAGCCGTTCATAACTCTCAAAAACCCAATCGGCACAGCCGTGTATCGGAATTACCAAAAAAGCCAACTGTCCCCACGTGTCTTCTGAACTCGACTCTTCTGTTTGTAGGGGCTTTTTTGTAGTTTAACCTGGACCCCTCCTGAGTACACCTAAAAGTCACAGTCACATGGCTGGTGACACAGACATACAACCAATACGCTGCTCTTTCTAAACCGTAGATTTACTCACATCCAGCTCAAGATCTCGCCACGTGGAACCATGATTTAAGAAACTCGTCACGGTCGCGTGAGTGAAGAGTCACCCAGATACCAACAGCTACAAGCTTTTAAAAACCTTCTCACCCTCTTCCTCTCCTCTTTACTCTCACCATGAAAGTTCTGAGAAATTAGAACATATTGAGTTCAGTCAGATCGTTACGAAGATGGTTTCAGTGGAGGATCCGTTATCTCATTCGAATTCCACTCGCTTTCCGTTAACATCGGACTTCTACGGTTCATCGTCGCCGTCGGCTGCGAGGATAAACCGACAAGCTGGCCGGTCGATGAGAACAGTGAGATCTAATTTCTACCAAAGCGGTGATCAATCTTGCTCATTCGTCGGCTCTATTGGCGATAAATCGGAATATGCGTCGGAGTTCCTTTCGGATTCCGTCATCGACATGAGGCTTGGGGAGCTTGCTTTGAAAAACAGTAATTCTCTCAATTCAAACGCTTCCTCAATGAAAGAGGAAGCGTTTCTTGACATTTCTCAGGCGTTCAGTGATTTTTCCGCTTGTAGTAGTGATATCTCCGGCGAGTTACAGCGTCTCGCTTGCTTACCGTCACCGGATGTTGAGAGAAAGGATACCGGCGAAGATAACGAAACGGCGCAGGATCCAGAGCCGTGCCTAGGGTTTTTACAGAGGGAAAACTTCTCTACGGAGATTATTGAGTGTATTTCGCCTGAAGATCTACAACCAACTGTGAAACTCTGCATCGACGGACTCCGTTCTTCTTCCGTGGCGATAAAGCGATCTGCTGCGGCGAAGCTGCGGCTTCTGGCGAAGAACCGAGCGGATAATCGTGTGTTGATTGGGGAATCTGGAGCTATCCAAGCTTTGATTCCACTTCTTCGTTGTAACGATCCATGGACTCAGGAGCACGCAGTCACAGCTCTCTTGAACCTCTCTTTACACGACCAGAATAAAGCTGTAATCGCCGCAGGAGGTGCGATTAAATCACTAGTGTGGGTACTTAAAACGGGGACGGAGACTTCAAAGCAGAACGCAGCATGTGCGTTGCTTAGTTTGGCACTATTGGAGGAGAACAAAGGCTCAATTGGAGCCTGTGGTGCGATTCCGCCGCTGGTTTCTCTTCTGTTGAACGGATCTTGCAGGGGGAAGAAGGATGCTCTGACGACGCTTTACAAGCTCTGTACGCTTCAGCAAAACAAGGAGAGAACGGTCACTGCTGGAGCGGTGAAGCCGTTGGTGGACCTTGTGGCGGAGGAAGGGACTGGAATGGCGGAGAAGGCGATGGTGGTTCTGAGTAGCCTTGCAGCGATTGACGAAGGCAAAGAGGCTATTGTCGAGGAAGGAGGGATCGCAGCGCTTGTTGAAGCCATCGAGGATGGATCGGTGAAAGGGAAAGAATTCGCGATCTTGACGCTGTTGCAGCTTTGTTCTGATAGCGTTAGGAACCGTGGGTTACTTGTGAGGGAAGGCGCGATTCCTCCGCTTGTGGGTCTCTCTCAGAGCGGCTCCGTCAGTGTTAGAGCTAAGCGCAAGGTAAGAACTTTGCTATTTTTACTGATTTCTCACTACATCTCTTATCGTTTAGCCTGATAAATGGGTTGGCTTAGCTGCAAAACACTCGAGTCTTTTGCTTATCTGAGCTGTGACTATGTTCCACTGTTGGTTCATGAGATCTATATTCAGTTGTACTTGGTGTGTACTGCAGAATATCAGATCTATATTCATTTGAGGATTGTTATGTAGATTTAGATATTAACAGGGTTATCTTTGTCCAAACGTTTGGTAGGATGTATGAAAAGCTTGAAATTTGATCAAGATTCATCGTTTTGTATCGTGCAGGCAGAAAGGCTTCTGGGTTATCTTCGGGAGCCGAGGAAGGAAGGGTGTTCAGCAAGCCCTTGAAATGAAACCATGTGGATGGACGTTTCATCAGTCTAGTATGTATATACTGAGTGTATGTTTGGTGGTTTTGTATAGCGTCTTTGTGTAGACTGTAAAGAGAGATCAAATGATTACCATAAACTTGACTGACTTTGATCTCTCATGTATTGATGGTTAAGCTAGATTTTGAGGGGTTTCAAAGGAGTGCTTATTTGGATTACAAGTCTAGCATTCAGGTTTTGGCTTCTGGTTGTGAGCGGTGGAGTATGCTGATTTTTAAGGCAAAAAAAAAGCTTGTAGTAGCGTCGGCAAATTGCTTTGTTCAAGAACTAAGCAATTTTTAATCGGTATTTCTTGATCAATTGCTTTACTCGATTTGGGATCAATTATTGTTGGATCTTTCGAGCTTGTCTGTGGATCTGTCTGACGGTGGATCTGGTAGATGATTTGTGTGTCAACAGATCTGGCACCACTTGTATTGTCTTGTCCTACAATAGTAATTGGTTACCGTTGAAACAGTTGTTTGTCCCACCACTGACATTGATAGTATGTCTGTCTCAAAAGTAAATAATTCACTTACTAAGCTGATGCTTTTGGGCTACACTTTTTGGGTAACTTCACGTTAGTAGAGCTCTAAGGTCTTTGAGAAGTTTTGCTTTCAATCATGTTCTTTGAGGTTTTAAAAGGAATTTGATATAAATTTTGGAATTCGTTGCGATAATAGTAAAAACAGAGAGAAAGATCGGTTATCATCATCGTCTTAAGCTGCATCGATATCTTTGCCCTTCTTGTTCCTCCGCCGCAAGAGACTGGGCTTGTAGCCGACTTCGAGCAACTTCTGGACCTCCTCAAACTGAAGTCCTTTGGTCTCAGGAACGAGCAGCCAAATGAAGAAGAGGCCGATTGTGGAGAAGCCGGCAAAGAGAAGGAAGGTCCCAGAGGAGCCTAGAGCGTGGGTTAATGAGAGGAAACTCTCGCTCACAATGAGATTGGAGACCCAATTCGAGACAGCTGCTATTCCTCCACCAAGACCTCTATATCTGAGCGGATAAATCTCAGAGTTGACAATCCATGGGACAGTGCCCATACCTGGAGCGTAGACTATGATGTAAAGCCCCAAAAACACTATTGCTAAGAACCCAAACTTGCTTGGACATCCATCTTTGAAGTATGTTCTTCCTCTTGAGCTGCAAGTTGCCTTCATGTCATCGGACAACACCACACATGCTCCTGGTGCATACGGTTGTACTCCGCTGGCGCAGAATCCACATTCGGACCTGAGACACTTCATGCAGTTCCACCTCGAGGGAGGAGCGTTTTCGGCAGCTAGCGGGACAAACGCTGGACAAGTAGCATTTGGAGCAAATGTCCTCGACTCCATTGCATCGATCTTGGGGGCGTGAATGGCCGCTTGTGAGAACACGGTGGCTAAGATGATAAGACATGTTATGATCCCAAACATAGAGATGATCATCAGCTTCCGTCTCCCATACCGATCCACAAACATCATGCTCACAATTGAACCTAACGCGTTCAAACCAGAAGTAATGAGAGACAAGGCCATAGCTGTCTTGTTGGAGGCGTAACCAGCGAATTGCACTATTGAAGGACTGTAGTACATCACAGTGTTGATCCCCACAAATTGCTGTGCCACTTGCACTGTGATACCGGCCGCGAGTGCACGTCGAACAACGGGATTCCCGAAAGCTCCTTTCATTTTTGCGGTGAAGCTATCTCCGATGATTGCCTCGTCCGCCTTCTCCGCCTCCACAGACTCTTTCAAAGCTTCCATCTCCCCCTCCACTTCGTCCGCCGGGTAAATTCTCTCAAGAATCGCTCTCGATTCCGCAATCCTGTCCTTTCTGTATAACCACCGTGGAGACTCCGGCAATGACAACATCAGCACAAACTGAACTATAGCCGGAACTCCCGCAACTCCCAACATCCATCTCCATGTTCCCGGAGTCTGTTTCATTAACATTTTCAATCAAGATTCAGAGACTTTCTCATTTGGTGATATATAATTAATAAAACAGAGTTTATAAAGCTTAATCATTCCACTTACATGGACAAAAGCAAGATTGATGAGGTACGAGAAGAATTGTCCTCCAGTGATGAGAAGACCATTAGTACTAACAAGTGCACCTCTAATTCTCGCCGGAGAAGCTTCCGAGATATATAACGGCGACGTCATCGAAGCCATACCAACACCAAATCCGACAAAGATTCTTCCGATGATGATAACCCAAGGAGCCGGAGCAAAAGCCATCACAATCGCACCGACCAAGAAAAGAACATCAGCAATAAGAATCGACATCCTCCTACCAAACTTATCGTTAATCCAACCTCCGATGGCTGCTCCGACGATAGCTCCGGCCACCGCCATACTAACAATAGTTGACTGAAGCCAAGTTTTCTTATCAACTTCATCGAAATCTTCTCTGATGAAGAGAAGAGCTCCAGAAATGACTCCAGTATCGTAACCGAAGAGAAGACCTCCAATTCCAGCGGAGAGAGCGAGTCTCATGATGTAAGGTGTCTTCCATGTTGTTCTCCAACACTCTGTGAACTCTGTTTTGTCTGCTTTAGTTATTCCTCCTTCAACCATTGTCTTCTTGTCTGATCTCTCCGGATGTGATTCTCTCAGTAGAGAAAGGAGAGATTATTCTGCGATTCCCATTTACAAAAACCCATCCATTGTTAATTATATAGAGAGAGATTAAACGAATATATTCGAAATGGGAAATTAAAATCCTTTTATCATTAAAGCTTTTGAGATTTTGTTTTTGTTCCTTTCCATTTAGACAAATCTTACAGTCAAACAACACATTGATTAGATCAGACCAAACTGAATAAGACGGGAATAGTGAAAAAAAAAAGACATAATAAGTTAAAAGAGGAAGAAAAAGAAGTCATGGTTTGAAATTTTTTTGAGTTACCAGAGAGTTTAAATTATTGACGAAGAGCTTGAACACAAGAACAGAGATGAGGATAGAAGATGTTGAATTGGATAAGATTCTCTTAATTATAAAGCTAATTGAGTGGGACCCACAAAGCCTAATCTCTTTGACCATTTTGTAATCCACAAACGGTTAGAATCCAATTTTTTCACGAGATTCTGGGTAAAAGTAAAAAAAGGAGATCTTATCTTCTTCATCATATTTGGAAACTGATACTTTTTTTTGACCTAACACATAACTCAAAATTATTACGAACAAGTAAAGTTTCATTTGCAATAGATAATCTCTAGCTGACTATTATCTCTGTGATTTACTACCCTAATTCTCGGTCCTCTCGGGCTCTATCATTATCTCTTTCAAGAATCAAGATATTACCAAAAGATACTCTTCTGGATAGATAAACAATTATTCATTACGGGTTTACTCATGGTGTGCAAATACAAAACATAAAATTAAACCAAAATAAATAATGAATAAAATCCAAAGCATAAAACATGAGCCTGTTTAAATCCTAATGCATGCATGCGTTATAAATATAATTTGTTTTTTTTTGGTATTCAACAGACCTAGTATTTATAAATCAGGGAAATTTTTGAAAATATGTGATATCTTCAAATTACATCAGCCCTAGTATTTATAAATCAGAGAAAATTTTACCTGGGCAATTAACACTCTGAATATGATTTTCCAAATCTCTATCTCTATCGAGTAAAAGACATATTTTTTTTCCTCGGAATAGATGTTTACTGTTTTAGTTAATACTATGAACCAAAACAACAATATATATTCGCGAAACTGTATATATAGAGAATAAACTAAAGACTGAAATGCTAAATTTAGAGAAGAAAGAAAGATAACAGTGACAACTTGATGCTAAAACCAGTGGTCTAATATCCAATATTTAAGGAGTAACTTTAGGTACTATTTGGGATAAGAATGATTCACTGGAAAATGGTATGGTTGTGTTTTCATCTCAGAATCCCATTAGTCAAAAAAACATGCATCTCCTATAGTTGTGTGTGTTGGTTAGTTAATAACTGTAACAGTTGGACCTGGCTATTATTGGTATTTGACCAACATAAATCTATCAATATTTTGAGTTGCACGAGGAACTTCGTCAAAATCTACCTGTCCAATATAGAAATAGTTATTCTCGTCATCTCTCTTTTGTTCTCTCTTATATACTGTATCATCTTCTCTCTTTTACTCGTCTTCTATACTTTTTGTTTAGTTTGCTTTGAAAATTGAATAGACATCTCTCACTAACTTGAGCTCATTATGTGCATAGATTCAAACGAGACAGAATCATGTTCGGAAGACGAGGCCATTTAGGCTAGTGAGATCCTCCACTTGATCAAGTCCTCTGTCACCAAAGGGATTCGATCCCCATCTTTCCTATAGGATTATATTAGTAGTTCTTATATATATCATTTGTTATGTGAGATAAATAGACAATCATTTCACAACGAATATGCAAAGGTAATGACCCTATTATCACTCTTATTAGATACTCTTTTTATATGTAACTTTTTTTGTTTTTCTTTTAAATTTTTTGTTGTTGTCAACCATGCTTATTGTGATGAATTTAGTTCAAAGTTGGTAAGTAAAATAATTTTTTTTCTCTGGAAAGAAAAAAATAATAGGATTCACAATCACAACTTCTTATCTGCTGCTGTGATCTTTAGACAGGTGTATCAGGGACACTATTTTAGCAGGAAAGCAACGTAAAACTTTCAAGAATTTGTTCCAGCAACTCAGTTTCTAATCGACTTTATTAATTTTTTATTTGGTCTTAGAAATTATAGAATGCGCAAATTTTGTAAAGATCCGTTCCTTTTGATTAATGAAATTCATGACTTTTGAAAATTGGAAAATAATTTATGTCTTATGGTTTTAATATAAGATAAGAAAAGTAGTCTTAAACTTACAATATTTGTGTTTGAAAGAGATTGCCAAATATTGTTAGATGTATTGTCTCAAAAATAAGTTAATCAAAGGCTTCGGGCATTACACAGCAACTCTCAAACTTTGAGAGTCGGTACTCAACGGTGTAATTTATAAGTTCACGAAACTGATGTGCAAAAGAGATCTACAGTACTGCTTCTGTATAATGTCAAGATTTAACAGCTGTCTATATTTCCTCTCCTCATTGTACTATGATGACCTTGTTAACAGCACTTTTAATCTTCAATCAAATGACATTAAAACTCATTGATAAAAATCATCGCAATTAGAACATAGAATAATATATTTTGTTCCCATAAGTAATAAAATAACTATATTCTGATATGATTATACTTTTTAAAGTACACAGGAAAAAAAAGTAAAATAAATGTCAAGAGTGGGATTTGAACCCACGCCCTTTCGGACCAGTACCTGAAACTGGCGCCTTAGACCAACTCGGCCATCTTGACTGTATGCGAACTGAAGTTTAAAAATATTTATATTGAAACAATAAAGACATATAAACCCTTTCCAGTGTGCATGAACCCTAAAATCAGAAATTGAATTGAAGGTGTAACCATTTCTCCATCAGAGGGTATGTTCGTTAACTTGATGAGAACACTAATCTCGTCTTCTCTTTCTCACAAATCCCTCTCTTCGTCTATCTGCTTCACGCTGAACAGATTTGCCGTGATTTACATTCGGGAGTTACAAACAGAGGCGTCTCATTCTTCGGCTTGTGGTCCTATGTTTTCCGGCAACGCAACGACGATCCTGCGCCGGATGCTGGCGGATAGGAGAATTTGCAGGTTTTTCTTCTCAAATCCTATCCTCATCTCGAGATTCATTTGCCTGATTTTGGTTTTTCGTCTAATATCTTAGTTCATGTGTCACGTATGAATGCTGAGTCCTGTTATAATTTCTGCTTGAAATGTATATTATGGGTCCGGTCACGCTATGATCATCTCTTATGAGGTTGTAAAGTCTGAAGCTTTCCATTGTGAGATCAAAGTTTGGTTCACCTGTAACATGTTCTAGCTTTCAGGTGGAGAATCAGAGAAAGAAAGAGAAGCTGGATAAGACATTAATGGGTCTGTGTGTTACTGGGAGATTGAAAGAAGCTGTTGGGTTATTATGGCGTAGCGGGTTGCAAGTCGAGCCTGAGACTTATGCTGTGCTGTTGCAGGAATGCAAACAAAGGAAGGAATATGGAAAAGGGAAACGGATTCATGCCCAGATGGTTGTTGTTGGATTTTCTCCCAATGAGTATTTGAAAGTCAAGTTGTTGATACTTTACGCCTTATCAGGGGATCTTCAAACCGCTGGGATTCTCTTTCGTAGTTTGCAGATTAGGGATTTGATTCCCTGGAACGCGATGATATCTGGGTATGTGCAAAAGGGTCTTGAACAGGAAGGGATTTACATTTATTATGATATGAGACAGAACAGAATAGTTCCGGACCAGTATACCTTTGCTTCAGTGTTTAGAGCCTGTTCTGCGTTAGCATCTCTGGAACACGGAATGAGAGCCCATGCTGTGATGATAAAGTGCCATATTAAGTCGAACATTATAGTCGATAGTGCCCTTGTTGATATGTACTTCAAATGCAGCAGTTTCTCCGATGGCCACAAGTTATTTGATCAATTGTCCACCAGAAACGTTATTACATGGACCTCATTGATGTCTGGCTATGGATATCATGGAAAAGTTTCAGAGGTGTTAAAATGCTTTGATAAGATGAAGGAAGAAGGTTGTAGACCAAATCCTGTGACATTTTTGGTGGTTCTCACTGCATGTAACCATGGAGGTTTAGTTGATAAAGGTTGGGAGCATTTCAATTCTATGAAGAGAGATTACGGGATTGAACCTGAGGGACAACACTATGCAGCTATGGTTGATACGTTAGGGCGTGCTGGTATGCTACAAGAAGCGTACGAATTTATAATGAAGTCACCATGCAAGGAGCATGCTCCGGTATGGGGTTCTTTACTTGGGGCTTGCAGGATTCATGGGAATGTGAAAATGCTAGAACTTGCAGCTACAAAATTTTTAGAGTTGGATCCAAAAAATGGGGGGAATTACGTGGTGTTTGCCAATGGATACGCGAGTTGTGGATTCTTGGATGCTGCCTCAAAGGTTAGGAGGAGAATGGAGGATGCAGGAGTTAAAAAAGATCCCGGGTATAGCCAGATCGAATTACAAGGGGAAGTTCATAGATTCATGAAGGATGATACGTCTCACATACTCTCTGGGAAGATATACAAGAAGGTCCATGAGATGACTTCATTCTTTATGGATGTTGACTACTATCCAGATGACTTAGACGCTAGCTGTCCTGTTTGATGGACTGATATGGCGTCTTGTCTTGCATTGTCTGACCACAACAACCCGCAATTTAGCTGAAAGAAATTTGGTTATACAATGATGCTGTTGCAGTTTCTCATATTAAGCCTGGTAAAGAGAAAATGTACACTCTGTGGAGTCAAATATTGGGTGATTATTGAGAAACTCCAGTGATAGGCTCTCGCAAATCTGTTGTGGTTCAGACACAAGTTTTGGCTTGGACGGGCATTAACAAATTGGCTAGTAGAATGTGACTTGTAGATAAGTTTAAAATGTTGGTCCGAATTTGGATTGAATATTTCCACAATTGATGTGATTGGTATTGACGGAAACGCGATTCTTTGAAGAATGTAAATAGGCTCTGGGGTGATTGCATGCACTTGTAAAATATAAGGTTTACACTTTTACTTTTAAATAATGATTGTAAGAAAAAAAATTGTTGGTTTTAAATAAATTTAACGGAATGAACAAAAATTTGGAAAAAGACTGAATTTTTTTCAACAAATGTTATTTTATCTGCTTTATTTTTATTATTACTTTTCATTCTTGTGTCAAAAGTACATTTGAGTTACTCGCATCCAAACATTGCGGACTAGTAGTAGTGGCCCTTTAATAGTTCGATACTTATCCTGACCCAAAACAAAAGAATGGGCCCGTTTAAACCAAATAATATAAAAAGACTTATTATCAAAATCGTAAACTGCTTTCATTGAGAGTTGAACTCAAGACCTCCCGCTTACTAAACGGGTGCTCTAACCAACTGAGCTATGAAAGCTACACGACTGTGCTTGCACATAAATTATAAATATTAACGCACAAATTTTGTTTGTTGCAACATGTCCATGTTTACTTAACTTGGTGATGTATATAAAATCAGTGACAGTTCTTGATGAATCATAATTTATGTTACCAAATATTTAGTTATATATAATAGTCTCAGTAAAACTTCTTTGTTCATTTGAATCTTATAAATGTTTTAAGTTTTTTTTTTTTTCTCCAGAAATGCTTTATTAGTATACTTCCATCCTTCTCTGAGTTCTCTCTATATAATCCATATATACTTATCCAGAGCTCCATGATTGGGACTACCAAACTTCATCAAAAGATTTAATTTTTTAGAGATAGCCTCCTAGACACACCCTATTACTTTCTCTGTTGTTGTTGTTGTTGTTGTTGTAAACTGACAACTTCTAATGGCATCAACCACTTGGCCATCCTTCATTCTCAAAGATTCAAACCTTTTATGTAGATCTTTCTATACCTCAATCAATAACAAGACAATTGTCACATTGTCAATCTTATTATCTTTTTCAGCAAAAGAGATTTACTCAACTATGATATCTCAACTCTCGTTTTTCTTCTTCCGAACTACAAATGATAAATGCCGGGTAGGAAATGGCTGGCAAGAAAAAAAATGAAGAATGTATGATGTATTCCCACTTGTATATGAAAACAAATATGGTGATGTATCTCCAAAACAATAATAGGTTCACTTTTACAAACACTAATTGATAAGGTTCCCGTTCAAGTTGTGAACTCTAGTGAAGCTCAAGTTCTGTTGACAAAAGAAGAAGAAGAAGAGAAGCAGTTAGTATATTAGTTGAACGGAGATTTTTGGAGAGAGCTAAATGATACATGAGAAAAAAAAATGTGACTTAATTCGTAATCATCCAAAAAAAAACATCAACCCTTTTAAATACTTTGCAAGTTATTAACGAACCTTGTGTTAGGGAATAAGACGATGACCCCTCTTGCTGGCCCTTTGCTCTTACCAGTCGTTTCATCCGACTCAGACGTAGCCCACTTGACATTGCACCTGTCCATTGACGTAGCCTTAATCAAGTTAGATCTCTCTCTCTCTCTGGATATATGTTGTTATATATGATTTAGCTAGCTTAATTACATCTTGTCTTTGCATCTGTTGCTCCTGTGTTGCTTGACTCTGCAGCAGTAGTACTGGACTTATTCAGTGTCCTAGCCAGATGTTTCAGACGGCTCAGCCGTATAGTCCCCATCATTTTAGCCAGCTCCTCCACAGGTATTCCCGCACCTGCATGTCACCAAACACATACATGATAATGATACACTTTCACAACTATCTCTTCTGTATTGACATTAACTAGTAAGATGTGCCTAGAGCCTCACTTTGATCAGACTCAACGAAGCTGGCTCCAGAATCAGGCGGTGAAGTCAGTGCTGCTTGACTGCCTCCAGTGATTGCTTGGACCTGAGAGTCTAGACGGTTTATCTCAGCTCTCTGCCTTCGCAGCTGATAGTTTTTGCGCCGCCTAGCCAAATGCCTTTCCCTCTCATCTTGGCTCATAGACTGTCTTCTTTCTCTGTCTCTTTGACGCCGCCTTTCCCTTTCTTGTTCCTTCCTACTCTTCCTCGATTCCACAGCCTCTCCCTCCATTTTATTGCTCGCATATGACTCTGTATCTACTAACCATTTAATGACATTTATAAGGACAAAAACTGTGGCCAGATCAGTTGTGATGGTGCAAGGGTTATTACACAAAAAATCAGAATTCAATAAGATTATAATATAACATGCTTGAGGAAAATCTACAAGACCGGCCAAAACATGAGGAGAGAGACAGAGAGTAACAGGATCCACATTTGCGTGAGGATCTACCGAACCAATAAAACCCTAGACTCAAGACTACTTGATAAACACGTTTTGGAACCGACGAACCCTAATTTCGCAAATTACCACATAAACAAAACAAATATTTGGCGAACAGAAACCTAATCGATCACACGGCACTACGCAAACCCGTCAGGAGAGTGGACCTGAACTACGAACACGATGTGCGTGATTACAAAAATTGACAAAGCAAAACGAAAACGATGCGAGAAAGATTCAACAACTGACCTGAATACGTCACCGATTTGAAGCGTCGGCGATGAGGGATGAGAATTCGACGAACGTTATCTTCCAACAAATGTTTTTTTTTTTTATTATTCGATTACCTTTAATCAACCGTTATCATATGTGATTTATGACATTTCCATATTGCATTGTCGTATTTGCCTAATAATCTTGATTTTATACGTTAAAAAAATTTTAGTAAAGTAAAAGGTGAAATTGTTTAATTTGATAGTTGGCGGATAAATTGGCGCGAAATGTTAGTTATCTACCAAATTTTGTGTTCTACCGCATTTTATGTCCCGGATTGGCTCCGTTGAGCTATCCTTATAATCTAATGCTCTTGGACAAAAAAGATAGTTGGCACTGTTTATAAAAGTGAACCGATTGGATGTATAGTCCATTAATTGTAATCAAGTTGCGTAACAATTCTCATTTTGTTTGACATTGGATGCACGAATCCTCTGAAAGCTATAGAATTAAGAGCTAAATAGTTCAACATTTTGGGTGATGAATATAATAATAGCTGAAGTCTCACATATTGACCATGGTAAGTAGTTTACATTTGCAACACATTTTGGACATCTATGTAGAAAACGAGAAGGGGAAATTATGATTAGGCATGAAAATAATGCACGTGAGACCAAGTAAAGAGGCAGATCAAAATATCGTAGTTGTCGATGCATCAAGGTGTTAGAGAAAGCAGTCTTAGCCATGACGACCGCTTTATTCTCTTAGAGGCTCGTACCAGCCGCATCAAGGAACTCATATTTCCACGAATTAGGAGTTTAGGAGGACGAGGGAGATCGCATATTCCATCAACAAGGCGAAGTCCATCTATCTACTCTTTTTCGACTCTTATGTTCACAACCGTTGTAACAAAAGGGACTGTGTAATGACCTTAAAAAGAATCCGAACACTATGAAATGGAGAGCCGAATTGAGAGCAAAACGGGTTTTATCTACAGAAAGGTTTCGCAGAGCAGTATCAATTAGATCGACTCTCTCACTTTTACCCTTTGGTAAATCCTCTGCAAAAACTACACAGCAACTAACCAAATCCAACCAAACCACACGGGGAAAAGCTACCACATCTGATTCCTTTGGGAGCACTAATGTGCTCAAGGAATCTTACACTACAAATACAATGCCAATCCTAGAAAGTGATCATTTTCAGCACAAACGACAAGTACCCCAGTTTAGCTTTGCACCATAATGTCATAGGGAAATGCCAGAAGCTACATACACAATAAGCACTTTTTCCATGACATAAATTGACCAAAACAAGGTGTATCAAGAGATTCAAATGCAGTAGCTCCTAATTTATCTGCAATGTTGAAACTGATACATCTCTCTGCAAACCAATACATACACAAACTACACTACAAAGAACATAAATACCAACAGAATCCTATCAGTGAAGTCTAATTGCAACAGTAAAGAACATACCAACGACATCACAATCACAGCAACTTATCATCAAAGAGTATATGCAAGCTCAAATCTTATTGATCATGAAGTCATAACAGACAAACAGAGGCACAGTATATAACCTCAAACAGCAAGAAATAGCAGAAATTCCAATTCCGATTACAAGAAAAGAAGGTTTCAAATTCCAAAATGAAGCCAAGATCCAGAATTTTAAAAAAAAACCTAAAGTCATTTGGAGAAACCGCCACGCTTCTGGTAACTAGCAACCTCACCATCATTAGGGAAAAAACCCATGAGTCTACCCGCCGAGTTCTGGTACGCATACATGAAACCCCCCATGAGCCCGATCAGTCCTCCAGTAACCATTGACGGTCCCTTAATCCCAGGCTTAATCCCTACAAACTCCAAAACACCAAATCAGCACATTCTCACGCGATTAACTAGCTTAAGAGATCAGGAATTACAAGAGAGAGGTTTGTGGACCAGAGAGATAGCCGACGGTGACGGAGATGCCGGTGATAGTAGAGAAACGGAGGTAATCGAGGGTGCTGAAATTGCCGACGACTTTAGTAAACGCAGGATTCCGATCAACCACTGGGTACTGTGGCTTCTCCAAGGCAGTGATGTCAGTGTTCATCTTCGATCGATAAATCTACGAATCTCTGATTCTTCTATCTTCTTCCTGATTCCGATCAAATCTATCTCTAGGTTATTTTCATTTCAACAGAAGCTGAGAGCCTCTACTTCATCTAGAGACTTTTTTTTACCCATAAAACTTCTTCTTGGGCTTTCTTAAACAGACCCAAATGGGCCCAATTTGAGAACATTAGCATCCTGATAGTCGTGCGATTCTTGAAACCACTGATTTTTTACTTCAAGAATCATCACTATTTGGGCCGACTACCTCAACTATACCGATTTTTCGATATACATCTTAAATTTTTTGTCACTTTAATTTTTTGTCTCTTTAGTAAACACTCTAAACAATTTTACTTTTTATTAAACATCACAAACTTTACATTTTCTTCAAATTACAATATGGCGACTCTAAATCATGATTAAACTCATTTAACCGGTAATTACGTTTAGAAAATCACGATTGCGTTTAGTAAACCGAAACCCAATCTTCTTCTTTTTCCCAATCGAACAAAAAAATTCATAAATTCCTAAACCCATTTAGGGATTTAGGAATTTAGGGGTTTAGGAATTTATGAATTTTTGGTTCGATTGGAAAAAAGAAGAAGATTGGGTTTCGGTTTACTAAACTCAATCGTGATTTTCTAAAAGCAATTACCGGTTGAATGAGTTTAATCATGATTTAGAGTCGTCATGTTGCAATTAGAAGAAAATGTAAAGTTCGTGATGTTTAATAAAAAATAAAATTGTTTAGAGTGTTTACTAAAAAAACAAAAAGTTTATGATATATATCGAAGAATCGGTATAGTTGAGATAGTAGAACAGAATCGGCCTCACTATTTCAATTTTCAACTATAATTATAACTATAAGTAGTCCATTTATTCTGATCCTTAGGATCGTACTAACGATCAGATCGATCAAAGGTACAAAAATGATCGCCCAGTTACTAACATTTTGTGAGATGTCTAACGAATTATAGATAAAAATGCGTTATCTTATTTCTTATTCGATCAATAGTTTAAGTTAACTTCTATGTTCAATACTCATAAAATTTTGATAAATTATGTGCATTGAATTCAAAATTGTTTGTGTGTTATCTCTACAATCGTATAAATAGATAATTTATTTATTGTAATTCATGTCAATGATTCAATATACAAAGAATTTAAGAATATTTCGATTTTGAATAAGATCAGCATTTAATCAAGTGTTTTAACTTGTATTTGAATAACAATGGACTTTGAAATCTCTAAAACATGATTTACATATATCATATCTAATAAACACTAAAATTAACTATCTAATTTAAGATCAACTTTGAAATAACAGTAATAAAATGAACATGAATTTATATTTTCTTAAAATCAATGATTGAATGTCGACACTTTAGTTTCTTTCTCTCTTTATCTCAATTATCACTGACATATATAAGAGTACTGAATCAAATACGATTCAAGTAGGTTTTGAACTTTGATTGAAGATTTTTTTGTCATGACTTGTATGAGAAATTATTTATTCATATAAGGAAAATCGTAAATAAAAGCAAAGCTGCAAAAGCAGGATTCCAACATGCTCAAACCGAGCCCAAGGGAAGTCGAATTTCATGTTTGTCTCCTTAGCCACTCGGACATATTTTTACAATATGCCTTTTCTTTTGGGTGAAGATAAGTTATAAGTAATTTAGAATTAAGTATATATGAACGTATTTACCATGTCTTTACAGAGGCTACATATCACGAGTTTGGCAAAGTCAAATGTTATAAGAACAAACTTTGGTCTGTTTTTTTTCTTTTCTATCTTAGTAATTTAAGCCCATGTGTATTGTCATTGGTTTTGGTTGTGGAGAAGTTACCGCATATATAAACATATAGAGGAAGTAGAAAGGCTGAACTTTACATGGATAAGCAAGTAAAAGTATAGACTCTAGGGATGATATGGTAACCATCAACAAAACAAGAACCAATAACTCAATGAGTGGATCGTTATCATCGTAACATATAATATATTAAATCATTAACTTCGTAATAATAAATATATATGATTGCCATTTTAACCATACATATCACCACCACCTACAAGACTCTTTAAAGGAGCATACCGACCAAAAAAAGGTTATACATACATATTTATAAATTAAAAAAGTGAAAAAAAATGCGAAGAAACGAGTTTTAGAGATGGAGAGACGTATCGACATCGTCGTATCGATCAAACCCACCCATTTTCTTGTCGTCTTTATTTGGCCACTGATGACAAAAGCTTGGCTTTTCAATAGATTCAGAGGTGGAGTGTGGGCATAAGGAGAGAGAGAGAAGCTGCTGTGACGAGGATGTTTGAGAGTTTAGAGGTAGAAACTGGAAGAAACCAAAATTCGTGGGTTCAGTGTAATATTGCAAGATGTTGTCTTGGTGGTTAGGTTTAGGGTTAAGGAGCTCTCGCTCAGCTCTTAACTCTCGTGCTCTCTGAAGTTGTCTGAATCTTTCTTGAAGCAAGACGATTGAGGACTGGATCACCATTTGTTCTTTTCGGTCTCTTGCCATTGAACTCATGACGTACAAAGTATATTATTAGTGGTAATGATATGAGTCGTTGAGAGTGCTTACTAGGGTTTGGGGCCATGTTACGTGTGGTGTGCCTATTTATATACGGAGGAAAAAGGTCGATATTTCTGATTATTTAATCTGCATGAGAATATTATATACAAAAATAAAAGTATATAGGGTTGTTGAGTAGTTCGATGAAATTCCGAAAGTAAGAGAATCAGGAGTAAAGTGGGAAGAGAACAAGAGGAAGAAGGCAAAAGGGACAATCTAAGGATTGTAAAAAGAGAATGTATAATGTGTGAGTGGAGATTTGCATTTTTATTTTTATTTTTAAAGTAACAAATGAAAGAAAAAAAAGTTGGCCAAAGTAGAAAATGGTTGGGAGGAAAATGACAAGAAGAATGTTTGAAGGGAAGCACATGGATTGGTTTGTTTGGATGATTATTGTGAGATATATAAAACCCTTTTTTCATGCTCCCCACTTACCTCCCTCTACGGGCTCTTTTTATTTGAAATGGAAACTTTATTATTTCCCACAAATATATAGTATATTTATATAAGGGATTGTCTTATTAATGTTTGAATTGATTTTTTTTTCTGTCAAATAATGTTTGAATTGATTTGTTGTATGCATAATAAATTTTTCAATAAGAAATTGTCAATACTAAGTACAAACATCTTGAATATATATACATAATGCAAGGACATTTCTAGCCATTATGGATCTAGAAGACTAATCTATGTTTATTTCGTAATTTTTTTATATATAAAATTTGATCAATATATTCGTATTTTCTCGTGACCAAATAAAAAAATATATCGTATTTTCTATATTTAAGAATTCATATGAGGTTTTGATATTCCTTTGGAAAAAAACGTGAATAAGAAAAGGGAATGACAAAAGGGTTTAGGAGAGATTTTGGTGGCTTGGGAGATGGTGAAATGGAGCCACTTCTTTGTCTCCACATCAAATCTTCTCGGTGGAATTTAAAGTTATATTATTGGCATTCAATTTAAAATGAAACACACTTTAAAGAAGAGTGTCAAAAGTTGTTAATGGTTTCTATAAATTAGTTGATCCACTTTTTAAGTTTTAACTTCTTATGATTTGGCAAGGAGGAAAAAAGTATATAAAAGTGGGGCTACGTATTGATAAAAAGACAAAAGGAGTTCAAGAGTAGGGAATAATTGTATCAGCATATATATGAGATGTGTTTTGAGTTTTGTTTGACTGATAAATAATTGTGAAAAAGACCACTCGTTTTTACACAAGACATTCTCTCTCGATCTCCTCGTTTTCTCTCGATCAAAATGCTACTCTAAGCTCCTTCCCATAATGAAAACATCCATGCATGTACATTGCTATATAGTATTTACTTATTAACTTCGGGAAAAGATTAATTTAACAAAGTAAAATATAGATGTATTATATACGTATCGATCAATATATGTATCATGCAAAGCCGAGGCAAACTTATATATTAATTATCGATTGTGATAATCTCAGTTGTGTTTGATATGATGAATCCCTAACACACACACACACACTCACTATATATATGATATAAATTTCGCATTAGCATGATTCTAACGCCCATATATAATGTAAAATTCCAATTCTAACACACGTGTACGTTTTGAATTTCCTTTCATAGTTGGATTTCAAACCCGCATTAATTGGTCCACAAGGTACAAAACTTATGTCACATATATATTGATCACCAATACACTGCGTTATAATGTATCACTCCTGATTGTGATATTAGATTAATTTGTTACAATCTCTAACAAAAAAAAAGCGAGTAAGTTTACCTTCAAAACGGAGCGGGGTGAAAAGAGGAAGTGGACAATGGGGATGCAAAGTTTGAAAGGCACATCAAAAGTGGTGGGAGCAAAAGTTTGTCGTGAAGTAATTGGAATATAATGGCATGCATACACCAAAGCTGAAGATGCTACGACGTTTAGGATTTGGATTTACATTGTTTCTTCCTTTTTTCAGCTTCGGTATCTGCGAATTTATCGATAATGCTCTGATTTGGTGATAAGCCCAATTAGATAGATGATTAACCTAATTAATAATTATGTGACTGAGATCGGATGAGACAAAACATAAAATGTCTTTAGATTAGTTGAGAGAGATTAGAGACAACGCGTGCCATTTCTGGTAATACCATTACAACCACTCCACGTAAAAAGAATACATTATGTTTGTTAAATTTTAACCTTTGTTTTTTACACTCCATTTTGTAATTTTGCATTTCTATTTTTATCATGTTCATTCTAAATTTGGTTACTCACCTTATTTATTAACCGTTGGCTCAAACTTGTAGCCTAGTTATTGTGTTCTTTTCACCTGTACGTACTCATGTACCCAAGCTTAATTGTATTTTGAAATATAATTAACCAGCGGTTTAGTTTTAATATAATGGGCTGATTCTTTCTGATATTATATAGTAGCCCAATAGAGCCCAAGGTTAATTCCTTAGTTATCGTTGATTGCTCTAAACGGGCTTGAGTTTTGTTTATTTTACGAAAAGAGTAGAAACTTTTTAATTTTAAAATCTAGACCCTCCTCCTCTTTTCAGTTTCAGACACCAATCTAAAATTCCAAGTTTCTCCAAATTCAGAAGGCTTGAAAATTCTGGGAATCTACGACGGATACTGTAAGTTCCGATCATTCACGACGATCTCCTTCAATCTGCACTTGAATCTTTTCTTCCTCCATAGATTAGATGATCTGTTTTTTCCAGAATATGACGGATCCAATTAGGGCTTTTGATTTGCGGATTTGATAGCTATCGAGTTTTGAATTGTTCGATTTTTGGGTTTAGGGGATTGATATATTTCATCAGAAGCAGTAATCAGTAGAAGGGTAATGGAAGGAGAGAAGCTGATAGAAGATCGCGGCTTTTTGGCTGCTCCTCTGACCTTCTTCATCGTCGTCGTCTTCCAGTTGCTATCTAAGTGGCTTGACCAATTGAAGAAGGTAAAAAGATTAAAACCTTTTTGGCCTTTTCATATCCACCTTAACAATCCAATTTAAATTTCACTTCTTCTGAAATTTCTCCAGAAAGGGTCGAAGAACACGAGGGAATCAGAGCTGCGATCCGAAATTAAGCAGCTTTTGAGAGAGGCTAGTGCATTGTCTCAGTAAGTCTTTTGTTGTCAAATTTGTCACATTTTTTTATTGTGATTAGAGTTAAAGAAGGTGCAGTGATTGAAAAAACTATGTAAGATTTGTTGATCAGAGATTTAACTATGGTTCTCAATCGCAGGCCAGCCACATTTGCGCAAGCGGCAAAACTTAGGAGGTCAGCAGCTACTAAAGAGAAAGAACTTGCACAATGTGAGTATGTATTCATTTTAGCTCTACATTGTGATTGATTGCTAAGTGAGCGTAGAGTCTACGATATTTAGAATAATATGATGCAACAGTTTGTTAGCTTTAGAAATGAATTATCTGGTAGCAGCTATACCTTATCAGAGCATGGCATCATCATGGTCTAGTATATCTATTAATGCCTTCTTTTGAAATTCAGATCTGGAACAGCATAACATAGAAATTAAGCTCTCATACGATCAGTATGGAAAGGCTCTGCTTGCTTCAAAGGTAACTTGAGTGCTGTGTTCAAGCTTCTTGTTTTCTTCGTAATTGAGGTGTGCTAAGAACTTTGTCTCTAGGTTGTGATATACCTAATCTTGGTATTTTGGTTCTGGAGGACTCCGATTGCCATTATCGCTAAGCAACTTGTTCAACCGTTTGGTGAGTAGTTAGTTTTACTTGTTGAAAGCTAGCTTTGGTATAACACATAGGTTAAAAGAAACTGAATGTGGTGTGTTTCACAGGGACTTTGTTATCTTGGGGAACAGGAGGTCACTTGACAGGCCATGTGTTGGTAATGTTCCTTCTTCTCAATCCATTTCTTTGGGCTTGTGTGAATGATAGTGTAATTTGTTGGGTGAAAAATGCAGGTTGGGATCATACCGTGGCTGATACTTTCAACCAGAGTGAGCAAATATGTGTGTAGGTTCGTGGAGTTCTAAATCACATCCCTAAAGTGGAGATTAATGGTCTGGGTTCAAAGTTGTAGTGTTTTAGAAGACGTTTGTGGCATAAAGTGTCTCTTTTTTTTTTTTTCCTAATCTTCCCTTAACAATATTTGTATATTATAAAATTCTTATTCTCTTGCTCATTTTTTATTTCTTGAAAAAAAACTCTTTGGATTATTACCAAGTGGATTTTGCATATAACAAGTGGTTCGGTTTTCATAGTTGGGTAAGATTGTTACTCTTGAAGCAGTCCTAATGTCCTAATGTGAGAACTATTCATCGTCACAGCACATCGTCTCCACTCCCATAAACGTGTTGTCAATTTTTATCTTTTAACACCGACTTTGTATAATCAGATTCAAAAGACGCGTGTACTTATCCAACACGTTGCATGTGGTACATTAAGATGTTGCATTATATCACCGAAAATGGAAGAAACAAAAAGGAGAAATAAAACTACTAAAAAAAAGTGGGTAGCTTGGTGAACGCACAAGTTTAATGGAGAATCTTAGCAATTAATTTTAGGGCATTATAATATCCACTTCCACCCACCTCACACTCACACTAGCGCATTTTTCTTACTTAATCAAAGAAAACAAATTAAATCCTATGTTGTTTGATAGGAAAGGAACGTGCACTTGTCACATCATCCACACTTGTCTTTCTAAATCGAAGAAACTTGATTGGATTTGGCTAAAGCTATATTAAGAGTTAATAAGACAGAACTAAAAAAAAGGGTTAGGTTTGAGGCTAATTGGGAGATGGGAAGTGCAATAAATAAGAAGAAGGAGAAAACCAAGTTCATTAAATAGTGCCTATGTGTATGTGTATGTGTGTGTGGGCATCCAAAGTCCCATCTTAATAATTCAAAAATCTTCTCTTCTTCTTTCTTTTTTTCTCTCCATTTTCCTAGAACATTTAAAGACAAAATATGGAGCATCGTAATTTAATTAATCCTAAAGCTTCATTGTGATATTTCACTTTCGTCTTTATGGGAGGGGGGATGTTAGAAAATGTGTTTTTTGGGGTTGTGATGAGAACCCACATTTTAATTCAATGCATCTCATAATACGTAATAACGTCTGCAAGAACTTTTCTACCACTTGGCAGATTTAGGAACTAGTATGTTTCTGTGTTTCTCTATCACCCGTAATTCAATACTACTCGTATCATATCACAATTCACTCTAAACAACAAAGTCACGACAAAATGAGATCATTGTGAACGTAAAAGAGTTTTAGTGGATATCATGAAGTTAAGAGTAAGTATCCGTACGTTATCCCGCTTCATATTTGTCGGATATTTGATTATGTGATCCGCTTTACTTAAATAAAAAGTCTAATTTCTAAAAATGTTTCAAATATCTAATATCTAATTTGCTCCGCTTCAAAAGTTAAAAAGTGAAAAAAAAAAAATTAGAAACAAAAGTACATTCAATATGAACTATCAAGTGAATTCATCTAGTTTTTCTTCTATAAATATAGTGGAAAATGAAAATAATGGAAGATTAAGATGGTGATAATAGTAGGAACTATAAAAGTTACTCACACAAACATCTCTTTCATTTTTGAATAAAATAATAAGAATAACTAAAAACACTTCACTTAAAACTCTAGAACATAACATTCCGTATATATTAATCAACATAAAACTTTCAAATATATATATTTTTATCATGCATTTGCAGAAAAAAAATTTCAAGTATAACCTTTATGATTTGCCTTATTTTAAAGAAATATTTTATTTGGTTCAGTGAATTATTATGGATATCCTTTTCAAAATAACAATAATTTGTCCAGCCTTAGTTTACACAAGAACGAGTAGCAAACTTATTCGTTAACACACACTCAATTTTGGTGATATTTTTCAATAAAGGAATGGGGACCCAAGCGATGTGAAGTTAAAGCATGAAAGCTTTTCTCTATTTAAGGCCTTAAGCCGACTGGTCACTACTTCTCTCTTGTCTCTACGGAACCTGTCTTCCTGTCTTGTCCAAAATCGGATTTTAAGCGTACAAATCAGTTACGTTGAGGGGTCGGAATCAGTCCCGGAGTCCACGGAAGCAAGATGAAGCTTATTGATCGAAGACTGAGGCTAACGGAGCTGCTCTTACGGATCTCCATCAGTGTCCTCGCTCTCCTTGCTCTTATTCTGGTTGTTACAGATTCTCAGGTCAAGCTAATCTTTACAATCAAGAAGACGGCTAAGTACACCGATATGAAGGCCGTTGTGTAAGCTCCTCAAAAACCCATTTCTCTATTTACTAACCTAACACCATTTCACTTGATGGAGATGACAAAGTTCGCAACTTTTTGTTGTTCTTGTTGTTCTTGTTGGGATGCAGGTTCTTGGTGGCCGCTAATGGGATAGCTGCGGTTTATTCTTTGTTGCAATCAGTTCGTTGCGTTGTGGGTACGATGAAAGAAACTGTTTTGTTCAGCAAGCCTCTTGCTTGGACCATTTTCTCTGGTGATCAGGTGAGTTTAGTTTGTGTTTCTCTTTATCCCTACATTTTGTTGCCAAAATTAGTGATTTTGTGTTGTGAAATTTGTGGGTTTTGGCTTTGTCATTTTTGAGATCTCGAGTCAAATTAGAGAAAAGTAGGGTACTATGTTGAAAAGTCTCCTAGCATTTAATGGGTTTGGTTGGATATTAGAATTAAATAACTTAGGTAGGAATGTTGCTTGCTTGTTTGCATTCGGAATTGAATCTAGGAGATGAAGTTTTGTTGGCCTTTAAGAATCTAGTTGCAATGTAATGGTGTGATTTGAATGAGCAGGCTATGGCGTACTTGAGTGTGGCGGCCATAGCAGCAACAGCAGAGTCTGGTATGATTGCAAGGGAAGGAGAGGAAGACCTGCAATGGATAAAGGTGTGCAATATGTATGGCAAGTTCTGTAACCAAATGGCTGTAGGAGTCTCCAGCGCCTTGTTTGCCTCTCTAGCTATGGTTTTCGTCTCCTGCATTTCTGCTTTTAGTCTTTTCCGCTTGTACGGTGCGACCAAGGATCGCAGAACCTCGCCGTGGTGAAGTGAATGCGCTTTGTGTTTAGTAGTGTTAAACATGTTGTTAAGAAACATATAGTTAAAAAGTGTAGGCCCTGTTTTCTTCTTCTTGATGATGTTCCACGTGACAAATAATATGTAAAACTGGACTGATATGTTCTCTGTCAATGTGCCATCTTCTGTGATAAAAACAAGACTATGAGTTTGCTTTGTAATCTCTTTACGGTACCGCTTCTATACTATACCCTCATCTTATCCCATACCGTTAAAATACTTTTATCCTTTTATGTCACCAATCCGACTGTAAAGGTCGGGTGTACTGTTTCTAACTACACATTTATCTTTATTTCTCGTAAGTATACCTTTATCGTATCCTTCATCTCTGAGGAAATCTACCACTAAATGTCCCCAATCGTCAATAGTTTGTGTAGAGAAGAGCACATCCAAGTCCCATGGTGGAGTTTATTGGGTTATTGACTTATCGAGCAAAGCACCACCTCATAGTGTTTCTCTTTTACACCGACCTATATTGCAACTCTAGTTATATTTAAGGCCCTTACACAAAAAGATTATTATGAGGTCCGCTCTGCTATATACGTTTTTGACTATTCAACCCCTTTTAAGGTTTTGAGTTCTTCTTGCTCTCTCGTTCGTCGTTTTGATCGAACCAAAAGAGGAACAAAGCACCGTCGACGCCGTTCTGATTTTCCGATAGCCTCAGCTTTTCTGATACCAATCCTTAATCGTTGCCCCTTTGTTTTGGCTCTGCTTGTTTCTTCCCCTCTAAAGTTTAGAATCGCGTGAGTTTTCAATAGAAAGCGATATGTCGGAGAAGTTCTCGCCGACCTTGAGGCTCGGAGATCTCAACGATTTCATTGCTCCGTCTCAAGCTTGTGTCATATCACTCAAGGGTACAAAACCCATAAATAAGAAGCCTGATCGACCCCAGGTCCGAAATTTCCATGCTTTCCCAATATTTCTTTCGTTTTTCGGATTTCAGTGCTTCTTCAAGTAGTCACTTCTCGAATCTCTTTCATTGTCAAGCTTATAAATGATATTGCTTACTGCATCTTTTGATATGTTCAGCTAATAAAAGAGTCCTTCTGTGTGCTGATTTTATATTTGAAGGTTGTAATTGCCTCGAAACAACAGCATGAACCGGTCAAAATTTCTCTCAAGGATTGCTTGGCTTGCAGGTCAGTTCTCTCCCTTACTGATTCTGATTCTGATTCTGAGTCAGTCTAGAGACTTTATAGAGTGTAATGGTTTTCATATACTAATGCAGTGGATGCATCACATCAGCTGAGACCGTAATGCTTGAGAAGCAGAGCTTAGACGAGTTTCTCTCTGCCCTTAGCAAAGGCAAGGACGTGGTCGTTTCCATTTCCCCACAGTCGAGAGCCTCGCTTGCGGTTCACTATGAGATCTCTCCTCTTCAGGTTTTCAAGAAGCTAACTACGTTTTTCAAGTCTCTGGGGGTTAAAGCTGTGTTTGATACAAGCTGCAGCAGAGACTTGGTACTTATTGAAGCTTGTAATGAGTTTGTGAGCCGTTACAAACAAGCTAATTCTGAAGATGGTGAAAATTCACAATCCCCTCTCCCTGTGCTTTCCTCTGCCTGTCCTGGTAAGCAGCTTTACTCTGTTTGACAGAATCGAACATGTCTCTATGTGAGAGTAATGTGCAAAATTTTCTTTGAATCAAGGTTGGATATGTTATGCTGAAAAGCAGCTTGGCTCTTATGTTCTGCCGTATGTCTCCTCTGTTAAGAGTCCTCAGCAAACTATTGGAGCTGCGATCAAACACCATTTGTGTCAAGCGTTGGGACTCAGGTACTCTTGAAACTTTGGTTATGGTTTGGTTGGTTTCCTTGAATTTTGGATTTATCGGTGACCATTTCATGGAACTAGACTGAAGGAGGTGTACCATGTGACTGTGATGCCTTGTTACGATAAGAAGCTCGAGGCAGCGAGAGATGATTTTGTCTTTGAAGATGGAGCACATGATAATGGAGGCCTCAAGCTGACTGAGGTTGATTCCGTGCTGACATCTGGTGAAATCTTGGATTTAATAAAGGTGATACTGTGATAGAGATTAACCCTGTTTTCATTGTAATTTTGCATTCATCCCGCATAAATTGTGAATTTGGTTCTGAATGATTACAGTTGAAAGGAGTTGACTTTAAAGATTTGGAGGAATCTCCACTCGACAGATTGTAAGAATAATCATTATTTCATCTTTTCTGCCTCTGGGTAATGAATTCATGTTCTAAATTTGCCATGCAAAATCAGGCTGACGAATGTTACTGAGGAAGGACATCTCTATGGTGTAGCTGGGAGTTCAGGTGGCTACGCAGAAACAATATTCAGACATGCAGCAAAAACACTATTTGGACAAACTATTGAAGGTCCTCTGGAGTTTAAAACTCTCAGAAATTCTGATTTCCGTGAAGTGACTCTTCAAGTGAGTTATAGCCAGACCGTAACAGTCTTGAATATTTCTTCTCTCATTAATCCCTGGTTTTGTCTCATGTTCTTCATATTTTCTCTTGCAGTTGGAAGGTAAAACAGTGCTGAAATTCGCGCTATGTTACGGTTTCCAGAACCTTCAGAATATCGTTCGGAGAGTGAAAACACGCAAATGCGATTATCATTATGTAGAGATTATGGCGTGCCCTGCAGGTTCATCTTCTACTTGGCAGACCTTAGTTGAAAAACGTATCTTATATGTCGAGTTATTAACTACTCCCGAAAATGCTCTATCTAAACAGGTTGCCTAAATGGTGGTGGGCAAATCAAGCCAAAGATAGGGCAATCTCAGAAAGAACTGATCCACTCACTGGAAGCTACTTATATGAATGATACTGTAAGTTACCCTGCAGTCTCTAAAATGATACCCTGCAGTCTGTGTATTCATTTTTTTACTAAGCTAATAATAACCTGCCTTGTTGGATCCAGACTTTGACTACAGATCCATACCAGAATCCAACAGCCAAGAGATTATACGAGGAGTGGCTTAAAGAGCCTGGTTCCAACGAGGCCAAGAAGTACTTGCACACTCAGTACCATCCGGTTGTGAAGAGCGTTACGTCGCAGCTTAACAATTGGTAGACAAACCGTAGGTGTTTAAATTTTGACTGGCTAGGTAACAAAGACGTTCTACATTTGTGTACTTAGATAGGAGATGAGAGAAGCTTACTGCTCAAATCTTTTTATATGTAAAAGACAAAACGCAACATTACATAAAAGTACAATTACACGATCTTACTACGCATAGTTTGTTTTGGTTGGCTAGTAATAGTACATTGATACAACCCCAACACGTTTACTCTATCACTTAGCAGTTACTGTGAGAGAGAGGCAAGGAGCCTATCCTTCAATTGCTCAGCAGTGCAGCCACCCTGAGGCCGGAGAGTGAATGTGTGAACCACACCCTCCTCTGTGACAGCCACGTTGGTATCATGAGGTGTAACTTCATTCTCCCTCAATGTTTGTATCACCTTTGAAACGGGATGAGTTTCCAACGGACAACTTAGCCTCACCACTGCGTCATCATGCCTCTGTTGATAATCAACCTCTGCTGGAGTTATCTGATTACTCTCCCTCCTCTTCATTATCTGCTTCTCTGTTTCGTATACCCTGATTTTCTTCTGCATATCCGTGATGTATGTGATTGCGTCTGCAAGGAGCGAAGCCTTATCCATCTTGGAGATGTTAGGCACCACAGCTCTCAATGCGTAGAATCTCTGATTCAACTTCTCCCTCCTCTGCCGTTCTGCTTCCACATGGTTTAGAGCCTCTTCTCTTCCGTTTGCAGGTTTTCTCCCTCTCTTCCTCGGCTTTTGCTCGTCAGTTAGATACAATGTCTCATCTTTCCCTTGTTCATAACCGTACACTTGATTGGAACCTCCGATTGCTTGTACCTCATACGATTCCAAGGAAAACCCCGAGTCCTCCTCTGTCTTCGGGGAGAAATTAATACTCATAGACCGTGGTTTCGATCCACCAAGGCTCAATTGTCGACCAAAGATTTTGGGAGCTTCTTTAGCCTGAACAAAGTCAGATCCACCAAACACTGATTTCACCATCTCAATGACACTCTTATCTTCTGGAATATTTCTCAAAGAACCAAGCTCCACAACTCCACAATTCACTGGTACAGACAAGACCGTCTGAAACCCAGCAGATCTAGCCAAGAAAGACCTAACCCTATAATAACTCAAGCAGCTAGGCAAATCTGAAGCCCAGAGAGGCTTCCCAGACACATAGGTTCCAGCAGGACCATACTTATTGGAATCACACCTAAAGGAAAAGTACAAAGAAGCCAGATAAAACATGTCGAGATCAGTAAGAGCCCCTGATTTCAGCAAACGATGATCCTCCTCTGAACCGAGAAAGGACAAGTGAAGCTTGCGAAGCACACGCCTTTTGGTCTCATCTTGCTGTGAATAATCCTCTCCAGAAACCCCCTTTTTGACACGGCAATGACCATCTCCCCAGATCAAGACACAACCATCGGAGCTATTAACGTTGGAAGCTAGCCAGAAAATTGCATAGTCCCAATCAGAACCTTCAACAACGTGACGTAACCCTTGTTGCAGATTGGGATCACTTGGCGGCGCGACTAGCTTGGTCAAGGCAGTGTTAGAAGCTGAAGCCGATGAGGTGAAAAAGTCGCAAGCTTCGGAGCCTATGGCGGATTCCACCATCGCCCGATCTTCCAGATTCTCCCAAAACTTTTGACCCATTTCTCCTGAAACGCTCATTGAAATGGATATCCAAAAATTAGGGTACACACTCAAACAATTAAGGTCTTAAAGGTTGAAATCGCCGCTTACAGAAGAGATAGGAAGAAGAATCACGTGTTTCTTGCTGGGACACCGATTTTAGGGTTTGCTGATGTAAAAGCAAAGCCCCTTTATAAATGACGTATCTCTAATTTCTATAGCCGAGCAAAGACTGATCAAAGACTGATCAAAGACAGATCATTCACTCAGATCTTCATCAAAGAGAATCAAAGACTTGATTCTTCATTCACTCAGATCTTTAGTGACTTGCTCTGAAATTGACGAAGACAGAAGAAACGAGGAAGAGAAGAGAGGACGATTGTGTGAATATGAGTTGAATCGTATTTTAACTACTAAGGACATCATTTCTTGTTCCTTTCGTTTTTAACTGCTAACTTATTATTTTTATTTCCTTTTCTTACAAACCAAACCATAAGTAATTGGATTTTGTTATCAAGCCACTAGGACAGGGTCTACCCAAAATCCGCCTTCCAAATTAAACTGCTATCGAAAGAGGAGTTTGTACATCTCACATTCTCACCATCATTCATGCCCAAATACACCTAGTTCATTAGACGAATCAATGTGCTAGTTTTGAGGCAGTACAAAAGACATTGTTACACCAACTAGTTAATCACGCTTGTTTTTTTCAATGTGGTATAAAGAAATTAACCGTGTTCAAGATAATGGACTTATATTTGATTGCGATGAATCCTATATATATATATCTTACTTGGTGTCTTTCTAAACATTTGATTCTCGGTTAATATATTTAAACATTTGATTCTCGGTTAAATAAGTATATTTAAATGTCTATGGAATAAAACGAAAACCAAATTTCTACACTACCACAACATACTAATTTAGCTTCTTTATCACTTTTCCTCTCGAACACCATTAAGCAAATTAGCATTAAAGTTTAAGATTATTGCATTGACAAAAGTAAATTATAGTAGTATTAGAGGCAATTTATTAAGTCATATGGGCTTTAAGCCTTTAAGTAAGCATCACCGTGTAATCCGAAAAATCTAAAAGCACAGTGCTTTACGAAAATTCCTTTCCCTCTACTTCCCTAATAAATTTCTCAGGTCAATTACTACAGATCCGACCTGAATTCCGATTAGATCTTTCTTCTATAATACTTTTTAGCGAAACCCCAAGTAGTAAGTACCCTTCGATCTTGTTTTGTGAGCCTCCCATGTTGACATTACGTTAGGGTTCATCCTTTCGTTTTCGCATAATCCCAACTTCTGCATCAATGGGTCGCTCTCGGGGGAACTTCCACAATTACGAAGACCCTACTCAGAGGTTTCTTCCTATTTCACAATTGATTCATTCGATATGGCTTTTTTTTTGTGGACTTCTCTTTTGTTATTGCCAATTTCTGCTGATGTTGATTTGAATTTCAAGTTTCTTTGAGTCTGCGTTGCGCAATTATCATCGATTTTTCAGCTGGGACGATTAACAGCGCTTCAAAATTGAGGCTTTTGAAAACTTTTTCATTAGCTAGATAGTCTCTTCTATCTTCATCTATGTAATTGGCAATATCTGCTGAATTTATCGAATTTCGTATTTGTTTGAATCTGCGTTCCCCAATAATCATTGCTTTTTTTAGTTGGGAGAATGAGCATCGCTTCAAATTTGTGACTTTTGAAAACTTTCAGTAGCTATAGTATCTTTGTGATTGTCTTTTTACTGTTGAAGCTGATGGCAGAGAATTGTGTTTTGCGTTTTGTTGCAGAACGAGGAAAAAGAAAAATGCGGCTAATGTGGAGAACTTTGAGTCAACATCTATGGGTACAAATTTCTCATCAAGCCTTTCTTTTGTTCTCCTGTCAAGATTCTACTTTTGTTCTAACATTTTTACTTGTGGAGACAGTTCCAGGTACAGAGGGGGGAGGGAAGTATAACTGCGATTATTGCCAGAAAGACATTACTGGCAAAATTAGGATAAAATGTGCTGTCTGTCCCGATTTTGATCTCTGCGTAGAATGTATGTCTGTTGGAGCAGAGATCACTCCTCACAAATGTGATCACCCGTACCGAGTTATGGTTAGTTTGCATTTGCTTTTCTAACTTTTTGATTTGCAAAATGTTTGATTCATTGAGAAAGAGATGAGTTTTCTCTATATACTCTCATCATCTAGACTCAGTAAATAGATCTTTTGGTTGAGTTCCATCATAACCAACTATATTTCATTTGCTTTCTCAGGGAAATCTAACTTTCCCGCTTATTTGTCCGGACTGGAGTGCTGATGATGAAATGCTTCTCCTGGAGGTACCACTTCTTCTCTTATCATATATGTGGTTCTATAATTTCTGTTTCTCTAAGTGAAAAGTAATTTCTTTTAAACTCTTAATTCAGGGACTTGAAATTTATGGCTTGGGAAACTGGGCAGAGGTTGCAGAGCATGTGGGAACGAAGAGTAAAGAACAGTGTCTCGAGCACTACAGAAACATTTATTTGAACTCGCCATTTTTCCCACTTCCAGTATGCTACATCTATCTGATAAGATAACATATATATGCCACAATAGTGCCTAGCCTTTTGCAATGTATTGATCCAGGGAACAACGTTTTATTTCCCAGGATATGTCGCATGTAGCAGGGAAGAACAGAAAAGAACTTCAAGCCATGGCAAAAGGACGCATTGATGACAAGAAAGGTATATGCTACTCTAATGGATGGTTATATAATTTTTCGTTGTACGTGTTGCTATCTAAATTCTGGTATTGATGTGTCTTCTTCTTTAGCAGCAGAGCAGAACATGAAAGAAGAGTACCCGCTCTCTCCTCCTAAAGTCAAGTATGTCTCTTGTTCTTCTCGGATACTATACAGTGATACCCTATAATTCTCATGTTTATCCAATTTTTCTTGCAGAGTTGAAGACACACAAAAAGGTGAGAAGCAGATTGAGCATATTTTAAAAATCCAAAAAAGCCCAATATTTGTCATTGTATTTATACTGGTAGATATTTTCTCCCTTTTTCTATGTTTTGACTTGCTTTGTGGTTAGAGTCTCATATAGACAGGACTTTTGGAGGAAAGAAACCTGTCGCCACCTCGGTAAACAACTCTTTGGTTGAATTGAGTAATTACAACCAAAAAAGAGAAGAGTTCGACCCTGAATATGACAATGATGCTGAGCAACTCTTGGCTGAGATGGAGTTCAAAGAGACCGATACTCCTGAAGAACATGAGCTGAAGCTGCGAGTGTTGCGTATATATTCGAAAAGGTACAGCATTTAAGATAAAACAAAGAACGAAGTCTTTTCTTTTTGCCACCAATTCTGACACAGGTGAGTGTGATGTTTGTAGGCTTGATGAGAGGAAACGAAGAAAAGAATTTATAATAGAGAGAAACCTGTTGTACCCAAATCCCTTTGAAAAGGACCTCTCTCAGGAGGAGAAAGTGCAGTGTCGACGTTTGGACGTTTTTATGCGTTTTCATTCAAAAGAGGAGCACGACGAGCTACTCCGTAGTGTTGTAAGCGAGTACCGCATGGTGAAACGGCTCAAAGATCTCAAGGTAAGGACATTGCTACTCTCAAACTGTGCGTTTGATTTCTTAGATTGGATGTGGCTAACTGTGTTGGATTGGGTGGGGCAGGAAGCTCAAATGGCAGGGTGTCGTTCGACGGCTGAAGCAGAGAGGTATCTGGGGAGGAAGAGGAAGAGAGAAAACGAAGAAGGGATGAACAGAGGGAAAGAGAGCGGTCAATTTGGTCAAATTGTGGGGGAAATGGGCTCTAGACCTCCTGTGCAAGCTTCTTCAAGCTACGTGAATGATTTGGACCTGATTGGGTTCACGGAGTCGCAGTTGCTGTCTGAATCCGTGAGTGTCGCGAGACTAAACAGCGTAAAATGAGTTATTGTTGTAACTGAAAGAAGAGTTGTTTGTTTTGCAGGAGAAGCGTCTGTGCAGCGAGGTCAAGTTGGTTCCACCGGTTTATCTACAGATGCAACAAGTGATGTCACATGAGATATTCAAAGGGAATGTGACGAAGAAGTCGGATGCATATAGCCTGTTCAAGATTGATCCAACCAAAGTGGATCGAGTTTATGATATGCTTGTGAAGAAGGGCATTGCTCAACTTTAAGGCTTGTGTAGTAGTGTTGTATCATATATATGTGTGAGCTCTATTGAGTTATTTGTTGACAATCCCTTGTTTATTACACCTTGTCAGAATTAGTTTATAATAGAAAAACAATTAAATTATCCACATGTTGTGAAAAAAGATAAGGTGAATGAGAGCCACACAATCTAAACCCAATGCTTTAGTATATAAGAAAGAATCTAACTCCTACAAGGAAAGGAAGAGCTGAGATGACGATGATGTCTCTCCCCAACATGAAACTATCTTGTCTGCAACCTCGCCTCCATTTCAGCAGTAACAGATCATTAGCAGCAGCTCAAGCTTTTCCGAGCTCAAGCATAAGGAACAGAACATCATGTTTTGTTCGGTGCGGCTCAGCCAGAAGAAGATTAACTTGGAAAACTAGCAGAAGCAGCAAGCTTGAAAAGGCACAACAATCTCTGGGTTTGGAGCGACACTGGAGACATGCTGTGGTGGGTGGAGTCTCTGTAGGGTTGATGATGGCTTTGGTAATGGGAATGGATGCAGAGAAAGCTATGGCGCTTGGACCAGAAGGTCCTTTAATGGAAGAGTTTTGGGACAACGTGAGAAGATATGGTCTTTACGCTCTCACGGTCAGTACCGGAGCCCTCTCGGCAGTCTTTGAGCCTATCTTCGAACTCCTCAAGAACCCAATCTCCGCCATTCTCATTCTGCTCATCTTAGGTGGAAGCTTCTATATCGTCTCCCAAGTTGTCTCCGCTATGATCGGTGTCAACGAATTCGCTTATGATTACAGTTATTGACCAACTATAGTTTTGTTTTGTCCTCTTCATTTATGCTCTGTCTTTTTTATCTATTTAACTTTTGTTACACAATCGATCGATCATATTTTATTAGGCATAAAGTTACACCAAATCATGTACATTGTAAAAGCTCTTAGAAGATGGAGAATTGGTTGTCAAATGTTTTCAATCGTATTTGTGAGAATCTTCAGGCCGTCCGGCGACGTAATCCATCAGTCTCTCGCCGGTGGCTTCTTCTGAAAGCTGTTGAAAGCCACCGAAGGTGATTGCCATCGCCAAGAAGGCGGCCGTTGACGCAAACAGAGGCCAGAAATAGGCTAAAATGTTCACAATCCTTGGTGCTGCGTACACGAGGGACGCCACTATCATGCTCACCATGATTGCCACCATGAAATGGAATTTGTATTCCATTAGCCTTGCCTGGATCTCCATGACACTGAGAGAGAGAGATAGATTAGATAGATAGAGGGAATAGGAGAGATGTTGAAGCCAAAACTCTGAAGATTGCAATTTAAGAGGAAGGAGATTGAGATGGTTTTAATTTCAAAGTTTGTACCTTTGGCTTTGTTGATCAACGCAAGTTCTCAAGTCCTTTTCAAGTGGCTGTGTGCTTGGTGAAGATTCCCTTGTTTACATTAGTTTAACCCACTAATCAATGATTACAGACTTGAATACCCCTAAGTTTAGAGAATGTGAAGGGACATAATCGTCATTCTATGATGATGCTTTTGTCCGGAAAATGGGTTTTGTCTCTTTTCCTCATATGATGATTACCAGACAAAGACTTTGTGTAAGAGAATAAAGAAGGAATAAGGGATCGCATGGCTTTGCAAAGTTTCTTCCTTTTCTTCATATCCAATGGAAAGGCATCATCCTCTTTCTCTTCTTTATTTACATTATAAAACTCCACATTTTCGTGACAATTCAAGTAATTGATTAAAACATTAAAAGATTTTTAAACAAAAACTCTTAACCATCAGAATAACTCTGACATTCTCCATTAATAGGTTTCTAAAAACAAACCCATTATAAGAGCTGTAAGTTGATCACTTTACATATTCAGCAGTCACAAGATCTTCTGAACACAAAAATTTACAACTACTAGACTGAGTTGTTACTTGTTATCAAAACTTCTCTCCCTTCTGCTACTCAGCTTTAAGCCACAGCGATATTTAATATTATACAGCAAAAAGACTATCAAAAGCTATCCACCTCTACTATTGTCTGCAAAGATGGCTTCCATTTCCGCTGAAACGAAATGCCTTGTGGATTTTGCAGCAGCAGCAGCTCGAGCTGTTTCCTTGTCAGAGTGATCTTTATGCACCGCCTTCTACCAGTTTTGCTCTCAGCTGCATCCTGAGGTGACTCCTTGGCCTTCTCAGTTGATGCCTCATCATCCGACCAGACATCTGTAACCTTGTTTCCATGCTTGCAGAGCAATGTGTGAATGCAGTTTCCCATGATTCATAGTTATGTGATGATGCCATGAATCAAACAATTTATATTCAGCTCTTGGATCAACGTGCAGACCATCAAATGCCCACTAACTCTATTCTTTATTACGGTCAGCTAATGTAGCAGCACTTGATAAACATATCTAGTTGCACATGCAAATGTCAAACTGGGTCTTAAATATTAATGAAACAGTAATCACTATAGCATGCTTTCCAGGAGGAAGGAAAAGTCAAATCACCAACGCCCCAGTATTAAAGTCAATAGGAGGATATGAAGAGAAGACCATGAACTAATGAGAAGGATACTTAATCAGCTCTCTAAATTGTTTAAAATGTGTATAACCCGAGTTTGCTAACATTACAAAATCTTTCCTGACCAGAATATTCTGGTATCAGGAGAAAGAAAGCTAAATAGTGGATAAAGCTCGAAGCCAAATAGACATATCAAAGCTACATACCGATCACAGAAACTCCTCCAGATGAGCGTCTAGACTCCAACCATGCCTTTGCCGCAACACTGGTAGTCAAAAACCAGCCAACCTTATCTGGGGCTTCATGGAAAGGAGCATTTAGCTCTTTTAAGTGAGACTCGAAAACAGCTGCCAGACCTTTGTCTGAGTATTTGTGTTTCCCATGTCCAGTGTTGATTCCAAGCAACGGAGGAAACTCTTCACTGGATTCCAGAGCCGCCTCTGATAAGTCGTTCATCCAAACATGAAGAGCGGTCAAGGCTGCCCCAAGAGAGAGACTTTTCAGATGTAAGGACCATTGGGTAGCAGATTTCGATTGGAGACCTGAATAAATGTCATACTCAAGTCCTAGTTGTAGGATCTCACAAGCTCTTTCCAACTTATTGAGATTGACACAGAGATCAATCAAGCAATTCAAATAAGCTTTCTTTACATCAGAGCCAATGGAATCAATCAACTCAGATGCTTCCTTCTTGAACACCCCTTCCTCACAGTGTTGCTCCTCGACCAACATCTTTACCACTTGACCAAGCTTTGGCTTAGCCTTCTCGACACAGCCAATGAGTTTACCGATTTCGTCACTTGGTGTCTGGGTCATTACATTCAGAAGACACCCACAAAATCTGTCGTCCGGAGTTATACCCAGTTCCAACACTTGATCGAATGTCCTCACAACATCATCTACCTGTTTGGCTTTCCCATAACACTGGATAACTGACGTCAGAACAAAAAGAGTAGGCTCAAAACCAGCTTCTCTCATTTGAAGAAGAGCCGCCTCAGCCTCTGAAACCCTCCCACTACAACAGTACACAGTTATCAGCGAAGAGAAGGTCCAGCTGTCGGGATCACATGTCCCACAATCTTTCATATCTTGAAAAATCTCAAAAGCCTCATCCACATATCCGATATCAGCACACATGGACAAGAGAGTATTGTAAAGAATCACAGTTAAAGACAATCCTTTTTCCTTCATCTCGCGGTAGATAACAAGTGCATCATCCCCATAACGAGCTCTACCATAAGCTCTAATAAGAGCAGCATAAGTACTCCAATTGGGTGTAAAGCCATTGCTAATAAGATCCTTGTGGATTATCTTAGCCTGCCAAGGCCTCTTGGCTCTACCCATTGAATCTAACAACCTATTGTAAATAACCAGATTAGGCTTCACCCCAAGGGCCTTCATCTCTTCATAGATATTAAGACACCCATCATAGTTTCCAGAAACACCATAAATCCTAATCAAAGTCGAAAAAGTAACAGCGTCAATGCGCCATTTCTCAGTCCTTGCACGATCATACAAGCTCAAAGCCATCTCAACGTTACCAGCACGCCCGTAAGCGTCAATCATAGCTGCCAATGTGACATTATCAGGCTCACATCCAAATGAAGTCATTTTCTCAAACCAATCAACAGCTCTCTTAGGCACACCACACTGCCTAGCACAGCTAATTATCGTAGTGAAAGTTGCGTTATCCGGTTTAATCCCTCTCTCAAGCATTTCGGCGAACAGCTTCTCAGACTTTTCAAGATCCTTGCTTTTCCTAAACACTTTCATGGTGACATTGTAGAGAATCACTTCCCTGCCCGGTTTCATCGTGTCCAAGAGATTATTCAACACAAGTGGCGCAGTTTCAGGGTTAGTCATGTTATTGAGGGTAACAACAGCATCTTGCTCAAACAATTTACCACCAAACCCAGTAATGACATCGCAAACATCAGCCTCATTTGGCTTACACGCATCCAGAGACTCGGCTAGTTTGATAAGAGAAGAATACCTCGAATCGTACGACTTTCTACGAAGCTGAAAAGATCGGGGGCTTTTGGGATTAACCCAGACGTAGCTTTTGGAAGCTGCAGCATCTGGTAATGGAAGATCCGCATCAAGTGTGGATTTTTCGCTCCGGGTTTCTTGCGGAATCGCTTCTTGTACTGAAACATGGGTTACTTGGAGAAGGTTTCTCGAGTGGGAAGGAGAAGAATTGAGATTGTAAGAGCAAAAGAAACTTCTTGGAGTGGATTTGGGATAGACTGAGAGAAGATTGCAGAGAGGAAGAGGGTCATGGAGAAGAGATGAAGGAGAGGAACATAGATGATGAAATGACATTTTTTTGTGTTTACTTGTTCGTAGTTGCAGCCTCGAGACCTTATCCAACAGCGATTTTGTAAGAGAAGGAAGAAAGAAGGAAAGAAAGAAAGTTGTGTTGTTTAAGTATTCTTGGACGTAACTGTGTGCTGTTTCAGTGGTTGAAACCCACCGCGTAGTGCGACCAGCTTTCTAATAGATAACGGCGTCTTGGGTTTGGAAATGATCATATGGCCCCAAATAGATTTACAGCTAAAAGAGTAAAAAAGCCCATATATTGTTGAATGATATCTTATAGTACGAATCGAAGAAATGCAGTCTTGAGAGACGCAAATATGTCATGTTTCGTGGTGTTATATTTGATGATATTTTCGTCATAATATTATTATGGGCCACCTTAGTCTTAAAATTGAGTAAGAAAGTTCTTCAAAGATCGATAGGTTAGTGCTAACAAAGTTTCTTCATGGTTAGTTATTGCATATATTAAGGACAAATAGCACATTCGAACACATGGCACTTACGAAAACCGTACACATATTGGATAACTTGTTAACTTTGTCTTTGAATGTCTAAATGCTTATAAATTATAATACTACTTGAGAACCGACATACAATCTTCGAACATGTATTTCTGTAAACAAATAGTAGTTTTTCCGATTAAATTATCCCGATTATAATTCAATTTCTGACAAAATCTACTATAGTTCTAGTATAAAGTTGACCTTAACCATGCTTCCACACAGAAAAGATACGTATGTGACTTGTTTGTGGACCATCGTTTTACACCCGTATTGTTTTTTTTTTTTGGAGTTTTTCCTGATTTCTTAATCATATTTTGTGGTATTTAAAATGGTATCGTAATAATCATAGTACTAACTTCGTAAGAATAAGGTTACTACAGCTCATGTGCACGAATCCTTTGTCAAACTTGTAATAAAGAAGAAGAAAATGTCACACATCCCAATAATACCACCGACGCTACTTTGGAAATTGGAAAGAAGAAAGCTAAATCAGAGGCATCATGACAAAAAGTAGATTAAGAATAAAGCGAAATACAGTATAACCTCTATAAATTAATACTCGATAAATTAATATCTCCATAAATCAATACATTTTTTCGGTCTCAAATTAGTTTTTTGGTTTAATTAGTATATCGATAAATTAATAATTTGATAAATTAATAAAATATGATGGTCCCAACAATATTAATTTATAAAGGTTTTACTGTACTATTAATTGGTTCATCATATAAAGAAGACAAATGAAACAAATTTCTTTAATGTTTACAGTTTACAGTTTACAGCCAAAGAGTGGAAATGGCTACCAATTACAAAATACAACGATCCTTCCTTCCTTCCTTATTGGTTCTCATAATCACAACATTACAAGTAAATGTCTCTCTCTATATATTTTTAATTATTATTTTGTATAATAAAAAAGATTTAAAGAAAAATAGTAAGGATTTTAAAGATTACATGATGGAGCAGCTCTGTGGATTCTCTTCGCTGAAGTAATCACATCTGGTGACGTGGCAATGTCGGTAAGCAGGTGGTGGTGGGCAGCCCCCACCCCAGCTATCGTAGACTGGTCGCCCATAGCACTCGTAAGGCTGCGGCGGCGGCATTCCATATCCATTGAACCCTGGTCCTCCATATCCCTCGTAGTATGGTCCACAACACATTGCTGGCTGCCCTTGCGGCATCATCGGGATTGCTTGTGGTGGCGGTCCCGGCTGCTTTGGGGCTGGTGCTGGTGCAGGTGCGGGTTTGGCGGCTTGCTTCTCGGGTTCTTTAGGCTTTTCGGGTTGTTTCGGCTTTTCGGGTTCTTTAGGCTTTTCAGGCTGTTTGGGTTTCTCAGGTTCTTTAGGCTTTTCAGGCTGCTTAGGCTTTTCAGGTTCCTTAGGCTTCTCAGGAGCTTTGGGTTTGTCAGCATCTTTAGGCTTCTGAGGAGGTGGTTGGGCTTGTGGCTGAGGAGGCTTGGGTGGCTCGACGATCTCGATGGTCTTTATGGAGCCGCCGCCTTTGGAACAGAGTTTGTCCATGATCCTCTCAGGACTGCAGCAAACCACCTTGATGATGACAATGTTCGACTTTTCATCGAACAATTGGTCTCTTATTTCTCTTGTTCCCAATCACACATGTAAATCCACTCAGTCCATTTCCTCACCAAACCAAATCAAAATCAACAGAATAATTCACCAAAAAAAAAAAGACAAAGTAACTCACGAGGGAACTTGCAGAGAACCTTCTTCACTTTCTTGTAACACTTGGCACAATCAAGATCCACCTTCAACTTCATCATAGTTACCTGTTTTTGAGATATCAACATCACTAAATCCTCAGCTTCTTCTTCCATAGTTTTTTTTATTTAATTATATACACTTTGGATTTGACGTTTATAAGATCCATCTAATTACTACAACTAAAAAGAGGGTAGAGGAACATATTCGATCTCTGACACATAATAGAAAGAGAGAAGAATCTGATCTCTTCTTGTTTTTCTTTTTTTTTTGGGTTTAAAGAGAATCTGATTTCTTCTCATAGTTTCCACAAAGTTGGTACTCTTTATTTAATCCACACAAAAACAAACACAACCCACATATACAAAAACCTCATCAGGTTAATAATAAATAAACAAGAGATGACCACAAAGATGTAAAGATCCTCAAGACCCACCATATTAATATTTTGTCCATTTACTAAACAAGAAGAGAAGAGAAGAGAAGAAGAAAGAAACCTTTTCCTTGCCCTTCTCTGCCATGGCTTCGAATGAAGAGCTGAGATCTGAGATCTGAAATCCGACGGTGGCTTTAGCTTAGAGTCTACTTCAAGAGAGAGAGAGATGGGTGGGGGGTGAGTATTGTAGCTTTTTATAATACAGACTCAAATCCTACTCCACCAATGTTATGTTGACACGCGTTCCTAGTTGGCGTCGATTTTGATTAATCAAAAACCTTCTCATATCTTAAAATAAAAATGCTGCAGGTACAATCATGAATGAATGAATCACCAGAACCAGAACTCTTTTCACATCTCTAACTTTCATAGTTGCCATTATTTGACTTTACCAAAATCTTTCTTTCTTTATTTGTTTTTATATCTATAACCAAATGATATTTATTTACTACTCATCTTTAAATTCAATGTTTCTTTACTAGTTTTATACATTTAACATGCAAAAAAAATAACATAAACTATTTAAGGAAGGAGTGGGACGTGAGTCGGCTATATTAAATTTCTCTCAATCATTCTTCCTTCAACGCAACTCTTTGTCCCCTTCTACATTTTGGTTTGTAGTATATTTACCATTTTTAATAAATGGTAAAAATGTTTATCCAGCTCGATTAATCAACCACTCCAATAGTCCAACTCCCACATCACATGCTTTGTAATCATCTATAAAAATAGGGAGATAGGCATAAATTTGTATGTATATCTTTTAATATTATCACTAACGAACAAATAGAGCAATCATCATCATCATCAATTCTTCATACGTAAGAAGAAGATAGAACGAGAGAAAACAACAACAAAAAAAGAGCTGGAAGATTCGTCACATGCAGTATAGTTGGTAGGATAAAAAACATTTATATTTCGGCGTTTTATATATTACAAAGGAAAAATGTCTTAAAGCATTTGTGATGAAATATATGAGTTTGAACTTTGAATAGATGTGGTCATGAAACCCAATGGGTATTTTCGAAATACAAAAACACAGCTCTTATTGGACTCTCTACTGTAGATAAAAATCTCCAATCCTACTCTTCAAGCCCAGTGGGCCGTTTCACATTCTTTTTCATACAGAGTGTATGTCTAACCTTTCCTTTGAGTTAGGTTCGCGCGCGCAAACGATCACCAACCGCAACCGCAGGAAACTATTATAAATGGTAACAAGAACAATTGTGGTAAAAGTGCAGTGGTTCAAATAGTAAAAAAAAACTATAGATATATATATATATATATGTATATGTATGTATATGTACATATTTTTCTTACTATTGGAACCGTTCCGCATCGTGCGGAACGGTTACCACTCGGATCCGATTTAAATTCCGATTTGATTTTTTTACCATGTAATTATACAACAAAATAATTTTTAAGATGAAATATCAAGTCAATTTACAAATACTATTATCGCGTTGTAGTACGGGTACAAACCTAGTTAAAATGAAATAAAATGATACGTTGGGTTATTGATTTAGTTCGGTTCAAAGAAAATCTTAAGCAAATAAGTGATATTAAGAGTTAATATCCCACATCGGAAGTTGGAAGAAATCCTAACTAATATATAAGGGATATAAGCCACTCCACTCATTGCCAATTGGTTTTGAGTTAGAAACTCATAGTCTTAATATGGTATCAAAGCCCCATCCGCAAAGTCCAATCCGATCTGACCCAAAATTGGTTCAATCATCGACTAGGCCTGAATGTCGTCGATCCAACCCCAAACATATCGAGATCAATGACCAAAGGAGCCATCATCTCGAGGAGACGTATTAGTGATTAATATCTCATATCGGAAGTTGGAAGGGATCATGACTAATATATAAGATATATAGATTATTCAACTCATTGCCAATTGATTTTGAGTTAGAAACCCATAGTCCCAAAATAAAAACTCATCTAGTTATCAGTTTGTTTCACGTATGAATCTAGAATTAATATATCATGCGCAACTTGTTAGATATGTTCATAAGTAGATACAATTTCATGAAACAACGATACATTTTCTAACAATATATATGTGTTTTTTTCAGTGACGATCATGCCCATCAAAAAGTGGCCTTCTAAGTACCAAAGTGGCTATGCTAGTTATGATGCACCTGATCCCCCAACGCTTCCCCTCTTATGTCAATTTTGAAGTTCCTATCATCCCTCTCTATCTACAACTATGCTTACTATTTTTAGCTGTTTCATTTGTTGACATTTTCAGTCATAGTTACTGTATGTTTTCGACCGTAATGCCTTGTATAATATCAATTATTTGCTATATAGATCTACTTACGATTTAGGTTAATGAATTGACAAGAATATATAATACTGAAAGAGACACATAAATATACAAAACAAGGAGTCGTCTCTGCTGAAAATTCGAAGAGAAAAATAATAATGAGATTGGAAATCTAATGGGTCCCAATTGCAACTCAAAAGTTAGGAAGACTTTGATAAGGTTCTGTCCTTTTTAATGTGAAATCCAAGATATCTCCTTCTACTTTGTGTGGCTCCGAGACATGTACTGCTTTGATTCTTTGTACCCTATCTTTATCCATTCACACATTAACGAATTTGATATGTAACATTATTGTAGTGCTTTGTATGTAAGCAAACTGCGTTTAAAAGAGATAGTACGGAGTTGACTATATATTACTTTACAAAATTTTGTATCACTGTAAATCATACTGTAACATTTCTATTTTTATTATATTTTAAAAGAAATTATAGTTACATACCACAATTATTTAATACTCTATGATCTTACCCCCATCATTTACTACCTCTAATTGCACCTTCATCTCTTATCGTAAAAAAACCACTAGCATTTTATATCACAAATTTGATCCGACAACATTTAATCTTTAGCTAGTATCTTGCAACTCAAGATCATCTATGAACTATAAAGTAACTATATACATATTACATATATATTGAATATGTGTAGTTGGTCCGAGAACGACAAGCACTTCAGAAAATGAAACTGTTAATGGAATAGAAAAAATTCGTTTTGGTCGATGTAGAATCAACCAAGCCCGCATGGTAATGTCTCGTTTCGCTTTTTGCCTTAATGAAAAAGGTACGAACGGTCCAAATGAAATGATTGCTGTAAATTTTGTGGTGCATAAATATTCAATGATTCACGGTTCCTGAACAACTCAATATATATAGTATTTGTTTTAACTTTTATGTGATTTTACGGAAAATGAGGAGGAAACCGAAGAAATATAAAAAGAGGCTATTTAGGGTTTAGGACTGTAAGGGAATAAAGGGAAATTTAACAATAAGGAAGTGTCGTTTTCTGTGTGGAAGAAGCATAATAAATATAGTGTGGGGGTTGTGTGATGTGTCATTCTCTCAAATCCAAATTCATTGCTTCAAAACTACTCAAGAATCATATTTACAAGTAGTGGTGTTTGTCTCTACGACGTTCTCTCTTTGATTAAATCCTATGGAATTATTCATTGAAACAGAAAAAAAAGAAAAAAAAAAAGAAGGCAATCAATATTCCTTTTGTTAAACATTTTGACATTTTTTTTGGGTCTCCGGTTGACTCTCAAATCTCACCAATCACTAAAAGATGAAATATTGATAATCATTTTTTATTTCACCTATTTAAAATCCATAATCAACGATGAGTTAACCTACTATTTAACTCCTGAAATTTTGTAAATATAAAATCATAAGAAATCACATATTCGATTTACGTTGGGAAGGATTTGGTCTCCAATAAAATTAATTTAATATGGTTTGAACTTTTACCTAAAGGAATTATGAAATTCGGCGCGAAACTTCTTAATCATAACAAAAACCATGAGAGGGTTCATGTATGTTATCATTGTTCATATAACTTTTAGAAGTGAAATATGTTTAAAAATGTCATCTGAATTTGGTAAAATTATGTTTATTACCTCTATCGTTCAACTAATATAGACTTCTGTTTTTTTTTTTTTTCTTCACAATATAAACAATGTTTTTCTCATATAAGTCAGGACGCTTTCTAACCAAAAGATAGAGCTTTGAGACATATCCATCTTGTATATGTTAACCTCCGTTTTTAAATACATATTAGTTATCTTTTGCTTTTTCATTTGCTTAAAACATTTTAGAAGTGTTTTATTCATATGCATTCCGTTTTCTAAGAATCGAGTGAAGTTTACCACTCTGACCTTTTTTTCACTTTAATTCAATAATAGTATATGCCGTCGTTTCTTCAAATCACTGTTTTCATTGGACGTTTCACGGACAACCAATGGAAAGTGCTAAAAAGCATATTCAAAGGTTCCAAATCCACTCGGACAAGTCCAAGTGTAAGCCGCCACTCTGTCAATACCACGTTAGCATGATTGGCACGTGGATCCAGTTTTGTTCTGTGCACACCACGAGCTTCCCACGCCTACGCAGCACGACCTCCGTCAGAATACTAACGGCCGTTTTCAGATTTCTCAAGAGCCATTCTCACGGCGTTGGAAACGTGAAACGTCGCGTCCTAGTCGAGTGTCAAAAACAGGCCCACTTGAGACAACTCGGACAAGCTTTGAACTAGACAGAGTTCTGAGTGTGTCGGACCTTCAACAGCACGTGCGTCTCACACGCGTGGAAAAAATAAGGAAGCAAAACCATTTAGAATCTCCCAATGTGGCTTGCAGATTTCATCTTCCTTAATTTAGTTTTCTTTTTTTTTTTCCTTTTAACCATGGCTCCTAATTAGTCAAAGATCAGTATAACTTCTTTTTTTTTTGTCATCAGTCAAAGATCTGTATAATTAGTTGTGATTATATGATTTTTAATTGCAAAGATTTGAACATGATTATGCGTGAAACATTGACACGTGGATAAACTAACGAATAGGAGAAAAGGGGCAATGATGTAATTTGAATCAACATTCACTTCAGGCCAGTAGTCCCCCTGTCTTGTCCTTTGGTTATATATACAAGAACAACGCAACTTTGTCTGGTACTTCAGGGAAGAAGAAGACGAAGAAGAAAGAAATGGACGCCGAGAAGGCTGGTGATAAAAATAATGGCCATCTCTCCTCGGACCACGAGCGTTGTCCGGTGGAGGAAGTGGCTCTGGTGGTGCCTGAGACAGACGATCCAAGCATACCGGTGATGACATTCAGAGCTTGGTTCTTGGGTCTGACCTCTTGTGTTCTGCTCATCTTTCTCAACACTTTCTTCACCTACCGCACGCAGCCACTCACCATCTCGGCCATCCTCATGCAGATCGCTGTCTTGCCCATTGGCAAGTTCATGGCGAGGACTCTTCCTACCACTTCTCACAACCTCCTTGGGTGGAATTTTAGCCTCAATCCTGGTCCTTTTAATATCAAGGAGCATGTCATTATCACCATCTTTGCTAATTGTGGCGTTTCTTACGGTGGTGGTGATGCTTACTCCATTGGGGCTATCACTGTTATGAAGGCTTACTATAAGCAGAGCCTTAGCTTCATCTGTGGTCTCTTCATCGTCTTGACCACTCAGGTTGCTTTCTTTCTCTCTTTGGATTTCACAATTCGTAAAAAGTATGTTAAATGACTAAGAGTTGTGATGGAATATTGTAGATTTTGGGTTATGGTTGGGCTGGAATTCTGAGGAGGTACCTTGTTGATCCTGTTGACATGTGGTGGCCTTCCAATCTTGCTCAAGTTTCTCTCTTCAGGTTTTTAATCCAATCTTGATTCGTATATTAGCTGCAATGCGTGAAAGCTGATTCCAATGAAGTTGAATTGTATTGTTTTTGTGTTTGTTTCAGAGCGCTGCACGAGAAGGAACACAAGTCGAAAGGCTTGACGAGGATGCATTTCTTTCTAGTAGCTCTTGGTGCTAGCTTTCTTTACTACGCCCTTCCAGGATATCTATTCCCAATCTTGACCTTCTTCTCATGGGTTTGCTGGGCTTGGCCAAATAGCATCACGGCTCAGCAAGTTGGCTCAGGCTACCATGGCCTTGGGGTTGGAGCCTTCACTCTTGACTGGGCTGGCATCTCTGCTTACCACGGTAGTCCCTTGGTGGCTCCATGGTCCTCTATCCTTAACGTTGGTGTTGGTTTCATCATGTTCATTTACATCATCGTCCCTGTTTGTTACTGGAAGTTCAACACTTTCGACGCCAGAAAGTTCCCAATTTTCTCTAATCAGCTCTTCACTACCAGTGGCCAGAAGTACGACACAACCAAGATCTTGACACCGCAGTTTGATCTGGATATTGGTGCCTATAACAGCTACGGGAAACTTTACCTCAGCCCTCTTTTTGCACTCTCTATCGGATCCGGGTTTGCGAGATTTACTGCAACACTAACTCATGTTGCATTGTTCAACGGCAGGTTAGTTACTTTTGTCATTCAGTTTTGCTGAGTAGCTAGGGCACTGTAAGAAGAGAATCATCACTTGGTGTGTTTGTGCAGGGACATATGGAGGCAGACTTGGTCTGCAGTGAACACCACGAAGCTGGACATCCATGGGAAATTGATGCAAAGCTACAAAAAAGTGCCTGAGTGGTGGTTTTATGTATTGCTAGCAGGAAGCGTAGCCATGTCTCTCCTCATGTCTTTTGTGTGGAAGGAGTCAGTGCAGCTTCCATGGTGGGGAATGCTCTTTGCTTTTGCATTGGCCTTTATTGTCACACTCCCCATTGGTGTCATTCAAGCAACTACAAATCAGGTTAATTAGTAGTTATTATTAGTATAAGATCAAGGCCTCCTCCAATAACACATGCTCATATCTTTGTATATACTTTCTTAAAATTGCAGCAACCAGGGTATGATATAATAGGGCAGTTCATTATCGGTTATATCTTGCCTGGAAAACCAATTGCAAACCTGATTTTCAAGATCTATGGGCGGATCAGCACAGTCCACGCTCTCTCATTCTTGGCAGACCTTAAGCTTGGCCATTACATGAAAATCCCACCGCGATGCATGTACACGGCTCAGCTGGTGGGCACTGTGGTAGCTGGTGTGGTGAACCTGGGAGTGGCCTGGTGGATGCTGGAGAGCATTCAAGACATATGCGACATTGAAGGAGAGCACCCTAATAGCCCCTGGACTTGCCCCAAGTACAGAGTGACGTTCGATGCTTCAGTTATTTGGGGGTTGATAGGACCACGACGGCTGTTTGGACCAGGAGGCATGTACCGTAACCTTGTCTGGCTCTTCCTCATTGGAGCTGTCTTGCCTGTTCCGGTGTGGGCACTGAGCAAGATCTTCCCAAACAAGAAGTGGATCCCTCTTATCAACATTCCAGTTATCTCCTACGGCTTTGCAGGAATGCCTCCAGCCACTCCAACCAACATCGCTAGCTGGCTGGTCACAGGAACCATCTTCAACTACTTTGTATTCAATTACCACAAGAGATGGTGGCAGAAGTACAATTACGTACTCTCAGCAGCGCTCGATGCAGGGACTGCGTTCATGGGGGTACTCTTGTTCTTCGCCCTGCAGAACGCTGGACACGACCTTAAATGGTGGGGCACAGAAGTAGACCACTGCCCTCTCGCCTCCTGTCCCACAGCTCCTGGAATCAAAGTCAAAGGCTGTCCCGTTTTCTAAATTCAGCAACTTGATTAGATTCAAACATATAAACCACATGTTTTGCTCTTTCTATTGCTTCTTTCTGTACAGCCCTCTACTGTTAGATAGTGGCCATCAGAATGCAATAAACTCGACTTTAGATTGATTTGAGAAAGAGATCTTTCCTGCAGATGTTTTGTTACACAAGTTGCAGAAGCATATGATCATCTGTCACAATCACACTTGACTTTGCTATGTTTGAAACCAAACAGTAATTTAAGACTGACAGGTGACAACCGTTGTGAAAACTTGAAAGCCCCAAAACAAAACCATAAAAAAGATTTGCCGGTTTTACAAGTGAAGTCGTTCCTGCATTCTTCTTTTCTAAATTATGCTAAAAAACAGATGATGAAGTCTTCGAATCAAAAGATTACACAGACACTGACTGGATACTGCATCTTTTCTGTTGGTAAACCTTATTGACAACTTTAAAGACAACAAAATTCGCCGTATTGAGGGAATACTTTGCCTGCAAATAACTCTCTTCGTGTGTCTCCTTCCTATAGCCTCGCCCATCCTCCATGAGTTAACTTTAAACACCAAATTAGATAGGAGCATGTCGAGTTTCCACATGCTACCCGTTGGAACTGGCATCATCTTCACTCACCTCTGCAGGGACTTGTAGAGCACCACAGTTACATACTTTGCTAGAAAGCGGTGAGTGGAACCAAGCGCAACCACAGAGGGACCACTTTTGCCCTTCTGCATGTAAAGATGATTGAGGATGACATGCTGAGGTCTCGGCAGCGGAGATGGAATGTCAGGATTGGCTGCCGGCAAGTTCAGCAGTGTCATCTGTAGGTGGGGGGGAACCACAGGCGGCTCTTTCGAGTAGTCCTCAGCTCCTAGAAGCAAGTTGCTGTAACTATTCTCTGGAGATTGTGGAGGCTCAAACCCAGATATGCTTTGAATGTCTTCAGGAACATAGTCCTGCATACATCAAAGTATCTGTGCTGTTTTCACACGCAAAATCGAAAAAGGAACTACAAAGCCTGGTTTTAACTTGCAAACCAACATAGATCTCTTTTCCATTCCCTCTAATCCTGGTTATGCAGTTCCAATAGTCTCTCATTAAATGTTTCATTTCTCCACCTACTAAACGATTTGAATGCTGATGAAATGTGAAAAAAATAATGGAGGTACCTGAAGGTCCAAAATGTTGAAAGTGTTCCCAGCATCATCTCTTGCCAAGGGAAGCTCAGGGGCATGCCTCCACTGTCCGTCAACAACGAACCTGTACTCATAAACGCCTGAAGGCAACACTTTCATGATTGTGAAATCTTTCCCAGATCTCTGCAGCCGACTTCTGATCAAACCCCCCAAAACACAACAACAACATAAGCTCAGATTCGTAATGATAAAGAAGCCATAAAATCAAAACAAGCTTTCAGCTAAAACCTTGTCTTCCAATTGTCCCATGATCCCTCAACAGCAATCTCCTTGCCCCCATGGCACCATGTGATCATCGTAGGGATTCCTTGCTCGTTACAAGCCTCTTCATACAACGAAGATGGCGATTGCATCCACGATGGGTTAGGAATGTGAATTTCATCAGGTCTTTGAAGTGGAAGTACCGGAACCTAAAAAAGACACAAACTTTAAGCTTCAGATCTCTTTGATCACATCCTCCAGATTAGGAAAGCGAATCTGAGATCAACAAAACCTGAGGAGCAAACATGAGAGGAGACTGAGTGGCTCGAGGGCTATGAGGAGGAGACTGACCCATAAGCTCAGGAGGAGCGACATGGTTGCCATCGGAAGCAGCAGACATGGCTTCACGAGAACAAATCTCAGCGTCGTCGTCTTCAACCACAGAGGCGTTGTTACTATTCGCTTCTTCTCTCGCGTTCACGTTACCCATATCACTTACAAACAAAAAGGGATAAATCTAATCTCAATCTCTCTCTCTCTCTCTCTCTCCCTTATTAAAACTTTTTTTACAGCAATCTGAGGAAAAAGAGGAAACTTCCCACCGAATCTCACCACAAATTCATGAGTGACAACAACACACTCGATTACAAGGACATGCCCGGGTTTAAAGATTCGTGCTTTATCGTAGAAATTGATCAAACGAGTAGGGACGGAGAAATTGAGGGCAAATTATAAAAAGCCTTCCTGAGATGAGAAACTAAAAAGAAAGCAAAATATTAAAAATAAAAACAGGAAAGAGAAAAAAGGACCAATCTTTGATTCAACTCAAGACTCTCACAAAAAATATCAAATCGAGCGATCCTATTTTTTGTTGTTGTTGTTGTTTTGTCATTTCATCAAATTGTTGTTCCCATACACTCTCCCATCTTCTCCCACTCACATTTTCTCCCATTCATCTCTTCGTTTTTCTTTATTGCATTTACTACCCTACATTTTGATTTGGTTACAATTATTCCCTACCAACCATGGGTAAAGTTATAAATTTTATTTAACTATAACCTTAACCATTATATACGATTAAAACAGTTGCAGTAAATATAGTTATAAATTTTGTTTGATAATTACGATACGGTTGATATCGAAAACGAACCCATATATTATCTTAATTTTTATAATAAAATCTAAACTATGATACATCAAATAAAATTTATTTTACAATTTAAATTTTATGTGATTATGTGGTTCAAATATTTTGTAGTGAATTAGCTTGATAATCATGAGTTTTGTTTAACTAAAAAACCCACGTATAACTATATTAGTGGTCATAATTATAATGATCACTAATTTAATTATTCGTAAGTTTTTGCCAATTACACTTTAATTAATTAAAACCTTTAAAATCTCATAGTTTTTTTCTCACAACTTGTTTTTTAATTTTTTGTTCATATTATGTTAGTTTTTTAAAACTAACAATTCATAACTTTAAACTTTTTAAAAGTCACACTTTATTATTTTTAAATAAAATTATTTACAAAAAGTAAAAAGTGTAAAACTAATATTTGAAAAGTGCATACCAATCACCCCCTCAGTCATTAACAATACCAATCACCCCAAACAATACTAAAGAAAGGATGTGAGAATTGAGAAACCATTTTAGGAGTATAAAATAATAACTATGTAAACTACTTATGAGTGTTGATAAAAAAAATAACTACTTATGATTTGATTAATAGAATAGGAGTAATAGAGTGGATTAGATCTAGTAGTGGGCACATTGAACCATGTAAATCACTATTTTAATGAAATAATTATGTATTTAGAAAAATGAAGTAACACATAAACTAATATTTAATAATAATAAGAATAATGTTTATTGAGCTAATTAAAATAAGTAATAACAAATAAAAATTATGTATATGTTCCTTGCGTTATAAACATTTATGATTATATTTTAAAAGTTTTGTCGTGCGGTTAACTAACGGTTTTGGTACGGTTACAGTTAATTAATTATTATAGTTAATTTTTAACTGAAACAAATCTATTTTTACCGTGAACGGTTACGGTTAAGCGTTTTACACGGTTACAATTTGGGTTAAGATTTAAAAATGGTCTGGTTACGGTTCAAAATACGATTGCGGTTTGATTTTGGTCATGTCTTCTACCGACATTTGGTCTCAGTCAAATCAGTTGTAGGCATATCAATCACCAAATATTAGATGTCTTCATCAATTTCATTAACTCACTCGTTGCTATGGTCTATATACCAAATGAAGTGATTTTTTTACAAAAATAAAAAGTTGTTTTTGCGGTTAATACTTTCCTTTTTTCCCCCACCAATTGGGTTTGTTTTGGCAAAGAAGCTGGCTAACAACTAGTGCTCAATTCATAGATGGAATCAAATAATAATTAAGATAGGAGTTAGAGAGAGGGAGAAGGAAAGGATCCATAGAGAGTCTAACTAATATGTGTTTCAGTTTTGGAGAATGGAAGTGGGATTGTGATGGTTCCTGCAGTATAAGTTCGGATGTGGTTACAAAAGGATGAAAGGGGTTTAGCCTGTAGTGCGACTTGGGAGCACTTGTTGAAGCTTATCACAACAAAACAAACAAGCACTTTTACATCATATAGTCGAATGGTGGGTTGTTTGCTGTAAAAGAAAGCAAATTCAATATCTTTACCATTCACTTTTGATTGACTTGTATTCAAAGCAAGAGGCTTTGGTTAGTTTGGCCATGCTCAACGCTTGGGTTCAACTAGAAATATTGAAAGTTTGAAACCCTTTGTCATATGTGAGTAATCCCATGTGCTCTTGGAACGGACGTTTCTCATTACCTTGTCAGGTTTACAAAGCGAAGCTGATACAAAAGCTTGATGTTGATTAGGTACAAAGGTATGGGATGGTGCTGAAGAGGTCAAAGAGAAGCAGCAGAGAGGGTTAACAAAGTTTGAGATTGAAGCATAGATCGTTGGTTGGTGGTAAGAGGGGCTGGACTCCTTCTGTGCCAAAGCGTATCAACTTCACCTTCAGGCTTGTTTTGTGAATCTTGTTCCCTGAAACGGACATTATTTTTGTTATCTTGTGTATCTTATTAGTTATGATGAATCCATCATAGTATCTACGTCCTCTTTCTCTCTCTCTCTCTCTCGAAATGTCAACTTGTTAAAGTGGTCACCAACTAAGAGTTGACTTATTTACGCCAACGAACTTGTAGATCCTTTCCCATGTCTCAGCAGCCAATTCAACAACTCTTATGGAGAGAGACAGAGAGAGAGAGAGAAAGATAGATCGTGGTGAAACAAAGAGAAACTCTTGGAACTAGTCGTAATCTGAAGCTTCTTTACACGCTAACGAGAAAAAAATAAGGTATATTTCTTGGTTCATCTTCTTCTCTTCTCTCAAAAGTCAAAACTACATTCACTTGATGTCTGCATTTGATCGGCAAATATATGTTCGTTTCTTGAATTTTTATTTTTATTGATGCAAAAACTTAGAGGGTTTGTGTTGATATTCAATGGAATTTATTAACCAATTTTCTCTGTGTTTGTGGTAGGCATGGAAATAGCTAGTGAGTTGTGGGAGAGATGATGATGAAATGTTTAGATGGATTAAAACACTTATCCTTAATTCTGTTGACTTGTTGTGATCCTGATCTTCCCAAGGGTCGTCAGAACCCTAAGGATGTGGCTAGAGGCACTGTGTGTATGTTTATTTTTCTTATAGTTATTTTACTGTTTTTAATTCTCACAACCCCAACAATGCCTTTATGTACCAAATGCAGTTACTGTGAATGAGATTGAAGCTCTTTACGAACTGTTCAAGAGCATTAGCAAAGACGGGCTTATCGATAAGGTACGCCAAAATTCATCGTCGGTTTCTAGTACTATGTCTCTGTGCTCCTCTACATTCAATAGAATCCTTTCAAATAAATTGCAGGAACAATTTCAATTGGTACTATTCAAGATGAACACAACAAGAAGCCTTTTTGCTGATAGGGTAAAAAGACTCGTAACTTACCCATCTGGGTTTCCTTGCTGTACACTCATATTTAAGCTTTGCAGGTGTTTGACTTGTTTGATACCAAGCATACTGGGATTCTAGATTTTGAAGCCTTTGCTCGTTCGCTTTCGGTCTTTCACCCTAATGCTAAATTTGAGGATAAGATTGAGTGTAAGTGGTAGAGCCTTCACCTTTTTTATTTTCATGTCCAAACCTTGGCATGCTCATCTTTTGCCTCTGCAGTTTCTTTCAAGCTGTATGACCTGAAGCAGCAAGGGTCTATAGAGCGACACGAGGTGAAGCAAATGGTGGTGGCGACTCTAGCTGAATCTGGAATGAACCTTTCTGATCATGTGATTGAAAGCATCATAGACAAGGTGGGTTTGGTAATTGATTTCCACTGATACTGACTAGGCTTCTCATTTCATTTTTTTGACGTGAGATGTAAAAATTGATTGGTTTAGACATTTGAAGAAGCTGATACTAAACTGGACGGGAAGATTGATAAGGAAGAGTGGCGGAGTCTTGTGTTGCGCCATCCCTCTCTGTTACAGAACATGAGCCTTCAACATCTCAAGTAAGTCATGTCTTTGCCTTGTTATCTTCTTCAGGTGCAGGGCTGACAGGTTTTTGTGTTTGTGTTTGTGTAGAGACGTGACGAAGACGTTTCCTAATTTTGTATTTCACACTATAGTGCCAGACTCTACTAGTGAGCTGGATGGATGATCAGGGATGTGAAGAAAGACCAAAACCATTACAAGATTCATACTTTCTCCTATCTTCTTCTCCATTAGTCTATTACAAACCACTCTTTATTTTTAACAAATACAAGATCCTCACGTTTTGAAAATTGGATTGTCTCTTCACAGGTTTGTATCCGCAAACTTGTCCTGTTTATCTTATCTGTTGGAGTGTGCAAATTGATACTTTTACTTGGCATTAAGTGATTATGTTATCCTTCTATGTTTAATCTTTGTTCTTACAATCGGTTTCACACCAATCTAATTGTACTTGAAAAAAACTTGTTTGTTATGGAATATTTGTAAACAAATATAAAGTAACTTGTACCAAAATGATTGAAAGAAGTAACTCATCAATCAAGAAAATGCATATGAAAGTTGCAGCCTATTCTCAGTAAATGTTTTTGCTCTGCAGAAACAATTTTATCAGAATATTCATGCTGCTGAGAGATCACATGGAACTTGTGCAATTGCATCTTCTTCTAAAGAGAACTCAATAGCGAAGGGATGGGACGAGGTCCAACCATTTCGACGAAACAATTCAATCGCATAATCTAAGCTTTTGATATGATGAACCCCACTTTTCACTTCAATTTCTCTCCTTCAAAAGTTACTTTGCTCAAAGAAGGTGTAATCTTTGAAACCGTACCTTTCTTGGTAGCAATCTTGAACTGATCAATGTAGCAGCAGCCGCATACTTTGATCTCCAAACCAAAGCCAACATTTTGTTGTTTGGCCTGAACAAGTTCAATTTCATTGGTACAATGTCCGGTTCAATTTGACTGGTCATTAACCGGTTAAGATCAAAATACTCGTACCTGAACACATGTTTTCAAGCTAGATTAGATTCTAGAATTCTGTCAATTTGCTTTTTTAGTCTACTAAAATATTTGTTTTCTGACATCCATTACTTTAACATTTATTCTTTAGAATTTTTAGTTTTGGTAACTAGTTTGTTAAATAATAAAACCTCAAATATTCTTTTTTTTTTTTTTTTTTTTGTCCCAGAACCTTAACAAGACTCTTGCATTGTCAAAAATTTCAAGATTTTTCATCATTCCGCAAATTTAACTTCTTAAACTTAGGTATTTGTTCGGGTTAGATTTTGGTATTTACTGGATGGTTAACTTGTGGTGATAGTGTCCGCTTGTAAACATCATATTTGGTTGGATCTTATTGGACTACATTAGACAGTTTAACTTTATCCACTAGGGAACGAACATAATTTCATATTCCGTTAATTGGGAGTCCACGAAAATTAAGACTTTTTAACAAGTCAAAAAGCAAGTCGAGATAACAAGAACTAAACATCATAGGCTTAATTCAGGATCCTAACCCCAATATGCCTGTAGATAAGCTAAATAGAATTCATTGATTCAAAAGATACCAAAGGTACTGGTCTAAGCTCGTTTGACTATGAACACGTTTATCCCAAAGAATGCAAATATCGATCCGTAGAAAACAATCCTACTTTAAACAAGTAAATTCTTTTGCTGTGTACTAAAATTCCATTTTCTAGTACAAAGCATTTGTATACTCCATTTTCACCAAATCTCTTAAGTTGGTTCAGGTAGGGGTATCGTCTTGGTCGTCCCAATGATTGACTCTTAAATTTTTAAAAGAAGAAAAAGGACAGTAGAGTTGGACTCTTGTTGGACTATACGAGTCCAGCTCGACTTTGGCTCCCTCCCTATTGAGTAATCTTCACTTTTCCCCAACTGCTTCCTCTCACGGATCTCTCTCCGTCTGCGTAAAGACAAAGATTCATCCTCAAGCTCCCACTCAGATCTACACCATTTTGTACTTTTTCCTTTTCTAGGTTTTCTCACTTACACAAAACCCCAATTTTTCTCAGATGTTGTAGCGGGCATTCTTTGTATTAGATCTATCTATCTATCTCTCATTGTCTCCGAATTTGAAAACCAAATATGGAGAACAACAATCTTGGTCTTCGCTTTCGCAAGATTCCTCGACAACCTGTTGCTCTCCCTAAGCTCGATCCTTTGGTAATGCCCTTTCTTTGTCTCAACCTTAATTGCGTTTTTTTATGTTTCGTTAACCTGATTCATATGTTTCCTCTTTTGTTTAGCTTGATGAGAATCTGGAACAATGGCCGCATTTGAACCAATTGGTACAGTGCTATGGCACTGAATGGGTCAAAGATGTTAATAAATATGGACACTATGAATATACTCGACCTGATACTTTCCAGAATCAGATTTTTGAAGGACCTGACACTGATACTGAGACTGGTCGGGATGCATTTGTTTTTTTTTCTTTTTGCCTTTGTCAATTTTTGTCCAATGATCTCTCATCTACTCTCTGCTTCTTCAGAAATCCGTCTTGCTAGTGCTAGGAGTGCAACTATTGAGGAGGATGTTGCCAGTGTTTCCGGGAGGCCGTTTTCTGATTCTGGATCCTCCAAGGTGTCTTCTTGTGCCCTATTCTATATTTCTCATCGTTTGGTTCTTACTCTGAATGCATGGGTTTTTTGCAGCACTTTGGGCAACCTCCCCTCCCTGCTTATGAGCCAGCTTTTGACTGGGAAAATGAAAGATCTATGATATTTGGCCAGAGAACTCCAGAATCTCCGGCGGCAAGCGATTCTAGGTTTCTTTGCATGTCATTGTACCTGATCTTTTTTTTTTTAATGTAAAATCTTATTATCGTTGTCTGATTTATTCTTCTGTTCGCTCTATTATCTACACAGTGGATTGAAGATCTCGGTTAGAGTTTTGTCTCTAGCTTTTCAGTCTGGCTTAGTTGGTAAGAACATTAACTAACTGTTTGGGGGGGGGGGGGGGATTGCTGTCTATTTCCTGTAATTTTAGTTATTCTAACCTCTTTAAGTTCCTTTTTTTCGCCCTTCTCTTGCAACCCTGCAGAACCATTTTTTGGCTCGATTGCATTGTACAATCAAGAGAGGAAGGAGAAACTCTCCGAAGATTTTTATTTCCATATTTTGCCAACGGAAATGCAGGATGTAAGTCACTGAACAGAGTATACTGTCCCCTTTTCGGCTTTTCCCTTCTCACTGAAAAGTTGGTTCAAGTTTTTTCCTCACTCTATTTTGGCAAAATTGCTGCCCCATGTACATTTCTTGCAGGCTAAACTTTCATCTGAAGATCGTGGAGTATTTTATCTAGACGCCCCATCAGCATCAGTTTGCCTGCTTATTCAATTAGAAAAAACAGCAACAGAGGAGGGAGGCGTTACAACATCTGTTTATTCCCGTAAAGAGCCTGTAATTTCCAAAATCCTGATTTTTCCCTTACTGTCTCGTGCTCATGTGAATGCCTTAGTCTTAGAGATTGTGGCTTTCAACATTTATTTGGAGTAACTTGGAGATAGCCTGTGACTTATAATGGCATATATCAGCTGTCTTTACTGCGTGTTTTGATTAAATATTTTAGAGTAGTCATGGTGATCGGTGGATCTTTATATCACAATAAGTAAGTACCCTTTATAGTAAGTTAGTAACTAAGTTCTCTGGTCATTTGTGAATTAGGTGCACTTAACTGAGAGGGAAAAGCAAAAGTTGCAGGTCTGGTCTCGCATTATGCCTTACCGAGAGTCTTTTGCTTGGGCAGTTGTTCCGCTTTTTGATAATAATATCACCACAAACACTGGTGAATCTGCTTCCCCTAGCAGTCCTCTTGCTCCCAGTATGACTGCATCAAGTTCCCACGATGGTGTTTTTGAACCCATTGCAAAGATTACATCAGATGGAAAGCAAGGTTATTCAGGTGGAAGTTCTGTTGTAGTTGAAATATCTAATTTAAACAAAGTTAAAGAGAGCTACTCTGAAGAGTCAATTCAGGTAGGATGTTTAATTTTCAAATCCCAAACAGTTTTTATCATGTTCTTTATGATTATATTTACATTGCTTTGAACTTGATATGGTGTGGAATAGTTATCATATATTTTGTTCAATTTGAATACCTAGTACGTCTGTTACTTGCTATTACGTCACTTTGGTTGGTTTTTCCTGAACTGGACATGTATATAAGCAAGTAGAGTTGCATGCACAGTCAAATGAATCAATTTTGGTTGTATTTGTCAATCAAGTCATGGTGTTTAAATCATAAGTTTTGAGGAAGAGAAGTTCCTCATTTTCTTTTTTCCCTTCTGTAGTGTAGTTAGTAACAAGTATATTTCCTAGATATATCACAAGAAAACAAGATTTCCGAGCTCTCTTCTTTTACTCACATAAAAACTTTCAGATCCGAATTGTGTTTGGTAACTTCATCAGTCATATAACAGGAATGCTTTTTATTGATATAACATCATACTGCATATTGCTGCTTTCATCTGGAGGAAACACATATCTAAAATCCCTATAAACCGTCTTGATCAGTTGGACATACGGCATTTCCTAATGTGCTATTGTCTAATAATTTATCCTTTGGTTTTTACAGGACCCCAAACGGAAGGTTCACAAACCTGTTAAAGGAGTTCTAAGACTGGAAATTGAGAAACATCGGAATGGACATGGAGACTTTGAAGATCTATCTGAGAATGGAAGTATCATAAATGACTCCCTTGATCCGACTGACCGCCTCAGTGACCTGACACTTATGAAATGTCCCAGTTCTGGTTCTGGTGGACCCCGTAGTGGCTGTTCGAAATGGAATTCAGAAGATGCAAAGGATGTTTCGAGAAACCTAACAAGTTCAAGTGGGACTCCTGACTTAAATTGTTATCATGTAAGCACATCCGCTTTATCATTCTTTCTACCAATTCCTTGATCTACTGCTTATAGTGTTTCTTCGTATTTAGCTCCCATGTCTTTTCATCAGCTTGTTTTCTCTTTGTGATAGTCATCCTTGACCATCATTCTACTTTGGAGCTAGTTACATCCTGGTGGGGTTTCCTAACTACTTGTTTCATAACCTTTTTCCAGGAATTAGGGACTCGCTTCATATTAGATTTCCGTTTAAAGAGGATAAAAGTACAATAGAGATATTTTTTTTTTCTAACTCTAGTTAGAAGCTTGAAAAACTGTGACTAGTCCTTGGTATAATTTACTCGAAAATTGATATGTTTACCGTCTTTGGTCCCAGGCTTTTGATTTCTGCTCTACGACAAGAAACGAGCCTTTTCTACATCTCTTCCACTGCCTTTATGTGTATCCTGTAACTGTTACTTTAAGTCGGAAGAGGAATCCCTTTATCCGTGTAGAATTGAGAAAGGATGACACCGATGTCCGGAAACAACCACTCGAGGTAATTGTTATGATCATCACCAGTCCTGGAAACGATCTGACCTTTTTCTTGAGTCTTATATGTTTCTTACTATTGGTTTGGCTAGGCAATCTATCCAAGAGAGCCTGGTGTTTCACTCCAGAAGTGGGTTCATACACAGGTTGCTGTTGGTGCTAGGGCTGCTAGCTACCATGATGAAATTAAGGTGTCTCTTCCTGCCACATGGACGCCATCACATCATCTGTTATTCACTTTTTTTCATGTTGATCTCCAGACAAAGCTTGAAGCTCCAAGACCAGTACGATTTACATAGAGTTCTGTGCTTGTTTCTCTCTGATGAATCTAGCCTGACTAATTATCTTTTCCTTTCAGGTAGTTGTTGGATATGCATCACTTCCATTATCTACCTATATCCAGTATGTATATTACCCTAGCATTTGGTCTCTGAACTTTTTATGTACTGCTGAAAGAAGGCTTCTCTTTTAGATTTCCTTATCACTAATTGTTAATAGATGCACTTTTCATCTTTATGGGCGAAAGTGCTAGTATACAAACAAAAATGAAATTTTGAAGATGCAGTATATCATTGATGTCAAAGTTATCTGAACAACTAGATTGCTTTTCAGTTAAAACAGGCTGGGAGAAGTGTACGCCTTGATGTAGTCATTTTTTCTTGTTGCTGACAATTCGTTGAATACTAATGCAGCTCACGGTCTGATATTTCTCTACCAGTAATGAGAGAACTGGTTCCCCACTATCTTCAGGAAACCACCAAGGTATGTTGTCATAAAATGCAAGCATCAGCGTTAGATATATGTTTTGCATGCTAAGCTAGTAATAATGGTTCAAATTCGCATGAATGATTGAGATTCAAAAGTTTGGAAAGGGACTTTATGAAAAAATTTCATGCATGAAAGAAAGATGAAGAACAATAGGCTAGACTGTTAAGAAGGTTCTGTAGCTGATGACTAATTGAGGGGTCATCACCTGCAAGCATAACAAACCTTTAAGAAATCAACAAAGGTATACTCTGCCACCAGGCCACATTAAAAAGTAGAATTGATTAACAAATTTTGGCGTTGTATTAATCTAGGCTGTAGCTTCTCACACTAGAATAAGGATTTAACTTAGGCAACTCAAACTTTCCCATCCCCAGACAAACACGATTGTGCATATCCTTCAAGAGATCAACGAAGAATACTAGGGTGGTTGTAGATCAGCTCATTGGGGCATCTATTGGTGGAAATGAACATTAAATTCTGCATAGTTCCTGGAGAATTGTGTATAATTTGGTATAGTCTAGTAATAGTGTTAGGTGCACCTGTTAATCAATTCTAGTTCTCAACTTTGGTATAACGAGTGAGATAATTCTATTTTAGGGGTCTTTGTATTATTATTACTCAAGCTAGAAATTTGTAGTAACATTCCTAATATTGATCAAAGCAACATTACTTCACACATAATTTTACAATTATACTCTCTGACAATTACAGGAGAGGTTGGATTATTTGGAGGATGGCAAGAATATTTTTAAGTTGCGACTGAGACTTTGTTCTTCTCTTTATCCTACCAATGAACGTGTTAGGGATTTCTGTCTAGAGTATGATAGACATACCCTCCGGACAAGCCCTCCCTGGGGTTCAGAACTGTTGCAGGTATTCACAGGAACTCTGTCTCATTTGATTATTTTCTCCAATGGTATTATTAACATGTTCTTTTCATATCTCTTAAGGCAATAAACAGCTTGAAGCATGTTGATTCTACTGCCTTGCTTCAGTTTCTTTACCCAATTCTTAACATGCTCCTTCATCTTATTGGCAATGGTGGAGAAACTCTTCAGGTTTGTCAAACTGAAGTCTTCCAGTTCCTTTAGCATAAACTTTTGATATAAGCATTCTTGTCTCTTCTTTCTGTCTATGTGACTGTTTCATTTATCGTTTACCAATCAAGTATTTTATACTGTCTTCAGGTTGCAGCATTCAGAGCCATGGTGGATATTTTAACTCGGTAAGCATCTATTAGTGCTTAGCCTAGCTAGGTTTAATCTAGTACAAGTAGTAAATCTGTAAAAGGGCTTGTCTAGTAGGACATATAATCTGCTCCAAATAAAAATTGAATCCAAAGGATCAGGGAAAACTATTATTAGAACAATTATATAACAAGGGTTAGGGTTTAGCTAAATGACCAAAGAATGTTATGTCACGATGTCATTGGTCTTTAACTTTGGATAGTCTATTACCACTAGAGTTGCAAATAATGTGTTTAACTGAGACACAGTAAATGTATAACAAGCACACGAACCGTTGTTCTTACTAGGTCTTTCAATTTGGTTTTATAGGGTGCAGCAGGTGTCGTTTGATGATGCTGACCGAAATCGTTTTCTGGTCACCTATGTTGATTATTCTTTTGATGATTTTGGAGGCAATCAACCACCGGTTTATCCTGGATTAGCAACTGTATGGGGAAGTTTAGCTAGAAGCAAGGTACAAATTGCACATGTTGTCTGGATGAAACTACTATCTTATCTTTGTTCTAATGTGATATACATTTGATTATTCTTGTCACCAAAGTTAAGCAATCTCCATGTTACCAATTCGTTCAGATATCTGCTGTGAATTTTCTTAATCTTTTGGTTGATGAACACTATTACTGTCCTTACAGGCTAAAGGTTACCGGGTTGGACCTGTATATGACGATGTATTATCAATGGCGTGGTTTTTCCTCGAGTTGATTGTTAAATCAATGGCATTGGAGCAGGCACGTCTCTATGATCACAATCTACCTTCAGGTATTATTGGGGTATCCAGTTTCCATTTTTCAATAAATTTTCTTTGTTAAGTGGACATGCAATGCTGTTATAGAAATTGGTCTCTCCCCATTACAATGAAAGAAATGCATGACTAAATTTAACGAAGAACCAGATGACCTGTAATATGAGTGTTGTCTAGAACTCAAAGGCCAAGAAATCAAGTAACTATTTGCACTAAAATGACGCATATGCATGTCGACATTAAAGAAAAAAGCGTAGTTACCCTCTGTTACAGATTGTTTGCTTTCTTAACCTGAATGCCTACGAGAGTCTCAACAAATTATAAAAATATGTATATTTTTTGAGCAGCCAATAGTTGGTTGAAATAACTCGAATACAAGTTCCAATAATGATCACTTATCATGCCACAATGTAGTATGCTTATTTAGTGGTTATAATTACAAAATACACTGTGGACTTAGATTAATCACAGTCTATCTATTGCCCTACCCTTGTGCGTTAACTAGTTATAGTGTGATTCAGGTATTATACGGTTACCAAGTAATGTGCTCATTTTTTTCTTCTCTATCATAGGCGAGGATGTTCCACCCATGCAGCTCAAAGAAAGTGTTTTCCGATGTATCATGCAATTGTTTGATTGTCTTTTAACTGAAGTACATGAACGTTGTAAAAAGGGCTTAAGCTTGGCGAAACGTCTGAACAGTAGTTTGGCCTTCTTCTGTTATGATCTTTTATATATCATTGAGCCCTGCCAGGTCTATGAACTGGTATGTTTTGTTTTTTATCTTTCAGATTTTCATACGTGGCAGCAACGGTTTGCATTACTAAACCGCATCTGAGTTTCTCTAGAAGTCTCCTGATGATTTTGTTTTTGGTTGAGTACAAGCATGAGCATGGTTTCAAGCATTGTTCTCTCATAAGAGATTCTTTTTTTTTATCTGATAAATGTTTTTTCTTATTGGTTGCGTAGTTAATTAATCGATCATGTGCATCTGTATAGTTTTCAGGTGTGGAAATTGTATGCTAACATTGTTCACAAAAAATTCTTTGAGTCATAAACGTTGTGCAGCTTATTATCTTTAAACTGATTTTTGGGACACATTTTTGCCATTACTAGTCAGTAGTTTAGAACATGGGAATAATCTATCTTTCATATAGTTTTGATAGTGATAAAATTTATGTGTCCTTCTCGCTCCCAACAGGTATCGTTATACATGGACAAGTTTTCTGGTGTTTGTCAATCTGTTCTACACGAATGCAAGCTCACGTTTTTGCAAATTATCTCCGACCATGATCTTTTTGTAGAAATGCCTGGCAGAGACCCATCAGACAGGTACTCTCCCGTAGATACTCATTACCTGTTTATTCAGTTTTGCATTGTCAAACATTTTCACTTTATTAGCACACTTGGGCACATAGGAATAGAACATAAAGAGGCCACTTCTGCAGTAAGCATATGAACTCTTGAAAAGATGCAGAAATGAGAAGCCTAAACTTTTACAGTCTTCCATCTTCTTTTATGTGTGTGCACATCTGGGTGACTTTATTTACTCAGCTAACTCTATTTGTATGTTCTAGGAACTATTTATCATCCATATTAATACAGGAGTTATTTCTCTCCCTGGATCATGATGAGCTACCTCTGCGGGCGAAGGTATAATCGATTCTAAGTGTTTGTACATATAAGATACATATCATGTAAGAATTTTACATTGTGAATCGTTTTCCTTTTTTGGTATCCTTTCAGGGAGCAAGAATTTTAGTGATCCTCTTATGCAAACATGAATTTGATGCGCGGTACCAGAAAGCCGAAGATAAGCTGTATATTGCACAATTATATTTTCCTTTTGTCGGGCAGGTATGTCACAGTGGCTTAATAAAATAATGCATAAATTCTTTCATTTAGGAAGTCCTTATTCCACTTCTGCTTTGAAAATTTTTGTGGTCAATGGTTATTTTCCAAGGCTAAAAAGCAGCCCAGAAGCTTGTGCTCAGTTGTTATTCCCTCAATTATCATGTCATAAGCATCCATTAATATAGGAAAATAAGAAATATGTTAAAAGGATTTAAATGGAGTGACAATGACAACCTTTTGATTGATTGCTATATATATACAATTATAGCTAAGGTCAGCTGATAAATTTCCTGACATTTAATGTTTTGTTTTCTTCCTTTTGCAGATTTTAGATGAAATGCCTGTTTTTTATAACTTAAATGCTACTGAAAAGCGTGAGGTTTTAATTGGTGTGTTGCAAATTGTTCGTAATCTGGATGATACATCACTTGTCAAGGCATGGCAGCAGAGCATCGCTCGTACTAGATTGTATTTCAAACTCATGGAAGAATGCCTCATACTTTTCGAGGTTCCTTTCCTCAACCATTTCTTAAAATTTGGGAAAGGCTTGACTATTTCATTCAACTCACTGTTAAAGGAAGCCAAAGGAAACTGTTATCCATGGAAGTATGGATACTGGTGGTCTATGGTCGCTAATATATAAGTTATCTATCATACTCCTTTTTGTCTATTTTGGGAGAAATTTTGATTTCAGCTAGTTGTGGTAGAATGATTTGGGGACTGCTTACAGTCTATTAGAACTTATATTTGATGTATTACCCAAAAATACTTGTATTTGTAGTATTTGTAGTCCACTTAATGTTCGATTCCTATGGCGATTTGATAATGTTGAACTAAAAAATTTCAGCATAAGAAGGCTGCTGACAGCATCCTTGGGGGCAACAATTCTCGTGGTCCTGTTAGCGAAGGAGCTGGATCACCAAAGTACTCTGAGCGACTTTCTCCTGCTATCAACAATTATCTGTCAGAGGCTTCTCGCCAAGAAGTCAGGGTGAGTTGCTAAATTTATCCTGTATGTTCGTTCCTCTCTTATACTTTTTGGTAAAACCTACAAGTTCACCTAGAGTTCTGTAACATTGTTGCTTTCTTTTGGTGGGCTTCTCAAAATGTTAGAAAGTCCTAAACCTTTTGCTTACTTTATGTTAAGCCTAGGGAACACTCAAATGCCTTCTAAATTTTTACTGCAGCTAGAGGGAACACCTGATAATGGGTACCTATGGCAGAGAGTTAATTCTCAGTTGGCCTCCCCTAGTCAACCTTATTCTCTAAGAGAAGCTTTAGCTCAAGCACAATCTTCGCGGATTGGAGCTTCAGCCCAGGCACTAAGAGAATCACTGCACCCTATTTTGAGGCAAAAACTGGTATAGATTTATGTAGCCTTCATGCCTCTCCTGAAGTTAATCATCATTTTTGCTGGCATAGTCTTCAATGAGCTATTCTACTAATTGCATTCACTCTTACCAGGAACTTTGGGAAGAGAATGTAAGTGCCACTGTTAGCCTCCAGGTTTTGGAGATCACTGAAAAATTTTCATCAATGGCAGCCTCTCACAATATTGCGACGGACTATGGAAAATTGGACTGCATTACTACAATATTGACGAGTTTCTTCTCTCGAAACCAGTCATTAGCCTTCTGGAAAGCCTTCTTTCCAATTTTCAACAGAATCTTTGATCTTCATGGGGCTACACTGATGGCCAGGGAAAATGATCGCTTCTTAAAACAGATAGCCTTCCATCTTCTCCGGCTTGCCGTTTACCGCAATGACAGTGTCAGGAAAAGGGCTGTTATTGGTCTTCAAATACTAGTTAAGGTGAGACATCTAGATTCCTGTAAAGATTTCTCTGTTTCTTGCTATCAGTTATGAATTCATTTGCTTTGTTCTTGCAGAGCTCGCTATACTTTATGCAGACTGCTAGGCTGAGGGCTTTGCTGACCATTACATTGTCAGAACTCATGTCGGATGTCCAAGTGACTCATATGAAAACAGATAATACATTAGAAGAGAGTGGAGAGGCACGGCGGCTTCAACAGTCATTAAGCGAAATGGCTGATGAAGCTAAGAGTGTCAATTTGTTGAGGGAGTGTGGTCTTCCTGATGATACACTGTTGATAATTCCCGAGAAATTTACAGAGAACCGCTGGTCATGGGCTGAAGTGAAACATCTTTCCGACAGCCTTGTTCTTGCTCTTGATGCCAGCCTCGGGCATGCCCTTTTGGTATGGTTTATAATCAACTTGGCATTTCGTAAAGATATGTTTCTGGTGTCAGTGAGGGAAGAAACGTCTTCTGCTCGTCATGTCACCTGTATTAGAGGACTTGTTTGTGTCTTTTACACTCAAATTCCTCCCTATCGACACCTATTTTTAGTATTTTCATAAAACTGATAGGTATATAAGATAACACAGGATACAATTTCCTGCGTGTGGAAGTTGGAAATTGACACTGATGGAACTTAATGTTGTTTGTTCCTATCGTGAAGAAAAAACTATTAGACTCAACCAGTTTTTAAGTCATTCTGTATTTTTCCAATGCAAAATTCTGTTATTACAGGGATCCATGATGGCTTTGGATCGATATGCTGCAGCAGAGAGCTTTTACAAACTCGGAATGGCATTTGCTCCTGTTCCAGATCTTCACATAATGTGGTTGCTACATCTATGTGATGCCCACCAGGAAATGCAGTCTTGGGCTGAAGCTGCACAGTGTGCTGTGGCAGTTGCAGGTGTGATAATGCAGGTAATAATATAGAAATCTGGTATTTGTTTAAGATGCTCAGTGGATCATCTCTGCAGTCTGGTTGGCTTATAAGCTCTGCAGTCTTCATTCAAGTCTTCCTGTCCACTAAATGTTTTGGTTTTCGGCTTGTAGGCCTTGGTGGCTAGAAATGATGGTGTGTGGAGCAAGGATCATGTGTCTGCCTTGCGTAAGATTTGCCCGATGGTAAGTGGCGAGTTTACAACAGAGGCATCTGCAGCTGAAGTCGAGGGTTATGGTGCTTCAAAGCTAACAGTTGACTCTGCTGTCAAGTATCTACAGCTTGCTAATAAGCTTTTCTCTCAAGCTGAGCTCTACCATTTTTGTGCAAGCATTTTGGAACTTGTTATTCCAGTTTACAAGAGCAGAAAGGCTTATGGGCAGTTGGCTAAGTGTCACACTTTACTTACTAATATATACGAGTCCATTCTTGACCAAGAATCAAACCCAATCCCATTTATTGATGCTACATATTACCGGGTGGGATTTTACGGGGAAAAGTTTGGGAAGTTGGACAGGAAAGAATATGTATACCGAGAACCACGAGATGTGCGGCTAGGGGATATAATGGAAAAGCTGAGCCATATTTATGAATCAAGAATGGACAGCAACCATATTCTGCACATTATACCAGATTCAAGACAAGTGAAGGCAGAAGAATTACAGGCAGGAGTGTGCTACCTGCAAATTACGGCTGTTGATGCAGTGATGGAAGATGAGGATCTTGGGAGCAGAAGAGAGAGAATATTTTCTCTTTCGACTGGTAGTGTTCGAGCAAGAGTGTTTGATCGCTTCTTGTTTGACACACCATTTACAAAAAATGGGAAGACACAAGGTGGATTAGAAGATCAATGGAAGAGAAGAACAGTGCTGCAGACGGAGGGTTCATTCCCTGCCCTTGTGAATAGGCTGTTGGTTACCAAGTCTGAATCCCTTGAATTCTCGCCAGTGGAGAATGCGATTGGAATGATTGAAACGCGGACAACCGCTCTGAGAAATGAGCTAGAGGAGCCTCGTAGCTCGGATGGGGATCACCTACCACGGCTTCAAAGTCTGCAGAGGATTCTCCAAGGAAGTGTTGCAGTGCAGGTGGGTTTTCTCCCATAATATCTATTATAGATTGTGTTGTAAAACGTAGTAATGCTTATCATATGCCTTTCCATGGAAATATGCAGGTGAACAGTGGGGTGTTGAGCGTGTGCACAGCGTTCTTATCAGGTGAGCCTGCAACGAGATTGCGTTCACAGGAACTGCAGCAACTAATCGCGGCACTGCTTGAATTCATGGCTGTTTGCAAGCGAGCCATCAGGGTTCACTTTAGATTAATCGGAGAAGAAGATCAGGAATTTCATACTCAGCTTGTCAATGGATTTCAGTCTCTCACTGCAGAACTCTCCCATTACATCCCTGCTATCTTGTCCGAACTTTAGTGTAATCTTTGTCAGTTTTTGATACGAGTTTTGTGTTTTTTCTTCCACCATTTGGCCTGGCTATATGTTTGTCATTCTTTTTCTTGTTATTTCGTTATATGGGCCATAGTGCTAAGAATCTTTGATTATCTAAACGTAAACGAGATCCATCAATTAAAATTTTGGTAAATGACAACGTATGAAAGAAAATTTATAAATGTCAAATGGTTGACTTCTAATCCAGAAACTTATGTTATATTCGGTCAAGGACATGAGCTCTCAGCTTCAAACATAAGCCGCTCAACAATTTAGAATGCCTGCCACATCTCAGAGGCATCAACAGCCACAAAGCACAAGCGGAAGAAAATGAGGTCGAAGTTAACGAGACCGGTGTGGAGGCTCGTGACGTTGACTTGCTCATGACTTAGGCTGGAGTTTCGTGCAGCAGAGCAGTTAAGGCACTCGAGGGTCACGTCCGAGACATTGTAAGTGCAATAATATGGAACTCACTACTTGAAGAGCGAATTAATCTCTTTGCTTTGTTCATTGGCAAATTGTTTTCGAATACTTTTGCGAGTTTTAAAAAATCGGTTTATCGTCCTTTCGGGTATCTAGTCTCATTCTGCGTTACTTAGTTATGATGCTTCTGCAACTTTTAATACTTTTTGCAGATACTGTTTTTTTTTTGTCAGCCAAGATAAACGATTTTACTAATTTTGTGGTCTATGATTTCTTTCTTGGGGAAGTCAACCTGGGGGCCGAAGGACTTATAAAAGAAAAACGGAACCCTCGAGTCCTTGCACATTTCGCAAGATGATCAGCTCGAATGGTGTTTCTACGAGATACAAAGATAAGACTAAACAAAATAAACTTCTCTCGAAGTGATGAGAAATCCTCTAATTCTGAGGCAAATGTGGGCCAATCTTCGAGCTGAGAAGTCATGGAAAGAAGATCCGAGCAATCCGTCTTGAAGCATACTTATGTGTACGATAGCGTTGTTAGGCTCTTCATTGCCTACAAAAAGGCATCTGACTATGTATGTAGGGGTGATAGAATTCAGTGAGAACTTTTCAATCCCATAAATAACATCTTCTTGTTGATAACTAGTATCCAACCTTCTTCACTTTGAGGGAAAGTGGCGTGCCAAGAATCGTGTAGACAACATACTGGTAAATCCGGAGGAACAGAAGGGGCTTCCGGAATCTCGTACTCGGCCTCAACGTTCTCCACTCTCGTTGTCGCCGCTCTCCATACTTCTGCCTCTTGAATCGCTAGTCCCAATGTATCCTGAGGATTTTCTTCAATGTTTTCGAATAATTTTCGGTTTCTTGCCTTCCAAGTGTACCACATAATCCATGGGAATATACTCAAATTCTCCTTAGTTGCTCCATGATCTAGGGCCCTCCAATACAGATAATCCAAGTTACTGTAAAGGAAGGGGTAGGAAAACAACGTAGGTAAAATTGGAATGAGTGAAAGGGCCTAAGTTTATTTGCGGGTGGGCACTCAAAAACTAAATGGTTAATAGTTTCCGATTGTGCCCCACATCGAAGGCATCCCTTGTCTCTGCCAATATGGCGATAATATAAGTTCTGACACGAGGCCACACAACCTGATAAAATTGCCAAACGAAATGTTTTAATTTCGGTGTAGTTTTTAATTTCCATACTTGTGCCTTTAGTGTCGTAACACTAGGTCCCGTGGTCACAAGAAAGACGAGAGAGGACTTTGTTTTTGAGAAAAAAATATGTGAAAATTAGACGAACATAAGTTTGATCAACTTAAAGAGTTTAGGATTTAGAAACATCATCTATTTACAAATAGGCAAAGTTATTGCTCATTATTATGAGAAAGTCCCAATTGCAACATTTAAGCAAAGAAAAGACACATAGGAGACGTTGAAACACTAGGAGATTCTAACTCGTCAAGCATCTCCTGTTTCTTTTCAAGATTGCAGGTCGAAATTTTCTCTTCAGCTCCTCTTCCTGCATATCCTTTCCATTTAAAGATCATGAGATGAGATGACAAGCATTTGGGAACAAAACTCGGTTGGTTCCATAAAACTGGAACACTATTCTCAGACCGATGAGTCGACCATAAAAACCTCTAGTTTAAGACAATTAGAGAGCAAAACCACAAGTCCGGGTGAAATCGACATATGCTAGTATGCTACACTCTCTATAAGTAGAGTAAACGGAGTAACACCATGGAACCCCATTGTACCAATAGATGGAGATAGCTCAAGATACTCGATCGAAGAGGGTTGATATTAGCTCACTGATTTTGTTATCTCTTCAATTTTTGGAGAACATTCAGCTTCGGTTTTTAAACCATAAACCCTTTGTTACTTCTCGTGCCACGTCAGCACTATTTTATATTTGAAGAAAAAACATTTATAATTATAATTCTCAGCTCAATTTCAGATCAGATCAGAACAGATCATCCATGGAAACAGCGTCGTCGAGAGTAGAATTGATTGTTAAAGGCAACTTACCGGAGGTCCCTTCTCAGTACATTCAGCCACCGGAAGCTCGACCTAATCTCCATAACGCCGGCGATGCAGCTTCGATCCCTACCGTCGACCTCTTGAGCTCCGACTCCGCGAGAGAAGCTATCGGTGATGCTTGTCGCAACTGGGGAGCCTTCCACGTTATCAACCATGGCGTTCCCATCCATCTGCTTGATCGGATCAGGTCTTTAGGTCTCTCTTTCTTCCGAGACTCTCCCATGGAAGAGAAGCTCCTCTACGCCTGCGATTCCACCTCCGCCGCGTCCCAAGGTTACGGCAGTCGTATGTTGCTCGGCGCTGAGAATGACGTCGTTTTGGATTGGAGAGATTACTTTGATCACCACACTTTCCCTCTCTCTCGCCGTAACCCTTCTCGTTGGCCACTTCATCCTCCTGACTACAGGTTCCTCCTTACTTCTTCTGACTAAAGGTTTCATCTTTCTTTCAATTCTGAGGCAAAAGGTTCCATCTTTCTCTAAATTTATTGCATTTGGTAGACAAGTATTGGGTGAATATGGTGATGAGATGATGAAACTGGCTCAGATGCTATTAGGGCTCATCTCAGAAAGCCTCAGCCTTCCTTGTTCAGCCATAGAAGAAGCTGTTGGAGAAATCTATCAGAACATCACTGTCAGCCATTACCCTCCTTGTCCTCAGCCTGAGCTCACTCTTGGTCTCCAGTCCCATTCCGACATGGGTGCTATTACTCTCTTGATTCAAGATGATGTTGGAGGTCTTCAGCTTTACAAGGATGATCAATGGCTCACTGTTCCGCCTGTCTCTGATGCTATTCTCGTTCTTGTGGCGGATCAAACCGAGGTTTCTATTCTCTTAATTGAGGTCACAGAACAATTTTAGCTTGAAGCCTCTGACATGTCTCATTTTTCCTTGGCGCAGATCATAACCAATGGGATTTACAAAAGTGCTCAACATAGAGCCATAACTAATGCGAATCGGGCGCGGTTATCAGTCGCTACCTTTCATGATCCCTCCAAGACTGCAAGGATAGCACCAGTTTCTCAACTCTCACCACCGTCTTACAAGGAAGTTGTGTATGGTCAATATGTTTCTTCCTGGTACTCCAAAGGTCCTGAGGGTAAACGAAACCTCGATGCTCTCCGCTGTTAATTGTATTGTCAACCTTTGTTCACTGGCTATCTTTTGTTGTTCTCAACCTATAATTTCTCAAGTTTATGCCAGTGAGTGTGTGGATTCCAGTTGCCACGACACAGTTGTTTCACAATAATGTTGTTGTGATTATTGTTTTACAACACAAGAATGAAAGACATTGGCTGTAAAAACTCAGATGATAAAATAAATAAACTGAATGAATGAATTATAATCCCAATGTTTTCAGTAGTAGACTTCTTTCAAGTTTCAATATCGCCTTTGTTTTGACAAAAAAAAGAAAAAAAAAAAAGGTTTGAGAAAATATACGGTGAAGGTTTAAGGATTTGCTCTTGCAAAGCCAAACTATGGCAAATCCTTCTCCGATCAAAACCATGAAAATCTTCAGAGACTAGACTACATTTGCAGATACCAAACCCGACGATCAAACTCAGTAGCAACTGAATTGATGATATGAATCCATCATAAATAGTAAATACGATCTTATAAAAAATGGAAAGCATTTATGTACCTCCCATCAACAAGCAGAGTGATTCCTGAACCAAGGTATCTATATCTAAACAGCTTCGATTAAAAAGATTCCAGCTCTCACCAACATGGGTCAAAGTGTATCCAGCCAAGTCTTAAGTTTCCTCACCTGCTGAAGCCAGTATAAAACTTTCAGCTACATTGCTAACAAAGGCATGATTAAGAAAATGCTGAAGAAACACACACAAAGCAAAGAACCTGCGTTGTTGCAGTTCCTCTTCCACAAGCTGCTTGCAAGTCTAAGACACCAGAAGAACATCAAAATACCGAAATGCCTGGGAGCTGAACCAATCGTTACTTTTCTAATTTTTGATGATCCATCTTTACCTGCAAGAGCGAAAGTGATACCTGCAACAGTGGTATCTCAGACGTCCCCTTCAGAAAGATAGGGAATGAACTTACCACGGAAGTATGGCTGCAGCTAGCATTGGCAAATCAGAATATAACATCATATTGGCATCTTTGACTGAATCTATATTATCATTGACATTATAAAGTGAAAAAGTTTTCTCTTGGGTTCAGAAAATGACATGAATCTCAAGAAATGAATTCAGATACCTGAAAGTAGAATTTGTCTAATGGGGGTTAACACTAAATTTTGAGCTCTATACAATTACTAAAAACAATCAGCGTAAGTTGAGAACATGTATTATCCGAGGGGATAACTCATGAAAGACACATCCACTTGACATAGAACCTTGATCAGAAAGTCCTCAGAACATTGCCCCCAGGAAGAGGAGAGAAGATGCTTCACTCATACCTTGCAATATAGCAAGACCAAATTCTTCATCATATCAGGTTAGTGCCAAAAACTTGTCTCTGCCAATCTATAGGTATGAGAAATTATCATGGGAAAACTCTCTTCTGCATCAGACCATCTGCTTCTTTGAGATAAGCTTCCTCATATAATGAGCAATGATATGTGGTTTCTACAGAGGGGCTTTGCCATCCCAGCAGATACCAACTCAACTACCATTGGCCATTACTGTACATCCCAGTGGTCATCAAGGTTTTGGAACTTGAGCTATCGCCATATGCTTGTCAACTTGTTTGTCCACAAAGTCACGAATCTGTATACATATTAACAAATAAAGTGACAATCAATCAAAAATTGTTCTAAAATAGATACAACTATTTAGTATTATTTAATATGACAACCTGTGACCAAGATTAGTCATCACAAGAAAAAACCGACATTTCCCCTACACCAGAGAGATGGATAAACTAGAAACTGAGACAATAACTGTGGCAAAAGAAAACTCCGAAATTATTGAAGCTTTTACAAACCTTGTTTTTCCGCTTTGAGTCGAGGAATTGTGGAACAGCCATGGCTTTCTCCACATCTGTTGTATGTTGCATAACCTGATATATGCCTAAGCGTTTAGAAGACTCCTTTTCTAAATTCAGGAAGAAACAAGAATCGCAATATACTAGTTGAAGAATTTTGAAGAGTAGAAAACCACAGGGTTCCAAACCTTTGTTGCTGTCTTCTTCATTATTGACTTGTATACATCTCTATCAATTTTCTTTGCTCTATACGGGGCCATAAGCAACGATGCAACAAAATCGACAACCCCCTGTTTTAAACGATCTGCACTCCGGATATGAGTTTTATGTGACTCTTTATTCACTGTAACCTGTGACACAGAACATTCATTCGCTCGTTGGTCATTCTTCCAACTAGGAGGGCCTGTTGAACATGCAATCGAATCTTCATCATCCTTAATATGCAAAGTACGATTGAAAAATTCAGGATCAGCAGCAGCAGCTTGAGATTGCCATCTATCTATAGCGTGAGAATCCTTGAAACCATCGCTACTACCACCAGTATCAACCCATGCCCCAGTTAAAAAACTGTTATCAGCAGCCCCACTTTCACCAGAACATTCTCTGAACTTCGAATGAGATACAAGCTCATTCGAATGGCTACGCTGTGAATAGTTATCGACTGGAATCCTTGAACTGTCAAGGTCAAGACAGGAGGCAGGAAAATCATACCAGTCCCGAACTTTGCAGTTCCTCGAGTCTATCTCTGACATACAATCTTGCCTTCCTAAGACATTGCCAGGAAACTTTTTCCTGAAATCAGATTCGTCCATCTTTGCATACTGCTCTCGCCTGGCAAACTTATGAAACGAAGGAATCTTAGGAAGCTGCAATGAAGTATTATGATAGGCCTCAGAAAATGCCTGCAAGACAAGAACATATAATTTATTTGTTAACAAACAAATAAAGAATGACTTAATTCGAAAGCACATGCCCATACTCAGAGAAAACAAACTCATTCCGCAAGCATCCATCAATGCATTTCATTAATTTGAAGATTACAAAAACTTGCCTTTGCAGCTGCTTCTGCTGCTGCACGAGCTGCCTCAGCTTCAGCAAACACAGCCTTCTCTTCCTCTGACATAGGTAGCTGGTTTTCTTCAAGCTCTCCATCTGTTTTCCCATCATTGCCATTGATCAGCTTTCCCTTACTGTCTGTGTCCGCACTATTAAGTTTTCTTCTTATTCTAGAGGTATTTGTAGTATACGCTTGTCTCGATGATTTCTTTCCACTATTAGCTTTTTCTTTCCGGTATAGTTCCAGCCACACATTAACAAGCTGACTTGCAATGGCGCGGATATCACGGCTTGTGTGTGCACAGACCTTTTCTTTCACAGTCTTCCCAATGCCTGCATCAGAAAGTGGAAAGTAACCAACTTAGAGAAAATTAAACAGGGCTAAAATCATGAAACAGATAGCACATGATATGGAGTCTTAGGACAGAACTGATTGCATGTGATATATAAGGTTTGGGACAGAAAGTGCACTTGTAAGAAATAACCGATACCTGAGAGCCTCACGGCAAAGAGATCACTCGTAACTCGAACAAGAATATGTACACAGTGACGTAAAAGCTGTGTTCCATTCTTCCCCATCGAATCCTAATAGAAAATTTTAAATAGGCAAGATTATCTAAAAAAAGCCAATAGAAATTCGTGGAACAAACATATAAGCAACGGAAAGTTGTATTCTGTGCTTTGGGTAAAGAAACTATCTCACTGAGCTTACCAAGATCCAAGAGTTCAGCACTGCAAGCCCCTCTTTTGTACCTGCAAAGGATTTCAAGGTTTCACCAGGTAGGTTAAGCAACTCCTTGGCTAAATGCAAACGCCCAACAGTTGTTTTGGCAGTGAAGAACATGTTCCGTAGCAATGATTGCCTGGCCAGCACATTAGACAGCTCAACAACTTCAAGCCTCTTTATTAGGTCTCTGACTTCATCCCTTACAGGTACAGATTTCCTCTGAGCCTTTTCTAGTGTTTCTATTTCGGCTGTGTAATCATTTCCACTTCTAAGTATATCAATTATACGCACAGCTTCCCGGACTCCAGTCATCATTGCACCACCAACAGTGTCAGGATGCTCTTTGCATGTTGCCTCACCAGCAAAAAACAAACAATTCTGAACAGGCCTGCCCAATACATCATAATCTTCACCAGAAGCACCGATAGCAACATATGAGTAGGCACCATAACTGTAAGGATCAGTGCCCCAATCAGTAACTACCGCGGCAACGGGATCAGGAACCAGATCCCCACCAAAAAGCTTACGAAGAACCATCATTGCATGGTTCACGTGCTCAGACTTACTCTTGTTTGTATATTCAAAAGCAGCCTTCCCAACCACCAAAGCTATCAGGACAGGAGCACCAACAGTTTTTTTGACATTCCAAAACATAAAGCACTCACCTCTTAGATCTGTTTCCTCAGCCGTTGCCCCAAAATAATCAACACTGTCATCCCAAAATACCTTTGGGAACTCCAACACAACTTTATTTAGAACTCCAAAACCAAGTTGTTTGATTGACGAATATTTCCAGTCCGGCAAGGGTGGTGAAAACTTAATAGTTTCTGCTTTCAAGCATCCAAGAGGAACAGTTACCAGAACAGCATCTCCAAGATACTCACAGCCATTTGATGTACTAACTCTGACTTTATGCTTGCTGTTATGCATGGCAGATACATCAGAGGCGTAAGATACCTCAGAAACTATTTTGTTCAAGTGAATGTCAAGTCCTTCTGCAAGCGACTCAACAACTCGGCTATAACCACCCTTAATCATAGCATGGGGCCCTCCGAATCCGCCATAAAACTCATCTTGATTCCAGTGAGGAAGAGAAACTTCCTTGAGGACAGCAGCGCAACCATATTCTGTGTGAGCAAAATGCCAATTCATAACTCTTCGCTCCAAAGGATTCAAAAAATCATCTTTCAAGCTTTCATCCGGCGTAAAGGGACCACTGATGCCTGTTTTTGAGCAGGAAGTATCAATTGAATTGACAAGCCCAATTTTTTCAATGTTCACCTTGTCATGTGGCATTCTCAGCCGTTGAAGGCCAAATTCTAAACCATCCTCGAGAGACATTTTATTTGCTCTTTCCTTGCCTATTTCCTCAACAAGCAAATCCACATCATCAATTAGACTGTTGAACTCTGCTTGTAGAGCATCATCTAATTCTGCAGGAACCTTTTTCCCTGTTACAGTATCATAAAGAGGACAGAATCCATGCAACACGCTCAACTCCAGACCTAATTGGTTACAGACCAATACCGAAGGATCTGGCATTCTTTCAGATGGCACATCAGCCTCAATACCTGTAATTATGCTAGCCCCAAGATCCACAGGAACTGAAAGAGACGACCGGTCTGTAAATACACGACCACCTACTCTACTCCTTGCCTCAAGAACGGTGACAGAGAAACCCTGGCGCTGTAAATGACGTGCTGCTGTTAATCCAGCAGGACCAGCTCCAATTACTATAATTTTCTTCTCATCTTTAACCTCACATTGAACCCAGTCTCTTCCTCTCGTTTGATTACTATTTGCAGACGAGAGTGTGCTTGACAAAGCAGGTTTCGCTACTAATAATGTTTCAGGATGCTTTTCAACCTTAGATGCAGTACCATCCTGTAAAGCATTTATGCTCACAGAATGTTTCCAATCATCAACAATGCTTGCTTCACATGTTTTACTGGTAAATCCCAACATTTCTGAGGTCGCACATCCTACCAGGTCCCTTTCATCATTTTGGAGAGCACATTTCTTACCCTCACTAGTCGATTCAACGGCTTTGACCTGACCAAGGATAAAAGCAACTCCTTCTTCAGAATCTGCAACAGAAGCCATAGAAATTTCTTCACGCTTTTTCCCTTGGAGGAGATCATAGTCTTGATTAGTCGAAGATCCCTCTTTCCCCTTCATAGATGAAATTCCAGCATTTATATAACCCTGTCAAAAAAAAAAAAATTCACATGTGGTCAATAAGAAACAAACACTCGTTCTCTTTTCAATAATGCATACAAATCAAAGACAAACTAAAGAAAAGTTAAGCACGGAGAATTAATTGGAGACAGGATAGAACAACACAAATAAAGCAACAACACAGACTTACTCTCTGATCAAGAAACTTATAGACTTCTCTGATAAGAGAAGCTGAAGGCAATTCACTCTCAGAAGGGCCATCAGTAACACCACACTCAGTGACAGGTAAGATTCGACTGACATTTTTACTCCACAGGCCTAAGATAGAATTCCTGTATAACAACATATATCAGTTCTAATATATCAAAATAAGGGGCGATAAGATCTTCAATAGGACGAATGAAACAAAATAAACAATAAAATGTATAATAATAAAATCGTTCCAAGTAAAATTGTTGAACACAAAATGGACAAAAAACAACTTAAAATTCTTGAATTTCATTGCAACAATACAGTACAGTAAGTATTCACGGTTCCCAACAAATGAAGAAGGTGAAAATGGGACTGACATCTTAAGGTACACTCTTCGTATGAGATCTTAAGAAAAATACATCCTACACAAAATAAGAAACACTGAAACCATGTATTTGAATACATAACAGCTACGAAAAAGGAAACTAACCTGCAAACTAGGTACTCCTGATGGCTACCTTTGCGCTTCAACACCTCTTTTAGTATAATCTTCTCAATGGGACTTACTGACTGGGCTTTAAGTCCAGCTGCCACCGCAGCTGCTCTACCAATCTCAATTTCCTTGGAAACAGATGGAACAAAATCACACTTGTCGCTTCCTTTAAAGGACTTGTCACTTTGACAATCAAGAAAGCCTTGCTCATTCTCCCAATTCATGTCTCCTTCATACACCATGTTTCCAAGCTTACGCTTTCTAGCAATACGCTCTGGGCGTTGCAAGGTCGATGGCTTCCCAGAATTAGGTAATGAAATTGCATCACCTCGGAAATTTTCATCTTCACAGGGAGTTATAGAAACCGGGGAAGCTTCAGCAGTTCCATCTTCTAGAGTATTAACTTGAATACCACCTCCATTAGAAGCATTTTGGTGTGAAGAATACTTGCACTTTTGACAAAGAGTAACCTGAGTATTAGACTCAAAGGAATGATCCTCAAAAATAACTTGGATGCCACAATCACACATAACTAAATTTTTCTCTCGCGAATAATCAGACTCTGAAGCTGGCTCTCTCAAGTGTTTGTGCCGATCAGGAACAATAACTGCAACTTCTTTTCTATCAGCAGGAGAATAAACTTCGCCATGGACATCTGCCATGGGAACAGACACCCTGGATAGCTCCACAGCCTTCTCTGACAGTGGCCTTTTGGATTCCTCATCTGTAATTTGATGAACGACATCTGCTTCCTTCTCGCTGGATACTGTCATGGGAATTTCTACTTTTTCATGACCGGGAGAGGCTGCCTCATCCTTACCATAAAATTTATGCAGGAGGGTTCCAGTTTCTGAAGCACACTTTTGAAAAGAATTAGAAGCACCATTTTCCGAGATGCAATCCATTCTCTTATTATTCGTGCGGGAATTTAAGAGGGCCCTATGAGTGTAACATTCTACTGTTGAATCAACCATTTTCCTGACAGATATGCTATTCAAAGCTTCCCCAAGTAATACACCCTGCACCTCGTTTGTGTTGCCTTCCTCAATTGGACTCAAATTAGAATTTGTTACAGTATCAATAGGAGGAACACCCTCGTGGTTCCTAATCCTTGGGGTTCCTGATCCAACACCTTTCTTGTTGCCCTTCAATCTCTTCCTAAAACTGGCTAAGGTGTCATCCATATCTTCAAAATCCTTGTCCAAAGCACTCAGTTTCTTCTCCACAGCCTGTTTATGCCTTCGTTTACCAGTACTTTCTGTCTCAACCTTATTCTTCTTGGAACTTTTATGCTTCATAACCTCTAAAAGAGATCCGATAGGTTCATCATCATCAGCATCATCGTCAAACTGAAAAATCTTGGATCCTCTCTTGGAAGCAGATTTCTTCCCCTTACCATCCATATTAATCTTCTTATTGCTTACACCGAATCTCAACTCCAATGTACACTATCTAAAGACTCAAATTTGAAAACGCAGAATTAACAAAAGTTTCGCCTAAGCTTCTCACCTGGAAAAATCAACCCCGTATATCACAAACAAAAATCCCTCCAAATCAACCTAGAAAAATGTGCGCCAGCTAACAGTAAGAAGACGAACGCCAACTAACAACTTACCTTGATAAATTCAAGTCTGCTCTGATCAAGATGTGTCCTTGGTGGGAGGGTTTTGAGAGATATCGCCCTTTCAAATTCGCCACGGGAAGTTTACAACATCAAATTTTAGGGTTTTCTAGCAGAGTGAGCTCGAAACCTAAAACCAGAGTAAAACGAAAACGAAATGAGCAACGGCCGAGACGATTGGGGCAATCACATACATAAAACAGAATTGATAACGCAGAGATGAATACTGATGCAGAACGCTAGAATTAGTGGATAGAGAAAGGGAGCTACTTGTGAAGAGAGAGAGGTTCAAAAACTGGATTTAGGGTTTACAAAATCTCATTCGATAGGAGATTGATGATATATATCGAGAAATCGAAATATACCAGCAGTAGCCGAAGAGCTTTTTTTTTTTCCTTCGTCGAGATCTCAGAAGCCACGCTTCCTTCACACAATGTTCAAAAAAAAACTCAAAACGAACATGGTGAAGCTAATTTAGGTAATCAACTGATTAAGAGACGCTTCTAAACGCCGCGACGTACTCCATCAGAAACGCTTCTAAACGCGGCGTTTAGATTGTATCGCCTGCGGCGTTTAGATTGTATCGCCTGCGGCTGTAAAGTTGAGAGGAGGCTTACGTTAGCTTCGCCTTAATATCTCGGACATCATATAGATACAGTATGTCAAAGGACTAAACCCAAGTCATAGCTTTTGAAAGATTTTTAACAAACAAAACTCATACGAAAAGTTTAAAAACGAAGAGATTGAGATTAACAAAACAGCTTAATTAACCATTTCAAAATATAGTTTACTGTCGAACTCAAATTAACACTTCTGAATTAAGCGTCGGAAATTTTTTATGAAAAACATAGTAAAAATGTCTCAGATGACCTACGTATATTTTTTTCTCCTAATGGATGACTCTCAACGATCTAAAGAAGCAACTATATGATAATGATACTTTAGATTTTGCACAATGTTTAATTCATATCTAATAAAAGTATTCAACTTTAAATTTAGTAAATTATTGGATTACCTTAATTAATAGTACTAATAACCAAAACACTTTTAAATATTTATTTTGTTAGTATTTGAATGGTCTTTTAATTTTATTTCCATTTATACATACTCTGACCGATATTTTAATTAAGGAGGGGTTATTCAATTGAAGAATTTAATAGAATCTGAAGGATTAGGCAATTCTATTAAATTCCAGTGTTATTCAATTGCAAATTTTATGAATTCTATTAAATTTCAGTGTTATTCAATTGATGAATTTTTAGATTCTATTAAATTCTAATGTAATTCAATTTTACGAGAGTTTTTATATCAGTGTCATTTGAATGGAATTTAATAGAATTTAAATGCAAAAATGTAAAGGACAAATTCTCAGGTTTTTAGTTGAGAATTTAATGGAATCATACAATATTTTTAAAATCTATGCATTTCAATTCTTTACAATTCTTTTATCCAATACCCCTCCTAAGTATTTCAGAGATTTTCTATGATTTTTAGATTATAGATTTTGGGTGTCAATTTTAGATTTTGAGTGGTCAGTGGATTTTTAAAAAAATAGAAATAATATATGGAAAACGGTTTTGTGCCAAATAACAATCTCAAAGCATAGTCTAAATTGAAGAAAATATTTTTTGACCATTTTTTCATTTATTATCAGTCAAATATATTATTTTTAAAGTATATCTTAATCAACGGTATTTTAAGTATTTAACGTATGAAAATTAGTATATATCTAGCTGATGACTGAACATTTACAAATTTCACAGATTATATGTCGAAGCATTATCTATTTAAACAATTTTATCATCATTCAACCGTCAAATTAAAATCACCGGTCCAAATTTCAACCGCACCACCGGTTCAAGTAACTACTAGACCGCTTATACTTTTTTTATACCGGTCAGAGTACGTTTGTTACTTTCTAAACATTTGGACCAAAGATCAAAATTTTGATCTCATTTTCAAATTCAGCTTCGATACTCTTTTATTTTTTGTTTCATACAGATCCCAATTTCTAGGGCTCCAAAGTCCTTTGATTACTTCGACTGGAATTGCAATTTTATCTGAATTTCCCTAATTCTTCAAGCTGGATAGGCACCGAAGGGATCGCCATGAGAGTGGCGGCTACGATGATCCCTACCATAACCACCGAGCCCATCCTAGAGGTCCGCCTCATCCCTCAGTTTCACGCTTCGAAGAGGATGATGACGAATTTAGCCGCCGCCGTCGTCGTCGTGGAAGCAGCCCTAGCAATTATCGAATTGGAATTGGGGGCGGAGGAGCTGGAGGTATAGGTCGACGATGGGAAGGTGACAGCCCTACGGATTTTGATGGTCCCGGAGATGGTGGTTTCCGGCAGATGAACGGTCTCTCAGATAGAGTAGATTTTAAGCCCATGGGTCCTCGCCATGGTGGTAGTTTTCGGCCTATGGGTTTTGCCTTCGATGGTGGTTTTCGTCCGATGGGTCCTAACGGTGGCGTAGAAGGAGAAGGGACGCGGTCAATTGTTGGAACTGGCGTTGGCGGAGGAGGATTTCGGTCTAGCGGGGCCGTGAAATTTCCGCCTTCGGCGAGTCCCGACGGAAGGAGATTTATCGGTAAAGCAATGGAGTCTGATTATTCTGTAAGACTGACTACACCGCCGGTCCAACCGTCTCTTTCGGGTCAGAAAAGAAAGTATCCTATCTCAGATCATGGCAGCTTTACTGGAACTGGTAAGCATGAATTCACTCTTTTGTCTTCTATGTATCGTTATTCTCGTAGTCTTTTAAGGTTCCTGAGGATCTCTTGTTTTTGTGGGAATCAATGATTAGGGTATTGTAAGGTAGTACAGTTGTTATGTTACTTGATTGTTGAAGGTTTTTCATGTGATCTTTCGATTTTCACTTGTATGTGTATCCTTAACTGGTAATTTGATTTGCAGATGTTTCTGATCGTAGCAGTATAGTCAAGCTTTTTGTTGGCTCCGTACCAAGGACTGCTATAGAAGAAGAAGTGAGTTAATCTGGGATATTTATTAATTTGTTATCTATATATGCACATTGCTTAGATATATAACACCGGCTCTTTTAGTACCTAGACAGTTTTAACCTTTTCTAATTTCTATCTGTTGGTTTATATATTCCAGGTCCGTCCCTTTTTCGAACAACATGGAAATGTTCTGGAGGTTGCTCTGATCAAGGACAAGAGAACTGGACAGCAGCAAGGTATGCTACTCTCCATTTTACTAGGAAATAGTTGTGATTTATACTTTTTAATATTTCAGGTCTCCCTGAAAAGGCTGATGGGAAGCAACCCCAGTCTCATCAATGGCCTCCATTTGTTTGCAACAATTTTCGGGCTTATTGCTTATGCTTATGAGCGTCTTATCTGTGTTCGATTCTGTCACAAAAGAAGGCTACCTGTGTAGTTTGTTAAGAAAGGATTTATGTACTACCTTGGGCAAATAGTTTGTGCTCCTTGTGTCTATTCTAAAACTTTAGATGTGTTTGAAAAGTGTAGCAGACTTTATTGAGGGTGTTTTAGAGTTGGAGTAATTGTACAGAAAATTGAAAATATGTTTTGCTGTTACCTTTTTTGGGGTTATTGGTTAAAAGAACGTCGCTATTTTCCTCTCCTATTGACTTGCATCTTTACTCCCTTTAGATGGATTGAAAATGTTGTGAATGATCTTGACAGGATGAATGTATTTTTTAAGGCTGGTAGTCCAAAAGATGGTTTACCTGATTTGCAACCCCTGCCGGGTCAAGATTTGGCAGTTTCTTACTAATCATATCCTGTTGGATGTTTGGATCATTTCTTTTTATCCATATTTGGATGTGCTGTGCTGTCTATTGGTTGATGATGGAATTCCTTTGACCTTTTTGGATACTTGATGCCGGAATAAATGCTTTTTTTTTGCCTTTTCCTTTGTTAATGGCTTGAGGAACTATGATGACTGTTTTTCTTTTCCCTCTCTTTGAATGGCCTGAGATGTCGTTTTATCTATGTTCTTCCCTCGCTATTTTTTGGAAGGTTTGTGATGTGTTATACCATCTCTCGTGATAGATGAATCAATGTTTTGTTGAGCATCTCTTATGTTTCTGTTTGGTGACCCCTGCACTGCTGATCTATATTTATGTGGAAGAGATGTTCGATGATAGATTTTTTGTATGCTCCTTTTCGCCAACCAAGCCTTTGTGTTTGCACACTGTTCTTTTTATATTGAATTTCCTCTTGTACAAGTCCATTTAGTTCTGTCTTTATTTTGTCAGTGTGAAGGATTACTAGATGATGAATGGTGTGATTGTATGTATTGCATAGTTATTTATTAATTCTTTCCAAGAAGTTATTGTACCGATAACTGCTACACCTTTGTGGGTGGCATAACAAATGCATTTGATTGTGTTGACCATACAACTCTTTCTTCAGTCTTGTGAATGTTAGTTGGTGCGAACATATGGAAGGAAATTGATTGTTTTAATTTCTTAGAATAGTTTCTAATGTTAGTACAACACCACGAGTTTCACTTGCTCTCACTGGATCGAGCGGCATCAGGCAGGAGTCTAATTATATATTACATGAAGCAAGTGTATTCTTTTCTGAATTGCAATTATTTGCGATGAATACCATAAAATTGTGGTTATCTTGCCCATAGCTTTAGTTTAGTTTTTGAAGTCTTCAAATGCTTGATGCATGGTAACGAAAATGTGATAATCTTCTGGTTTTAGTTATGTATTACTTATCAATAGTTGTGATTCTTACATGCTGAATCCTTTGCCTTGGACCTTTAGTTATATTTTGTGTTGGTATTAACTTGTACATTTTTCTAGATTTTGTTTCCAATGTATGGATCTTGTTTGCACAAAATCAGCCACCCTTTGTCTGAAATGCCCTCTTGTAGTTATGTTATCTGCGAATACCGACTGTGTTCTTTTAAAAATATTTTACTGCAATATGCACCATTAAAAGACATTAAATTATTCTCTCCAACAACCTTACTCCAATGATCTAAGTGGAGGCTGTCAAGACATGCTTATGATTTTCCTACGAAACTTATGTGCTTTGAGTAGTGCCCGTTATTCCTTCAAGATTTTGGTTGTGTAGCATGCACATTTGTAGTGCAGTTTATTACTAGTACCTCTTGATGTTGATAGGGGGAAAAGTTGAACCTTAAAACAGACAGCTTAAGTATCAGTATTTAATGCAGGCTGTTGTTTTGTAAAATATGCAACTTCTAAAGATGCGGATAGAGCCATTAGAGCACTGCACAATCAGATCACTCTTCCTGGGGTAATTACTAATGAGGCTTTCTCTTATCAAGAACAGGAAAATATAAGTCGTTTCAGCTTTATTTGTTGATTTTCAGGGAACTGGTCCTGTTCAAGTTCGATATGCTGATGGGGAGAGAGAACGCATAGGTAATCAACTACCGCACATATTATAAGAATGTGGCTGTCATTTTGTCTGGTGTTCATAGCGATGACCATATGCTGTATAAAATTCAGCTTACAAGAATTGAGATTATGTAGGAACTGCTATGAATTTCAAGGATGTGGATCTTTGTTTTTTTTTTATCTGTTCTCTTTGCCTCATTCTCAAGTCTCAACTGATTTAGTTCTCGTCTTCTGAAGGGGCGCTAGAGTTTAAGCTTTTCGTTGGTTCACTAAACAAGCAAGCCACTGAAAAAGAAGTTGAGGAGGTATGTCTCATATTCCTACCTTTTGAAGTTGTTACTTATGGCAGATTAACAGAACATGGAAGAGTTCTAAACTTTGATATTATAGTGGCCCTTGTTGCTATAGCTGATAATTTAAATGATTTTATGAGAATTTCTATCAGTCTCACATAGGGTAAGTGGCTGGAAAAATGGTGTCAATAATGCAAGCGCTTACCCATTTACTAACTGAGTAATCTCTTCCTCTAAATGGATCCAACTGTTTGACTGTCAGGGTTCTTTTCTTACTAGATAAAATTGATAAAGATGTGCACGGCTACTCAATTCAACTCATTATTTTCAAATTTTCTTTCGACGAACCGTTTGATTGTTATTGCTTTAACAGATATTCTTACAATTTGGTCGCGTGGAAGATGTATATCTCATGCGTGATGAATATAGACAGAGTCGTGGTATGTCTTGTAACTGCTACTAACTTCTATAACTTTTTTGATGCGTGATGGTGTTAAGATGTTCATACTGTGCTTTTCACTCATGTAGGATGTGGGTTTGTTAAATATTCAAGCAAAGAGACGGCAATGGCAGCTATCGATGGTCTCAATGGAATTTATACCATGAGAGTAAGCTGTGAAGCACATAAGTATCTAAGTTCTTCTCATTATAACCCTTTGGACCTATATTGTTTACTGGCCTCTATCCCTTCCCCAGGGTTGCAATCAGCCACTGATTGTTCGTTTTGCTGATCCAAAGAGGCCTAAACCTGGCGAGTCAAGGTATTGCCTTGGAGACTATATTTCAATTAGTACTAATGCTTTTATAAGGAAACTTGTAATACACCTTCATTCTTTGATCTGTCTGTGTTACATTTCTATACATATTCATAAGTAGTTTCTATTTCCAGGGACATGGCACCTCCTGTTGGACTAGGTTTAGGGCCTCATTTTCAAGCTTCAGGACCAAGGTAACTGGGGTGAAAGGAGATCATGATTATGCTCATCAAGTAATTATAAATTTATTTTGACTAACACTGGTCTCCCCATCTCTATTTGTTAGGCCTACCTCTAACCTTGGTGATCCTAGTGGGGATGTAAGCCAAACAAATCCTTGGCGTCCAACGAATTCACCAAACATAGGCCCTCCTAGTAACACTGGGATCCGTGGTATCGGAAGTGACTTTTCCCCTAGACCAGGTCAAGCAACGTTGCCGTCAAATCAGGTGAGAACAGCTTGATGATCATATAGACCCATAAAAGTAAAACACAGATAATTTTTGTGTATTGTGCGAGACTAATAAAATGAAAGTACTTTATTTACTGCACGCGTATGATCATATGGACTTGTTAAAAGAAGCATGGTGTTCCGACCTTCTAGTTGTTCATATGATGCAACAAACATGATGTGTGTTGCAGTCAAATGATATGGCCTTGGTTTGCAGTTTGTCAGTTTTTGAGGCAATTTTTCTTTTAATAATATGGCCTTCTGATGTGAGCTTTGCTATATGTGACATTCTATAATGTTAGGGCGGTCCATTGGGTGGTTATGGTGTCCCTCCCCTTAATCCTCTTCCAGTCTCTGGAGTTTCATCTTCTGCCGCATTGCAACAGGTACTTCAGCTATATTTTTCCAATTAAGCAAATCTGAGAATGTTGTGAAGGTTAACTTGGAGTTTCAACTGTTTCTATTCTATAGCAAAAACGGGCAGCTGGCCAGCAAATATCACCATTACAAAAACCTCTTCACAGTCAACAGGATCTCCCCCTCCGTCCACAAACTAATTTTCCTGGGGCCCAGGCACCCTTGCAGAATCCTTATGGTTATAGCAGCCAGTTGCCTACCACTCAGCTGCAGCCACAACAAAACGTCACTCGTGCAACTGCTCCTCAAACTCCATTGAACATGAATCTACGGCCAACACCTATGTCTTCTGCAACTGATCAATTTCCCCCTCGTTCCCAGCAGCAACCGCTACAAAAGATGCAGCAACCTCCTTCTGAGCTAGCTCAGCTCTTGTCACAGCAAACTCAGAGTCTACAAGCAACATTCCAATCGTCTCAGCAAGCAATTTCTCAGCTCCAGCAGCAGGTGCAGTCCATGCAGCAACCAAACCAATTTTTATCACACTCACAGAATGGCCAAGCTGGTAAACAGCAGGTATGAATATAATCTCTCAGTTGCGTCTGGCCCTGCTCGGTTCTTCAGCTGCTGTTGTGTTGTATTAACTTAAGATTATTTCCTGATAGACATCTCATTTTTTTTTTATTCGTCATGTGTGTTAGTATTCTCCCCTTTTCTAATGTTCCTCTTTGCTGTTTCTTTATCAGTGGGCTGGATCTGCAATTCCAACAGTTGTTAGCACCACTGGTACGACACCAGTTAGCTATGTGCAAACAGCTGCACCTGCAGTAAGTCAGAGCGTGGTTTCTGTCAAATGTAACTGGACTGAGCATACCTCGCCTGATGGATTTAAATATTATTACAACGGTCGAACGGGTGAAAGCAAGGTGAGAAACGTGGTTCCACTTTAATCATATTTCCTTATGAGTTTCCGGAGTATTCCTTCTGTTTGTTGTGCTAGTTATAATCCTTGAACAGGTATATATTAGTATATGTATATTTTCTAGTTGAAGTTTTTCAATATGTGCCATAACATGTGTATAATTGACTTTTGCAGTGGGAGAAACCTGAGGAAATGGTGGTGTTTGAACGAGAGCAACAGGAACAGCATCAACAGAAGCCAACTATACAGCAGCCCTTGACCCAATTACAGTCGATGCAGCAACAACCACAACAAGTTCTCCAGCAATATCAGGGCCAGGAATTACAGCAGCCATTTTATTCTTCACTGGTTGGTTTCATTTTCATGCTGGTTACATTCAAATAGTTTTCTCACATGGTCTCTAACTCTCATATTTACTCTTTTCCATTTGGAGTTGCAGTATCCAACTTCAGGGGCCAGCCATAATGCTCAGGTGTATATCTCTTTAATCTGTTTACTTATTTTCCATTTGGAGTTGCTAATCTTGTTGTAGAAAGAGATTGACCACCTTGTGTAAAATTCAATAAGCCATGGTTTTTTGCCAACGTATTGAAATACAGATAACAAATCTCTAACGTGGATGTCTGTTTTCCATTTTGTAATGCAGTATCCATCATTGCCAGTTGGCCAAAATAGCCAGGTACATATCTGAATCTGTTAACTTAGTTCACATTGAACTGATTGATTCTCAGTTACAGCATGAACTTCATCTGATGCGTCGTTTTGGTTACATTTTAAAAAGAAGAAAACCCTATGCATATATTCCCTAGTTAAAAATCATTTTTTCTTTTCTGGAAAATGCAGTTTCCTATGTCAGCAATTGGTCAAAATTCTCAGGTATATATCTTATTATGTATAAGAATCTCTCATGTCTTCTGATTACCTTTGAATTTAATCAAAGAACATATATGAATTAGATGACATTTCAAAAAGAAACATAATTGATATGACTTCCTTGGTTGGAAATGGTTAAGGCAGAGCTTATGTTCTAATCTGTTTGGATTGTCTAGGAATATAGTCGGACACATATACCTGTGGGAGCTGCTTCAATGAATGATCTGTCAAGAACTCATCAGGTGTTTATTCAGATTTTCTCTGTTCATATATCTTTCTTTGGTATTCAGATTTTTTTTTTTTGTTGAAATCTTTTTCTTATTCTCTTACAATCATATCTTGTTTCCAGAGCTGTCAATCTCCCCATGAACATGTGGAAAAATAAAGCTGGAGGTTCGTATCTTCCGTTTCTCTCCTCTTCTCTTGTATTTTTTTCCATAGAAACACTTTCCACCTGTATGATGTTTTTCTAGATTTGAAGTTGCATCTATTTCTCTGTGTTGATCGATACTGTGCAGGTACATGAAACGAGGAGCTAAATTATCTCAGTAACTAGATAGAAGGAACTAATTAGTCAAGCAGAGGAAAAGCAGCAATGGCAGTGGTCTTAGAATCTGATTTTTTAAGTTAACCCCTTCAGGTATAATAGATAGGCGATTAGACGACCATCAGCATTTTATATTTTCTCTAATCAGATAAATTCTTCTTTTTCATTTCAAGAATTACCAAACAATGGCCTGTTGTAATATAGCTAGCGCAAGTCATGTCTCATGTTGTGTTAGTATTAGTAACTTAGCTGGGTAAACCAAACTTTGATCCAGTTAGGAGTCATATATATAGATATAAATATGTACATTCGTTAACTGATAAGCCCTGTTTGTGAGTTCTAACTTGATTGTTCATCCAAATGTGTTCCTTCCATAAATTTCGTAAAACCAGAGTCCTATGTAGTCTTCTTTAATTTTTATATAGATATCAACAAGTCTGAACTTGGATATACATAGGTCAGTCCCTTTATTTTTAGTTAATCATTCTACAATTCCTCCTAATCTCGCTATTACTACCGCCGCTTATCCCTCCCATTTTAACCATAGCATTCTTAAAATCCTCAAAGAAAACTGACTGATCTGCTGCGTAAGTTTCAACAATCGCCCTCGTTCCTGGGTCCTGGACTGCCAATGCTTGGTCTGATGGAAGCAATCCCTCACCTGAGAGGAGGTTAACATAGTACTGGTTGTCAAATGTTGATGGCGTCACCAAGTCGAGCTGAGTGATAGCTACAGCAGGGTCCACGGTTGAGCACAGCTGCTGTAGTGACTCGAGGAACTCAAGGTTATCTCCGTGGTTAGTCGGTTCTCCGGTTTGTAGTGGCAGCAATCGAGCTGTAAAGGAAGTGCAACGTGCCTTTCCCAAAGTATGTCCACCTGGTTTACATGGTTAAGTTTCATTATCTTGGGTTTCTTCCAAAACGGTTGGTCTAGATAAAGAGAAAGAAGAGTACTGGAGAATGTATACCGGAAAGAGCAACCATGTCGGTTTGCGAAAGGCCGAGCTTTTGGAAGATAGAGATGAGAGATGGAACGGTTGAGTTTGGTGAGGGTAAGCCAGTTGTTGCTGCCTGTTTGCTCGCTGTTCTACTGTCTTTTCTTCCTACTTCCACCTCCCAGCTTGGTCCACCCGACTCCAAAAACCCAGTTTAAAAGTAATCAACCAAAACGTTTTAAATGGAGTTCATCACATCCGGTTTATAAGAGTATGATTAGTAAGGCTGAAGATAGGTACCACAACGACTGAATCTCTAGCGGCCATGGCAAGAATGTCTGCGCATGAGACTGTCTCTGGACAGACGGATTCAAGATCAGACTTTATAGAATCGATCACTTCGAATCCTCGGAGAGAATTTAGATTAGGAGGCGCCGTTTTTTCACCAACCAGTCCTTCTGTGTCATCCAACAACACCGAAGCATCACATCCCTGCAATGCAATGTAAGTCAAAAACACACACACACACACACACACTGGTTCGTACTCCTGCTCTACTTAACCAGTACCAATTAATTTGGATATGTCACGGTTTAACTGGCATTGACAAAAACTAAAACTAATACTATTAAGATGAGTAAGACTTGCATTGACAAAACAGTCGTGGAAATGAAGACGGAGAAGAGAAGCTGCCATTCTTGGATCCTGTAACACCGCTGTTTCGACCCACGAGTAGACGATAGACTCTGCTTCCGGGCAGCTATTCCGGTACAAACCGAAATCAAGAACCAAACCAAACCCTATACCGAAGCTGGAACCGGTTTCTCCACTTCCGTCTTCGCAAGTCTCGCTAAAGTTGGTTGGATTCTCGGAGAGTGAGAGAGTCGGCAGTGCAGCGAAAAGCATAAGGAACAAGTTAAAGAGCTTCTTCATTGTCGTTATATGATCTCTCCGTACCACTTTAATTCTTCTAATTAAGTGTTTAACAATCAATGGAGTTGGTACTATTTTAGAAAGCTAGTGTATGTGTGTCCATATTTATAGAAACAATCAACCTATACACACATTACACGTATATATTGTACATGTGTATGTGTGACTGCATGACTGCATGTGCACTTCAACAACCCAATTACATATTATGTACTCGTCAAATTTATTCATATATACGTCAATAAATGTATGTATATAAAACAAATGCAAAACTGTGATGTTATATATGATATATAAAAAATGATACAGGATTATAGATTCGCATAATACAATCTATTATGATCAGCATGTACGAAGACAATGTTGTCAATGTCTAACTTAATAATGAATGAAGAGGAAAACACAAATTAACCATGTTGCTACCACTTATATGATTAAAAAACTTCGAAAGAGATTAATTAATTGAACACCTGCGGAACATAGAAACATGATACAAAAAAAAAAACATAGAAACATAATACATTCTTGTGTCAAAACATCAATTTAATGCATAAGCAAGGCTTGGAAGAATTGAACAAGATCTATAGAATCCCTAAAGTGAAACCGAGATAAAAAAACAAGAGTAGTAAAAGAGAGTACACGGTAGAAAACACAAATTAACCATGTTGCTACCACTTATATATGATTAAAAAACTTTGATAAAGGTTAAGGTTTTCTTGTGTTTTTGGTCTTTGCGTTTGGTGATGCTAGTATATATGGCTTTTTGGGGATTTGAAGTTGCTAGCTAGGCTTGTGTTGCTGACTTCAGGAGGAACTTGGTAGAGTGGTAAGCATCGCCTGTCTTATCAGGCTTGTGTAGTTCCGCAACTGTTTACCCGGTTTGGACTGCCGTTGAAAGAACTACCTTCTCGCTTATCGTCAAACTTTTTTCTACCATATACTTTCTTTTACTACTCTTGATTTTATCTCGGTTTCACTTTAGGGATTCTATATATCTTGTTCAATTCATCTTCTTCCAAGCTTTGCTTATGTATTGAATTGATGTTTTGACTCAAGAATGTATCATGTTTCTATGTTTTTAATTTTTTTAGCATGGAACCATGTAATGGGTTATGGTTCATATATAACTTTAACTTTCATTGTTGAAATGAATATTCACATTCGAAAATAAAAACCATGTTGCTACGAGAGAAAGAGAAATGTGTCGGTGTACACTGTAAAGTGAAGAGTAGTTAAAACTTAGAAGAGAGACCAATTCAATAGTTGGAATCTGAAAGAGGTAATAAAGAAGCTAGTTTATGAACATTATGCATATTAATGTATATGAACGAAACAATTACAGAATGATGATATAAGGTGCATGGGGATATGCATGTGGTTGTTCTTTTTTTTTTTTTTTTTTTTTTTTTTGAGATCGCATGTGGTTGTTCATGTCAGAAAAAAAAGTACATTACTCTTCAATGAAGAAAGGGTCAAATTTATTTCGTGCTGTCCTCTTCGTATTTCTCTATTTGTTTACCACGGCACAATTTTAAAATTCTTATGTAAAATCAAAATGTAGTAAATATTCTATGGGCCGGCCCATGGGCTTTGCGCACAGCAACGTTAATGCCCGAGAAAGTTCGTGAAACTGCATCCGAAGGCCACTGCATAGCTAATTACTAGAGCTTGACCTCTCTCTCATGTACGAGTGAGCGATCCCTCCATAGACAGAGCTGAGACTGAGAGAGTGATTGTGAGAAATCTAGAAGCACTCTAAAACTCGTTACCTAAAGGAAGATTCTGGGAAGATGAGTACTATGAAATTTTGTCGCGAATGGTAAATACGAATCTGTTCTTCGCTCTTTTATACCCTAATCTTCTGAAATTGAATTTTTAGTGGTTTTTTTTCTAATCTCTTAGTTCATCTTGAATTCGGTATTGCACCCAGTTCGTATAAGTCCATAAATTTCTGAAAATTCATCGAAAGTTTTAGTTTTTGGGGGTTTGTTATGTTGTCAATTCGATTGAAGTTCCAAGTTTTCTCCACTTTTGCCGTTTATGAACCTTTGATTTTTGTTTTGTTTTTTTGGAAAATATACAGTAATAACATTCTATATCCTAAGGAAGACAAGGAGCAATCAATCCTACTCTACGCTTGCCGTAATTGTGATCACCAGGTGAACTTGGTTTAATATGCCTTCTTTGATTAAAATTAGGGTTCCATAGTGTTAATGACACGATGTGGTGTCTTAAAACAAAGCTAGGGCTGTAACGAATAGACTTTAGTTGTTCACTTATAGATTTATTTAAGCCTTTCTAAGCTTTTGATAAAACTAATGCTTACTCTTGTAATCTCTTATACGGTAGTAAGAGTCGAATATCTGAACTTGCAACTAAACCAAGGAGTGAGAGTTGAACGAGTTAAGCTTCACAATCCAGCTCATTGTCCTTGTCTCTCAGATCATAACTTGATTAGTTAAGATAGTGCTTATCAAGAAAGAGTTCTGGGTAAATGCAAGAGTCTTAGAAATTCTAAAGAGTTTAGAGTGTCTCTGCAACTTAAACTTAGAAAACCATTTGAATTTCAACAATATCCATTTGGTGCACAAGCTTTTCCTGTTATGCAACTTCTTAGTGTTTCTGAGCTTATTTTGCTTCCTGTGTTAGTGTTCTGTTTATTAATACAATCATCAAGCCTTTGTTAGATTCTGAAAACCATGAGATTCCATATGAATCTCCGTATGTCATCTTAAGCTTAAAACTAGACTTGCTAACTAAATTAGTTATCAATATATGGTTAGTTGGATGCCTGGATTTACCGTCCTGTTGCTATGAATTTACAAGACTTGAAACTTATATTCTTCTCGAGCATTTGGCTTTGCAGGAAGCAGCGGATAACAACTGTGTTTACAGAAACGAGGTTCATCACTCTGTAAGTGAACAAACACAGATCTTATCCGACGTCGCTTCTGACCCTACTCTGCCACGTACCAAGGCTGTGCGTTGTGCCAAGTGTCAACACGGCGAAGCTGTCTTCTTCCAGGTGAATCATAGTTCTAAAGCTCAATCAATAATTAGTCCTCGATCTAGAAGTAAAGAAACATTTTTTTCTTTCTCTGATGTAACTTAAAGATCGAAAGATATTTCTTTCTTTTGCTTTTCCTATTTGGTTATGCTACTTCTATAGTCCACATCTGACTATTCGATTTTATATGCTTGTGTGTCATTGAATTTTCAGGCTACGGCTAGAGGTGAGGAAGGAATGACTCTGTTTTTTGTTTGCTGCAACCCGAATTGTAGTCACCGTTGGAGAGAATAGAACTGTAGAAGATTACATTTATTCAAATGTAACATGTTACGTTGTCTGTGTACAAATTTGAAAACTGTGGGACTGTTACCGGCTTCTTGAATTTTCAGGCTCTTTTATGATCATTTTGGTTTTTCAGGATCTAATTATAAAATTTGTTAATGTTGTCGTTATACATTGATTGAGATTTGAATACGTGGAAACTTGAAATCGTCAGATTAGGAGCTTCTAGTTAAGTCTTAGCCGCCGGCTGCTCTATCTTGGCAATAACGTGTGATATTATATAAGTTGATGATTCTAATCTTCTAAAAAAAAATATTATAATAATGTTGTGTTTACTTCGTCATCATATTGAATTATATTGTAAATGTTCAGATTATTTAAGTTGAAGTTTTATGTTTAAAATGAATGATGGTATATACTACACGAATTGATGATTAGGTTTAGGAAGTGGAGTCGTCTCTTGATTAAAACTTTCCTAAGGGCTGCTTTCAAATATAATATCCACAATTTAGGTGATATAACATTAACTCAATTTGAAGTTTTATTTTATTTTGTAGCTATATAAGAAAATATTACTTTAGCTCTTCACCACAAAGTCAAATAATCAGTAACTAACTCATGAATGGAATTATACTTTGATTAGGAGTAGCTTATCCAAATTCCAGAAGTTAGAAGCTGTCTCACACGAAATAAAACATAAATCATTTGTGGGTAAAGTTGTTTTACGCATTAGATCAGTCATGTTATTAATCGAGTATCAAATTTCGTAAAACTCAAAAACAGAAAATAGCTAGGTTGATTTTGTCAATGTTAGAAAATATAATTTCTCGAGTTAGAAAGAGACATATCTCTACCCAGGTTTTGATAAGATCTTCTCTTTTGCATAGATTGATATATTGACCATATACATATTTGCACTCAAGCTAACGTTATGTACTCAATTACTTGACCCGACTAATTAGTAATGAATGACTAATACAATTTGGATTAATAAACAAAGATATTTGTCACTAAATTCTACATTATACAATCTATACGCATCCATATATTTAATAAATAAAAACTTAAGCTCGTACAAATGTTTATTTGTATATATAAAGAGCTAAGAACAAATCCAATTAGACAACGTAGCAATTGCTAAAACTGTTCAAGATGGCACAAATGACCTCATTATTTATCCTTCTTGTTCTCTTCACAACCATGCTCAATCCCACAAGTCTGTCTCTTTTATCCCACATGATTTATTGTATGGATTATAGACTTAATCATAATTAACATTAATTATTATGTTTTATGATAAACCAGGTGGAGAACCAGTAGGTGTGTGCTATGGAATGATGGGGAACAACCTTCCTTCTCATTCAGACACAATCGCTCTCTTCAGACAAAACAGCATCCGACGTGTTAGACTTTACGACCCAAACCAAGGCGCTTTAAACGCTCTTAAAAACTCCGGCATCGAAGTCATCGTCGGGGTTCCAAACTCCGATCTCCGTGCCCTCACTAACCCTTCCTCCGCTAGATCATGGCTCCAAAACAACGTGATTAACTATTACCCCGCCGTTAGCTTCAAGTACATCGCTGTCGGAAACGAAGTATCTCCGGGGAACGGTGGCGATCTTGTGCTCCCGGCCATGCGTAACGTTTACGATGCTCTACGAGGTGCGAATCTTCAAGATCGTATAAAAGTGTCTACTGCCATTGATATGACCTTGATTGGAAACTCTTTCCCTCCTTCCTCCGGTGAGTTTCGCGGTGACGTTAGGTGGTATATCGATCCCATCATCGGGTACGTAATTCTATTCACTTATATCTTCATCACTTCTTAGTTTTACTTCTATAGTTCTATTTCTATGGCGTTGACTTTAGCTAGAACATAAATATCAAACATAGACTCAACACAATGTGGTTTGTTTTATTTTTTTTTTTTCTTTTTTATAATAAAATTCAATCTTATTAAGTATAAATTATTAAAATTGTCGTTGTTTTGATTTTATGTATGCCTCTTATATATGTACGTAGGTTTCTGACGAGTACGAACTCAGCGTTACTAGCCAACATCTATCCTTACTTCAGCTACGTTGACAATCCACGAGACATCTCTCTCTCTTACGCTCTCTTCACTTCTCCTTCCGTCGTCGTTTGGGACGGCTCTCGCGGCTACCAAAACCTCTTCGACGCCTTGCTTGACGTCGTTTACTCAGCTGTTGAGCGATCAGGCGGTGGTTCTCTTCCCGTCGTTGTTTCCGAGAGCGGCTGGCCTTCAAACGGTGGTACCGCGGCCAGTTTTGACAACGCGCGAGCCTATTACACGAATCTTGCTGCGCGTGTGAGGGAGAACAGAGGAACGCCGAAGAGGCCTGGGAGAGGAGTGGAGACGTATTTGTTCGCCATGTTTGATGAGAATCAGAAGAGTCCTGAGATTGAGAAGAATTTTGGTTTGTTTTTCCCTAATAAACAGCCTAAATTTCCGATCACTTTCGCCGCCGTGAGAGCCGGTGTGGCGGTTGAGTGATGATTTTATATGTAAAGTCATTAGAGATCGACGTATAGTATCGACTTGGGAGAGATAATCCCATATATAACTCCAAATAAAAAATAAGTAATGAACCATTCGAATATTTTGCAATTGTTTTTACAATTCTACCATGTATATATAAGGCCGCATAAGTACGCGGAAGTAATAAATAAGTGTAAACTTTTATTGATGATATTTGAATTTTAAAGTGATAATCCATACACTTGGTTTAAGATCTATATCATGTCATTTTTGTTTTGAACCGGATTTTAAATTTTAACATTATATTTTGCAGTACAATTTAACCATCTATTTCATCATAATAAACCAAATTTTAAATATAAGCACTCCATTTTAATGGATACGAGTTTATTTTTTTTATATAAAAAATGTGCATCATATATAATCTATATCTTAGTTATTATAAAAAAATAATATAAAAAACTAACAAAACATAATTATTAAAAAGAAATCCACAAAATATTTTGAAAACTAACATTGTTTTAAATATATTTTTCCTATATGGTGCAATCTCAAAAGTAACAAATCTATCTAAAAACATCAATAAAATAAAAAAACATTTTCATCATACAACCGAAAATTCATTCATATCATCTCATTCTGTTTTTCAAGTTTTTCTTTGTGTTGTTCCACTTATGATTACATGCGTTCAATTTATAAAACAAAACGTAAGTAAAACTATACTAATATTCCCATTACAAAAATTTATTCTAATAAACTCGTTACCTTTTACAGATTTTCAGTTACAAATAAAAAAACTATATTATAATGATAAATACATTTTCATATAATTAAATTAATGTTAAACTACTACAAAAAACTATGTGTTTTGTGTCATTTATTTTGAATATTTGTATCAGTTATAACTTATAAGTGATACAAATGTGTTTTACATCATTTATATAAGTGACTCGGGAAGTGGTGATGCAAAGATTTTGCATCGTCTGACATAAATATTTGTATCAGTTGTTGTAATCGATGTTTATATGCTTAGTTGTAACAAATAATGTTAATTATACATCACTTAATTCAAATGATGTTAATATTACTATAACTTGTAATAAGTGATGTTAAATAGTTATATCAACATTCATTGTTTATTGGTCAATATATATGCTGAATTAATTAATTAGTTTTTGATACATGTCAAAATCTAGTTGATTAAGAACACGCATAAAATTAGCATATGTAAATATATCATTATCATTTTTTTGTTAGTTTTGCTTTTTTGATTAAGCAAAAGAGAAGTTAATTTTTTCTATAAATATATACATTTTTTAATTTGTACACTAAAAAAAAGGAATCTTAATTAATTCCACCATCGGTTATACCCTACTGTTTTCAAACCGTGTTAAATTTCTAGTCATCTTGTTTTTCCACAATGATATGATCTTTTAATTTGTTTCTATAACTCATAGTCTCATACATAGTAGAATATTAAAGGTTAAATTTGGATAATACAACAAAAAGAAAAACAAAATTATAAAACTTGAATACTACCTTTTAATGAATATTTTATAATCTAAATTTGTTGTTTGTTTTATCCATGTATAAATTTAATTCATGGTTGGATTTTTCTTGAAAAATTATTTAGTATTTACCACTTCATGCCTCATAATCTAAACACCTTCACATTTTCCATGTTGTTTCATCAAATTACTTTATTTTGGTAAATATAATTTATGAAATTATATAGTACTTGAAGTAATAATTATATTATCTTAATATGAGTAAACCATATTTGATTTTTTTAATCTATATATATATATATATATATATATAATGACAATAAGGTGTTTTTAAACTTAAAATGATGATAAAGTGTCTTTAACTTAGAAATTCCTGCGTAATAAGCTTGGTGAAATAATTTGAATTTAGGGGGATATTAAGGAAGCTAGTGAACCTCTGTCTCCAAGTCTATGTTTATCCAGCCTCATGCATAGTTTGCATATTTTTAATTCTATATATGAATTGATGCGCTTGGCTAAAAAGATAGTATATCCTTTTTTACAATTTTTTACTGTATGCTTAAACCTATTATCATTTGATATGATTTAAATATTCTTTGTTCAATTAGAAGATATCTCAAGTACATTTTTAAGCAAAAAAAATCAACTTTATATAGCTACCTATCTAACATTAACGATATATATAATAAAATTCACAAAGCGATAATAATCTTACTTCCACATGGTGAAAAGTTTGTTTGACATGTCTATACGAAATTCGAACACTCGTCTTCCTCTTTTTTTTTTTTTTTTGTCAACAAATCCTCAGCTTCCTCTAATATTCCATTTTGTGCAGTAAAGTCGGTAAGAGTTTTGGTATTTTCCAACTCAAATTTCTCAAGTTTCACGTTGTTGATCAAGAGTTGAATCGGATATGAACGTGGTTGTTCGAGTATTAACCGCTCATATAAATGCAATCACTCGATAATCACTACAATAAAAATACTATTTTGCTAATAAAAACAATATTTAAAGATAATAATACTATTTAATATAATGAATTTACAACATACAAATATTTCCTTGTTAAAGTACGTTACTTATTATGATTCCTGCATTTCTCTCCAATCTTAACTTTGGTGATCCTAATTAACCCAATGATAAACTTAAATTAGTTTAAATAAACCAACAAATAAAATATAAAATATAATTTTAATGATATTGAAATGGTCTTACATCTTTATCATCATATAGTTTTATCTGCTTTCCTTCTTTTTTTTTTCTCATCTTCCTAATGACTTTAACATGTGGTCAAATTAAATTAACAATATTTGCATAAAAAAAAATCACACACACATATATATGTGTGAAAAAGATTATGCGAATAAAATCTTTTCTTAACGAAGCATTATTAAATAGAAGAAAATAAATTTTATATACTACCTATTTAACATTAACAATATAATAGTAAAATTCACAATGTGTTGCTAAACTTACTTCCACGTTGTCACAAGTTTCTTTACTTTGAAAATAGTATAATCTCTACTTTGTTCATTTTCATATAGGATTTGATGTATTACCTTCTTAAAAAATTTATTGAAAAAGTGAAATATATATATATATATATATATATATATATATATTAAGCTGTTTATAATGGACAAGCAATCTCAACATTTGATAAGAACAAAGGTATACAAAGATGAACAAAACATCTTACCAATTTTTTTTGGGGATCATTTACAATAAAAAATCTATTCTATGACTTTTTTTCTTTTCTAAAATATCTATAGAATTTGAACTAGGAGCATCATAATTCTTGGATCATAGATATCGAGCAAAATATAGCTATGAAATAATGTATTATCATTTCTCATCATCTCCTCATCAATATTACCATTAACTATTGTTAAAAAAACATATTACCATTAACATTATCATGATCAATTTTATTTTCACCCATTTGAGAATTTTAAATAAAAAACTTATCAAGTGCTCAGCTGTCAGATTTTATAAAAAGTTGATTAGTTTTTCCTTTTTCTTTATTTTTTTCATAGCCTATTTTTTGTCCCATACTTATCTACCCACTTAAATATAACATAACTAGTACAGTAGTAAATAAAAATAGAACCCGGAATAAAACATTTATGAATTTCAGTGAGAATTTGATGGGGTTAATGTTTACGGATTATAAAGGGAGTCCCGTTAAATACTATTACTTTTGAATATAATATGATAATTATTTTCCATAAACCAAAAAAACTGAAAAATCGAATCGAAAACACCCATAGAAGAAATGTATCATTTATGTATGAATATTCTAGAATCACTAAAGTAATGTGTGAAAACGACCAATTTGATAAGAAATGACATGGCAATTTGATCGGTGATTACTTGAATTATGAAAGGTACGCCAATCAACGGTTGACACGTAATCGATCTTGAAGGACGATGACGTGGTGAAACATTGTACTGTTTATTTAATTCCTAAAATAAAAAGTGTTAAGTTAATTTCTGTTGATATTTCGACCTTGATTTGGACTTTTGGCGATAAACAAACATGGCGGATGAGAGGTTTAACCGGAAGAATCCGGCTGTGAAGAGGATTTTGCAGGAGGTTAAGGAGATGCAAGCTAATCCTTCGTCTGATTTCATGTCTCTTCCCCTCGAGGTACATCACTTCCTCATTTCCTCCTTCCATGTTTTTTCGAAATATTTCAATTTCTTATGTGCACGATTTGATTGAATTATGCGTTTCCTATCTATTAGCTCCAGATGTTGTTTCTTGTATTCATACGGAGCTGTGTTCTTCTCGAGAATTGATTGTGTATTCGTTTATAATCCCTTGGCCTTTCAGATTGGAACTTTTAAAAGTTTGTTTTTTTCCTTTCTAATTTGGTATGCTTTCAATGGTTAATGTTATTGATGTTCGTTAAATCTCGTGCTTTCCAAATAGTTGTTACATTGAATGTTCTAAATTTCAGGAGAATATCTTTGAGTGGCAATTCGCAATCCGAGGTCCTAATGACACTGAATTTGAAGGTGGGATTTATCATGGGAGGATTCAGTTGCCTTCAGACTACCCTTTCAAACCTCCCTCATTCATGCTATTGACCGTAAGGATTCTTACTCTTCTTTCAGCGTCTCTCTTGTATCAACTTGTTCTCCCAAGGAGACTTGTATATCTCTCTAATGACTCTTTTTTTTGCTCTTGTTTCAGTCTAGTGGTCGTTTTGAAACCAACACAAAGATTTGCTTGAGCATTTCTGATTACCATCCCGAGCATTGGCAACCATCATGGAGTGGTAAAGTCACAAACTTTTTTTTTCACACCTTCGTCAACTATCAATATCCAAACATGTTATGAAAGACATAACGAAACAATTTAACTAATACCGAATTGAATAGTTAACGCTTTTGGATTTGAACAGTGACACTTGGTAAAACGAGCTTGAGTATGCAAACTTCATTCATGACTTTGTTCTTGCTTATTTGTAGTTCGTACTGCTTTGGTGGCTCTCATTGCGTTCATGCCTTCAAACCCCAATGGAGCACTAGGCTCAGTAGACTATCCAAAGGAGGAGAGACGTGCACTAGCCACTAAATCGCGTGAGTCACCACCCAAATATGGTTCTCCTGAGCGTCAAAAACTAATTGATGAGGTACTCCACTGTATCATCCTTTCTTCAGAGCAATATTTGAACTTTTGATCCACTATGCACATTATTCCTATGGAGAAATATGAATCTGGCTACATCTTTTGATTATTGAACCAATAAATTGGATATGTGGATATACTAGTGAAAAGACACCATTGCTGGAACTATTATTATTAACCAAAACTAGTGTTAAGAGTCTCATTTGATTCTAAGATATTGACTACTTGTTTAAAATTTTACTAACCGGGCATAAAACTCTTATTTGATCATGGCCTTTTAATTGATATACGCAGATACATCAATACATGCTCAGCAAGACACCTTCTGCTCCAAAACCTAACCCTCAGGAATGTAACAAAACGCTTTTGGCTGATTCAGACAATCAGTCCCAGACCAAGCCGCAGGATGCTGCACCGGTTATATCAGAACCTGATACCGTGGCTGAAGAGAGAGTAGTTGATCAAATCGCCGAAGAGGCAGCACAGACCGTTCTTCCAGGAGCAAATAGAGCAGTTGAGGTTGCAGAGGGAGATAGCGGAAGCAGCTTGGTGAGGCGGCAGGAGCAACGGACCTCTGTTGTCAGGACGGCTCAAAAACCGGGTGATGACAGGCTGTTCACGTGGGCAGCGGTTGGACTCACGATTGCGATTGTGGTTCTCCTGCTGAAGAAGTTCGTAAGATCAAGTGGTCATGGCGCCGTGTTTATGGACGAGTCGTGAACGCTGAACTCAAACTGGGAGATGGTCCAAAAAAAAGCATCAAGAGTGGAAGTGTTTATATATATCATATACGTAGTGAATGACTGTAAAATGGGGAAATGAGTAATTAATAAGTTATGTTAGGGTATTTGATCATGTGTTGAAAACTGGCGAAGTTAGATTAATGTGTCATGTGTATGTGCCACCACTTGATTCATGCATGCATTGGACCCGTCTCAAAAGCTACGTCACGGCATACTAAAATAATCGGCATCTGCGGTGTTTGGTCCACGTCAAAACTTGGTAAATCGTCCGATGGTTTCACATGTTCGTTTTTCACCTTTTGCTCGCAGATTTCTTTTCAAAAAGCTACAAAGATTTGATCCTAACCCACGTCCGATAGTATCCTTCAATATAGAAAGATTGACCGGGACTTGATTTTCTATTAGATACATCACCCTTTGGCTTGGGGTCTTTCATAAGTCACAACCATAGGCCCACATATATGGCCCCTCCAGTCCCTCGTGGTGGGCGCCGAGATATTCCAGAAAACCCACGTGATCTCGGTCCCTCATAAAACAGCAGACAACGAAAGTTTAAACTAGGCCGAAATGTAAATGTAATTTGGGTTAAATTGATAATAACACAAGTTTTCAGGTCTATTTATGAAATTTCAGTAGAAGAGGGAGTCTGATCAACAAAGAAGACAAGAGCATCGTCCCTTCCTCCACAACCTTTTACTACCTCTTCTGCGGACGTTTTAATTGGTTCTCAAATTGATAGTTAAAGCTTCTCAAATTCCTAATCATAATCTATCACGGTTTCAATTTTTAGCAGATTACGCAAAATTACTCTATCGAAACGAGTAACTTAGAAAATGGTCTCCGGAGGCGGTGGCAAAACCGACGGTGGAGAGGCAGCTTCGTCAGGCCATCGCGTCAGTCGTAGCCGAGAACAAGCTCAGTCGTCGTCTAGCAAAGCCCTTAGGTCACAGAATCGTCATCTGCAAAACCACGGCGGTGGAACGGAGTCCGTTAGCAAAGCTATTCAACAGTACACTGTCGACGCGAGACTCCACGCCGTCTTCGAACAATCCGGAGAATCCGGTAAGTCGTTCGATTACTCACAGTCCCTTAAAACGACGCCATATGGTTCCTCCGTACCGGAGCAGCAGATCACAGCTTATCTCTCACGGATTCAACGCGGTGGCTATATCCAGCCTTTTGGTTGCTTGATCGCCGTCGAAGAATCCACCTTCACAATCCTCGGTTACAGTGAAAATGCGCGAGAAATGCTTGGGCTCATGTCTCAATCTGTTCCAAGCATCGATGAGACATCGGAGGTTCTAACGATTGGCACGGATTTGCGATCTCTCTTCAAGCCATCGAGCATCGTTCTCCTCGAACGCGCCTTCGTGGCTCGAGAAATCACGCTCCTGAATCCCGTTTGGATTCACTCTAAGAACACTGGCAAACCTTTTTACGCGATTCTCCACAGGGTTGATGTTGGAATTCTGATTGATTTAGAGCCAGCTCGAACCGAAGACCCGGCGCTTTCAATCGCTGGTGCAGTCCAATCCCAGAAACTCGCAGTTCGAGCGATTTCTCATTTACAATCGTTGCCTGGTGGAGACATCAAGCTTCTATGTGACACTGTTGTGGAAAGCGTTAGAGATCTTACTGGCTACGACCGCGTTATGGTGTACAAGTTTCATGAAGATGAACATGGTGAAGTTGTAGCGGAGACTAAACGGGACGATTTAGAACCTTACATTGGTCTGCATTATCCCGCTACTGATATTCCTCAGGCTTCTCGGTTCTTGTTCAAACAGAACCGTGTTAGGATGATTGTAGATTGTCATGCGTCACCGGTTCCTTTGGTCCAGGATGATAGGCTCACTCAGTCTATATGCTTGGTGGGTTCGACTTTACGAGCTCCTCATGGATGTCATGCTCAATACATGGCTAATATGGGCTCCATTGCGTCTTTAGCCATGGCGGTTATAATTAATGGAAACGAAGAAGACGGTAACTGTGTTAATACTGGCGGAAGAAACTCGATGAGGCTTTGGGGTTTAGTCGTTTGCCATCACACATCAGCTCGTTGCATACCTTTTCCTCTGAGGTATGCTTGCGAGTTTCTTATGCAGGCCTTTGGCTTACAGCTAAACATGGAGTTGCAGTTAGCCTTGCAGGTGTCTGAAAAACGCGTTCTTAGAATGCAGACACTGTTATGCGATATGCTTCTGCGTGACTCACCTGCGGGGATCGTCATGCAGAAGCCTAGTATCATGGATTTAGTTAAATGTAATGGCGCGGCGTTCCTTTACCAAGGGAAGTATTATCCATTGGGCGTGGCTCCAACTGAGGCTCAGATAAATGACATTGTGAAGTGGTTGCTTGCTAACCATTCTGATTCAACTGGGTTAAGCACAGATAGTTTAAGCGATGCGGGTTATCCTGGGGCAGCTGCTTTGGGAGATGCTGTGTGTGGTATGGCAGTCGCGTATATCACAAAAAGGGACTTCCTTTTCTGGTTTCGGTCTCATACTGAGAAAGAAATCAAATGGGGAGGGGCTAAACACCATCCCGAGGACAAAGACGATGGCCAGCGGATGCATCCGCGTTCTTCGTTCCAGGCTTTTCTCGAAGTTGTTAAGAGCCGATGTCAGCCATGGGAAACTGCTGAAATGGACGCCATTCACTCGCTCCAGCTTATTTTAAGAGACTCTTTCAAAGAGTCAGAAGCTGCTGCAGCCGGGGCTGTTCATACACATGGAGAGGATATTGCAGAGCAAGGGATGCAGGAAATAGAAGCAGTTGCCAGAGAGATGGTTAGGCTCATTGAGACTGCGACAGTCCCTATATTTGCTGTGGACATTGACGGCTGTATCAATGGGTGGAACGCCAAGATCGCTGAGCTGACAGGTCTTTCTATTGAAGAAGCTATGGGAAAATCTCTTGCTCGCGATTTGATTTATAAAGAGTACGAAGAAACAGTTGATAGGCTTCTTTCTGGTGCTCTCAAAGGTTTATGCAATTCTTTAAATTATCAATCTGTGCAGCATTATAAAATGCAGATGCTGATAATGTGTTTCATTTTCAATTATGCAGGGGATGAAGGCAAGAATGTGGAGGTCAAGCTGAAAACTTTTGGTCCCGAGTTGCAAGGGAAAGCAGTGTTTGTGGTTATCAACGCATGCTCAAGCAAGGACTATTTCAACAACATCGTTGGAGTCTGCTTTGTTGGACAAGATGTAACTGGTCATAAAATTGTTATGGACAAGTTCATCAACATACAAGGTGATTACAAGGCCATCATCCATAGCCCAAACGCTCTGATCCCTCCAATCTTTGCAGCGGATGAGAATACATGCTGCCTTGAGTGGAACACCGCAATGGAAAAGCTCACAGGCTGGCCTCGCAGCGAAGTGATTGGAAAATTGCTTGTTAAGGAAGTATTTGGGAGCTGTTGCGGACTTAAGGGTCCTGATGCGTTAACTAAGTTCATGATCGTTTTGCATAACGCGATCGGTGGCCAAGAAACGGAAAAATTCCCATTCTCGTTCTTTGACCGCAAAGGGAAATTCATTCAGGCTCTCCTGACTTTGAACAAACGGGTCAGTGTCGATGGCAAAATCATCGGGGCTTTCTGTTTTTTGCAGATACCGAGTCCCGAGCTGCAGCAAGCTCTAGAAGTCCAGAGGAGGCAGGAGAGCGAATGCTTCTCGAGGAGTAAAGAGTTGGCTTACATTGTCCAAGCTATAAAGAATCCATTGAGTGGATTGCGTTTCACAAATTCATTGCTGAAAGCCACGGTTTTGAACGAGGATCAGAAGCAGCTTCTTGAAACGAGTGTTTCATGCGAGAAGCAGATCTCAAAGATTGTAGGAGACATGGACGTTAAAAGCATTGAAGACGGGTGAGAGTTTAGATTCGTCTTTACACATACTTAAAAACTTATTTATAAAGCTTCATTCGCACAGCTAACAAAAAAACCTCTGTTCATCAGTTCATTTGTTCTAGAGAGAATAGAGTTCTTCATTGGCAGCGTCATAAATGCAGTGGTAAGTCAAGTCATGTTGGTGGTGCGAGAGAGAAATCTTCAGCTGATCCGTAACATTCCCACGGAGATCAACTCCATGGCTGTCTACGGTGACCAGATAAGGATCCAACAGGTTCTGGCAGAACTTCTGCTAAGTATCGTCCGTTACGCACCCATGGAAGGCTCAGTGGAGCTCCATCTACGGCCGGTTCTCAAACAAATGGCTGATGGGTTCTCTGCTATACGCTTGGAATTCAGGTACCTTCCATCATTCTGGTTCTGTCTCTCCAATTCTAAGCTAGTCGACTTAGGTCTGAGATAAAAAATTAGGAACCCATAGACTTAGGCAACAAATATATAGCTACAATCATCTGCCGTATGATATTTCTTTTTCATAAATGTGACTGCTGCGGATGAATTTCATATTTTGTTAGCTAACCTGCATTGAGAAACTTGTGAACGATAACTCTAACACAGTAGCGTTGTCACAGTTCAAATATCAAAGCTTTAAGGATTGTTTAGCAAACAGCGAACACTCTGACTCATTTTGTCAATGTTTGTTAGAATGGCATGTGCAGGGGAAGGTGTGCCACCAGAGATAGTGCAGGACATGTTCCATAGTAGCCGATGGACAAGTCCAGAAGGATTAGGGCTAAGCGTTTGCAGAAAGATTCTCAAGCTGATGAACGGAGAGGTTCAGTACATAAGGGAATTTGAACGCTCTTATTTCCTAATCTTTATCGAACTCTCAGTTCCTCCTCTGACGATGATGCCTTCTTAATGATTGGCGATGAAAGTTTTGACTCTGTTCTGGGTAGGTTTAGAAGGAACGGTGATGTTTTGCCGCCGGGAAAATGTAAGAGTAGTTAATAGTTTTGGTACACTGTATATTGTTAGTCTCATAGAATGTGAGAGGAGCTCTTTGATCACATTAATGTAATATAGAAATGGAAGACTGACTTTGATTTATGCAGATCTGTTAGTTAGCAAGACTTGCCAAGAAAAGCAAACGTTAAAAAGACACAAGTTTTAGAATTGCAAATCAGAGTTGTTAGGGAATATCAAATTACTCGGCTTCTCTCTTAGTTTCAGAATTGTTTTATCTCCAAGATTTCTCAATTTTAGCCTTAGAATTCTCTTGGATATTTCCTTCATTTTTGTATTTTGAAGCTCTGTTTTCTCATATTTCAAGCTTACGGTTTTGGTTGCGACTAAACTATTTTTTCAGATGTGTTGTAATTCCAACAAAGTAAGGATTAATTGTTTGCATGATTACCTGAAAATGTTATCTCTTCTTTTCAAGGCAGGTCAGGTAGGGTAAAACACAATTCATAGTCTCGGCGAAACATCTTCTAAGCACCTTTGTTCATCATAATATTTTCACTTGGTCATCCAATAAACACTGCAAACGATGATCTTGCACTTGTTTGATAACATTTTGCTTCGACTTTAAAAACTTTTGGTACCATTTTCTTGAAGATTTCAGATGTCTATCATCTATAATGTTTGAAGTGTCTATATACGTCAATCAAATCGAACTGTGTATCCATCACAGAATTCCTAATTATCTCCCTTCATAGTAAAAACAAAGAATACTTCTAGCACTTTATGTAAATATTATTTTAGTTTTAGCAATACATTGATATTTTTTTTTTTAACATGATCATCAAATTAATAAAAACTATAATACATTTATGTTTTGGATGTGTGTAAGTTTAAATAATGTGTTCGGTCCACATAAAGCATAGTATATCTAAAATATTAAAACTATGATATTCAATATAGCACTTACTCTCTAGTCTTTGGTTTGTTTCTTGCTCTAACACAAAGACATAAATGAGAAGAGAGAAAACATTAAAGTCTACATTATTTATTTGGATCACAAGGATAATGTCTTACAACACAACCACTATAAGAAATATGAGTTTTGTTAACTCTAAAAATATGTTATTATAAGTCATTGATAGCAACTTATTAAACACTATGTCTGCGCCAGCTATACAAAGATGACTTTATATATTCAGTTCTACGTTGATCGGTCTTGACGTCTTCGGCCAACCAATTGGCATCAAAACTTCGGAAGCTTACAAAATATTTGAAACATAATTTTCAAAACAATTGTGGCATTTTTTTCATTTGTGAATATGTCATGACACTAAGTCTATATTATAATTACCAGGTGAAACACTGCGAATTGTGTCATGTAATAGTTAACTCCAATAAAATCAAATGATCCTTTCATTAGGGATGCTTCCTTTGCGGTGAATTGTTGAAGTCGCTCTTTCGATATCTGCTTCATGACTAATAAAAAATCAAATGGGTGAAAAGGAGTCATACTTCGTGAATACCAAGAAGGAGAAGTGAAGAATAAGTGTTCTCACACCAAGTATAGGAAAGCCTCTTTCTCATTTGGAGGGTTTGCGATACTCATAAAAGAGAAGCACATGTGTGTTCTTGTACGTGTGAGTAACGATCGATCTCATCCAAAAGTCTTCTCTTCCTTTATTTGAAGGAAGAGTTGATCTAATCTTGTAACAGAAAGTGAGAGATTGAGATCTTGATCTTGTAGAGAGAGAACTAGAAGCTCGAGTTTTGAGCTTGACATTGTTCTAGTGAATTCCGGAGATAAGCTCCGGCGAGACGTAGGATTCCTCACTGATATCCGAACTCGTAAAACTCCTTGTGTCGTTTTAGTGTTCTTTGCTTTCACAAACGAGAGATCGGAGAGAAGTGAGGTTAGATCGTCGATTTTTGGAAGCTAAAGCTTCACAAGAAGGAAGATGATGAGAATACATAATCTGATAGTCCAAGAAACCATCATATTTATCTTGCAAAATTTAAGGAAGATCCGAGTGGAAGAGAGTAGCAAATGGTTTAATGCCTAGACATTGCAGCATAACTCGTCTGAAACATGCATATGCACACACGTAAACATTATATACATTTCTGCGTATGTACCTTTCAATACGAGTCCATTAATGAGATTGTTGTAGTAAGCATTTTCTTCTTCATTATTCCACGATTAGCTTTTCCCCCTAACAAAATTATATGTACTCTGTCATACCATGTTATGTTATAATGAGGTTTCTATTTATATAAACATGTACAATACTTAAATACTTAGTATGATATTTTTTCTTTTGATAAGAACGTGGATTTCATTAGAGTAATGATTCAATTTGTACTTTACAAAAGTATTGACAGTAGCTATTTATTGCCAAAAAATAGTAAAAAACACAAGAAAGAGCTTAACAACAATTGAGTTCCATGACAACTATTTCGTGAGTAAGCCCAGCTTGCATTAGGTGACCGAGAAGCTTGTGTTGTTTCCTTGCTAATATTGTGTCCCGAATTTCTCTATTGAGCTTCTTGAAGATCTGCTGGGGTGACGAAGAAGTGGCAATGTGGAGCCTACTATTCCTCTCATGCCATATAGAGTAGACAACAGATTGAGCAACCAATATGCGGAGAGTTGTGGAACATATAGTCTGTTGTGCGTAGCTAGGAGGAAAACACAGACCAGTCATGGAAAAGAAGCGGTAACATAGCCTAGCCTGCGTAGAGCTAATATCCAGATTTCCTTACTCACCTCACAGTGAAGGAAAAGGTGGTCCCTATCCTCATCAAATCTACCACATAGGCAATAGGTGGGCTGCATCTGAAAACCCCATCTAGCCAGCATTGATCTTGTAGGAAGTCTGTCGTGGAATAACACCTTTAAACCATACACATTCAGTCTACTGTTGAGTAGCTTGCCTAGGTCTTAAGGATTCCCATGTGAGCTTGGTGGAAAAATCTAGGTGGTCAACACCATTCACATGCCAGCAGAAGGAGTCTGATCCTGCCTCCGGGGATGGAATTGGAATGGATGTGAGGGCAATATGGAGGCCATTCACATACTTGGTATGATTGTAGACCATGCAATTGAGAATATGTAGACAGTAACCCTCACTTCCTTCATTACTTCTAGTTATGCACTTCTGCCTATAAACTCCATACCGACATGTATATATTATCATTTTCGTAAATGAACACCAATAATAAAACTTATAATGCGGGTAAGAGTCAGCGCTGATCTTGAAGATACATGTGGCCGAATCAACATTTTGACCTGAATCAAGGGTCTGCTCTGGAAAAAACAACAATAAGCTGACGTGGAGGTGCAAGCTGACATGGCTAGATTGGAGATACCGAATAATGATTCAAGGAAGCTTCAGCCGACTTGGAGAGGAGTTCATCTGATTATGGTATCATAAGGATATGAAGAATATCCTTGTTACCTTAGAAGCTTGGGGATAGACTCTAGGTTTAGGGATTAGTAGTATAAGTAGGTTGGAAGATTGTGCAAGTCACCTCACGACACTAGAGGATATTACTGTGAGATTGTACACTTTGAAGCAATAGAGTGAATCGGTTTCAAAAGGTGAGTGTTGTATTCTTCTGTTGGTTAATCTCGAGTGGGTGATTATACTAAAGGAAAGATAGGCTTAGTCTTATTTTTAGTCGGGTACAACCTTGGGTAGATTAGGTTGTATAAAAGCAGAGATAAATCAATCTTGTAAGAGATTCATTATCAATAAAAACAAGTAAAAGTGTTGTCTTGGCACTTTCCAAGATAATCAGTGTGTTGTGTGTTTTATCAGCTTACTGTGTAATATATATACCTTTATAATTGGTATCAGAGCAGACACCTAAGAACATCTCCATTGGGGGTCTCTCAATGAGAGACTCCTTTATAAAATATTATAAAATAATCTAAAAGTAAGAAAGATAGTGTAGAGAGTCTTCCAAATGAGAGACTTTGAGATACCCATGAGAGACTCATAAGACACTTGTCTATCATGTATTGGTCTAATTTAATTTTGTAACTAAGATTTAATTATATAACAAAATTAGATTAAAATACTATTATATTTTTTGTTTGAGATACTCTTTGAGTCTCTTATGGATGGAGATGCTCTAATAAAAGAATTTGCTTATCTTTTCCTCAGGTGAGATCTTGTGGTAAGGTATGGAGAACTCAACACAACAATTTGTGGCGCTGATGAAATCTCTGAAACTTGATGCGGACCACTATGGGTACTGAACAAACTTGTTATCTACCTTGGAATTATAGAATAAGATGAAAATCATGAAGCTATTTTGGAAGATCAATCTGCTGATGAATCTGGAAATGAGGAGTCTAGCATCTATATACAAGACCAAATCAGTGTGCTGGTTGAAGATCTGACTCTGAGAAGGGAAGAGAATCAGAACTCTTAGATGAAAACAAGGGGCTGACTGACATCATCATCACACTTAGGAGTGAACTGGAATCTGAGAAGACTAAGTCAATGAGATTGGAAAGGCAATTGACACATCAACTTAGGAATATCAAGATGATGAGCAAGGGAACGAAGAATCTTGACAAGCTGATGACTTTTGGCAGGACAAGTAATGTTAACTGGGGTCTTGGTTATAATGGAGGTAGTTCGAGTGGGACGACTCACTTCTATAAAGGGTTAGCAACAAGTCTAATAATAGCAGAACAACGTTCTAATAAGGCAAATTCAGCTTGCAAAAGTGGGCTAGGCTATAGTAAAACCAATCCAAGTGGCATATTTCAATTCGTTAAAGTCTGGATCTAATTCAAACACCACATAACAACATCATTGGGTGGATACTTCAAAGTATAGAAATCATCACAAGCCGAGTGGAAGCAATCAAAGTCGCTCTGAACAGAGAATTGTGTTAACCAACTCAGGATGCTGGTACTATGGAAGGTACAAACATTACAAGGCAAAGTGTAACGGCTATTGGTCTCGAATTGGTCAGATTATCCAACAAAGAAGATTCTACAATAACGGTAAGAGTACCAAGCGAGTATGGATAAAAAAGGAAGACATCTACTGCCTTGAAGCTTACACGGCTGAAGACACTAAAAACGATCAATGGTATTTTAATAGTGAAAATCTCAGCAAGTTTAAAGAAGTCTCAGCTGGGAAAGTTACATTTGAAGATGGGGCCAAGGGAAAAATAAGAGGTAGAGGAGTCACAAGAGCTATGTTCAACTAGAATTGGAGAATGTTTTCTTTGTAGAGGGTCCAAAAGCAAATCTGATCAGTATCAGTCAGCTTTGTGATGAAGGACTACGTGTAACATTTACCAAAAAAGACTGCAAGGCCATTGATCAGCAAGAAAATACACGGCTCACCGGACAGCGTTCGAGAAACAATTTTTCTATGTAGAAATTAAGCCAGAAGTGCATGAGTGTAACTCAGGACAGTGAAGCAAATGTCTGACATCAAAAGTTGAGGCATCTGAATGTTCGGACAATGTTAAAGTTGGCACATCGGAAAAGTTGCTCAGGGTATACCTAAGCTTGTCAGAGATCCCACATTTGTGTGAAAACCATGCAACATGGGGAAGCAGGTTAGAGTGCAAAATAAAGGTATTCAAGACGTAAGAACAAAGAATGCTCTGTAGTTGGTGCATATGGACTTGATGGGACCAATCCAATTTGAATCTCTACTAGGTAATTACATTCTTGTTGTTGTTGATGACTTCACAAGGTATACATGAGTCAGATTTTTGAGGGAAAAATCTGACACCTTGGAGAGTTTCAAGATTTTGGCTCTTCAACTGAAGAATAAGAAGTGGGGTATCAGGGCTATCAGAAGAGATCGTGGAGGTGAGTTTCATAATGAAATCTTTGATCAATTCTGCAACAATTACAAAATTACCCAATAGTATTCAGCCCCTCGCACACCGGAACAGAACGGTGTTGTCGAACACAAGAACAAGACTCTGCAAGAAATGTAAGAACCATGTTACATGGGAATCAAGTCTCTCAAAGGTTCTGCGCTGAAACTGTTAACACAGCGTGCTACATTATCAACAGGGTGTATGTCAGGAAAGGATTAGACAAAACTTCATATGAACTATGGAAAGGGAAAACACCGCCTGTGAGCTATTTTCATGTGTTCGGGTGTACTTGCTATATCCTGAATGATAAGGTTCAGCTAGGGAATTTCGATTCTAAGAGGGATGAAGGAATGTTCTTGGGTTACTCGAGCAATGGTGTAGCCTGTAGAGTCTATAACAAGAAGACTCAAACAATCTAAGAAACTGTCCATGTTGTGTTTGATGATTCATCATTCCAAAGCCTACAAGTTGTACCTCTAAGCTCAAGCGGGAGTCAGGAAACGGTTGAAGATGATTAGCCCAGAGTTAAAGATGGTCAGGAGGCTATTACTGCAGAAAAACGTACCAATTCCGATCAGCCGTCTACAAGTATCCATAGAAATCATTCCAAGGACGATTTCATAGGAGATGTTCAAGGGGGAAAGGTTATCCGAGGAGTGCACATTAATTTTAAATAGTTGGCTAGGAAGAAACAGTCCACTAAAGAACAACATATTAATGAGCTAGTGATTTCCATGTTTTGTCTTTACCATATAATCCAAGAATCACAATTTAGGAGGAGTTCGAGCAATTCAAGCGCAATGATGTGTGAGATTTGACTGCTCGTCCACACGATGTGAATGTGGTGGAAACCATATGGATTTTTAAGAACAAGACCGATGATAATGGTCATGTGGTCAGAAACAAGGCTAGACTGGTTGCCCAAGGATATTCTCAGATTAAAGGGATAAATTTCAATGAAACATTTGCACCAGTGGCAAGACTTGAATCGATCAGGTTTCTGTTCGGGATGGCATGTGTGTTGAAGTCCAAACTTTTTTAGATGGATGGGAAAAGTGCTTTCCTCACTGGAGTTCTACAAGAAGAGGTGTACGTTGAGCAACCAAGAGGTTTCGAAGATCCCAAACATCCAAGCCATGTCTACAACCCAAGAAGGTTTTGTATGGTTTGAAGCAGGCACCAAGGGCCTGGTATGAGCCCCTTACTCACTTCTTGATTCAACAGGTATACACGAGAGGGAGTGTGGACAAGACATTGTTTATTCTTCAAAAGGGTAACCACCTAATGATTGTTCAGATTTACGTGGATGATATTGTGTTTGGAGCAACCTGTCAGCACTTAGTGAATGAGTTTGTGGAGTTCATGACTCAAGAGTTCAAAATGAGTATGTGCGGAGAGTTGAATTACTTCCTTGGGCTGCAAGTGAGACAGACTAATGTTGGAATTTTTTTGTTCTGAAACACCTATGCGGGGAGTAGTTGCACGCTTTACAGACTGGAAACTAACAAGAAAGCCAGAACTCCGATAAAACCGGTAAAGAAGTTGATGAAAGACTGTATGGGGATATGATTGGAAGCCTGCTATATCTAACGGCTTGCAGACTAGATATGTGCTTGTCAGTTGGTATTTGTGCCATATATCAGGCTAAACCAAATGTGTCACATCTTCAGCCTGTTAAAAGAATCATCAAGTACGTGAAAGGGACAATGAATCTCAGGATTTATTACACCAAGGACACCACTCAAGGTCTGATGGGCTATTGTGGTGCTGATTGGGTTGGTTTGTTGGACGATAGACAGAGTACAAGTGGTGGTTGTTTCTTCATGGGGAATAACTTGGTGTCCTGGCATAGTAAAAAACAGAACAGTGTATCTCTATCAACAGCGGAGGCATAATACATAGCACTGGGGAGCTGCTGTACTCAACTCATGTGGATGAAACAAATGGCTGTAAACTATGGTATGTTTTCTGATTCCATGTTAATTCAATGTGACAACAAGAGTGCCATAGATATAGCTAAGAATCCTGTACAACACTCACAAACTAAGCATACTGATATTCGACATCATTCATTCGTGAACTGGTATAGAGGAATTTGATTGTAATAGAACATGTGAGTACCAATTTTTATTTAGCTGATCTGTTCACCAAACCTTTGGATTTCAATCGGTTTGTAAATCTTATAAAGGCTATTGGTGTGTGTGAGGCTTAATTTCCTTCTGAGGTCTGTGTTGACTAGGGACAGGAAAAAACTGGAAACAGATCATGGAAATGCCTAGGGATCTATAGAAGGTCAGATGCCTGGAAAATCTCTTGAGAGTGAAAAATAGCTACATGTCATGCTGGTACGACTAATTGTCAAATGTTGTCATCGATCAGGAGGTGAAAGAGCTGAGGTGAGAACCAGGAAGTTAACAGATATTGAAAACTCAAGTGATATGTCTGTTACAGAGTGCACATTATCAGAACAAAGTAAAAAAAAATTAAAATTGTGTCTGATTTATCTGTTACTCACCAAAGGAAAATTTCAGCTGCCTGATTCATGTTGATTGGCTCGAACTGAAGGCATGGCAGTGTGAAAGACTAGTCACTGAACTTGAGATGCAGGAGTCTGTCTATTAGAAGGTCCACAAGGTTGTGATATTTTCTGTCTGAGGCCTCAATCAAAGCTTTGACACAGACCCAGTAGGTGATCCGATATGGTATATGAAGCAGTGAAGTGTTGGTACTCATATTGTCTAACTATATTTCTGGTTGCTGTTTTTGCTATGTTTTTGACTGAGTTATGCATACTAAGTAGGGAGAGATGGTAAACTAGGGAATGTCTTGATTTAGGGAAGGTATTGATATGTGTTTGGTTATTGGTGGATATTGTGTTGTGTTTTCCTTTCTCTCTGTTATTGCAGATATCTCAGGGGAAAAAAGTGCTTGAGTATCAAAATTAGTCAAAAAGGGGGAGATTGAAGATACATGTGGCCGAATCAACGTTTTGACCTGAATCAAGGGTCTGTTCCGGAAAACAACAGCAAGCTGACGTGGAGGTGTTAGCTGACATGGCTAAATTGGACATACCGAATAATAATTCAAGGAAGCTTCAGTTGAGTTGGAGAGGAGTTCAGGTTATTATGGTATTATAAGGATATGAAGAATATCTTTGTTTCCTTAGAAGCTTGGGGAGAGATTCTAAATTAGGGATTGGTAGTATGAGTAGGTTGGAGGATGGTGCAAGTCACCTCACAACACTAGAGGATATTACTGTGAGATTGTACACTTTGAAGCAATAGAGTGAATCGGCTTCAAAAGGTGAGCGTTGTATTCTTTCGTTGGTTAATCTCGAGAGGGTGATTATCTTTAAGGAATATAGACTTAGTCTTGTTTTCAGTCGGGTACAACCTTGGATAGATTAGGTTGTATAAAAACCGAGATAGATCAATCTTGTAAAAGATTCATCATCAATAAAAATAAATAAAAGTGATAATCTTGGCACTGTCTAAGACAATCAGTGTGTTGTGTATTTTATCAGCTTACTGTGTAAACTCTATATCTTTACAAATCTCTCTAGTTACACTTTTTATTTTTCTGCCAGTCATAATTGCATCTTAGAAATGTATTTAACTATTTATGTTACGGACAATATTAATGATATTATATAGGAAACAACGGAAAACGTAAATTATTACTGTAATAACAAGTTACCTGTTAGGAAGCACGGAATTTTCTTCGGAGGTCCGCTTCCCGCTTCGGAATCGGAGTCGGAGTCGGAGTCGGAAACTCTCGGAAGCTTTCGGAATCTCGCTTCCGTGGCGCTTCTAAAAATTTCACTTTGAAAACTCGTTGGAAGCTTGCGATTTGGTTTTGGAAGCTTGCGATTCCTTTTTGGAAAGTTACGCTTCCAATTTTAAAATTTGTCACAAATAAATTAAAAAACAGAAAAATATGTTGAATAGTTTTATACATTCTGTATACTAATTTTTGTATTTTATTTTTAAAATTATAAAGTAGCAACAGTCGAATTGATTAATTGAATTAACTTAAGTAATAAACTTTGAAACACTTGAGTTTGATGGTGTTTTATGGACTACGCAAAATTTAAAATAATTTTGTTTAAAAAAAATTAAAAAAATGAAAATGAAGAGAGTAATCTAAATTTGAACTTTGAATTATCAAATTTTATTTGTTGTAACATAAAAGATTATTTGATTTTTAGTTTTGAAGAGTTTTAAATTAGATATATATATATATATATATATATATTAAATTTGTGTGGTTAAATATATATTTTTAATATAATATATTTTTAACGTTTCATTATAAATATATATATATATATATATACATGCTTACAACGCGTATCCGCTTCCTAATTTTTTCAAAATATTTGCTGCTCCGCTTCCGAACGCTTTCGCTTTCGCGTACCTGCTTCCGATTCCATGCGGTTTACTTACCTGGATATCGATTAGTATAACCATCCCAAATAATCAAGCCTCTTCCTTGGACAGCCTGAATCTGAAAACTAATGCTAAATCATTCTTAAAATTAAACACATACACATAAATAAATATATATATATATATATATATATCTATTATAATAAAGTAGAGTTCGTTTAACGAGAATGCGCCACGTGTCCATGTAAAGAAAAACAATATTAAAAATATANTATATATATATATATATATCTATTATAATAAAGTAGAGTTCGTTTAACGAGAATGCGCCACGTGTCCATGTAAAGAAAAACAATATTAAAAATATAGAGAAAGTTACACTTTAGAAGAAGTTAAAACATGCAATAGTTGCCCACTTAAATACAATAATTGACCATTGAAATGCATTAGCCTCCCAAGTTAAAACATGCAATAATTGCCCACTTAAATACAATAATTGACCATTTAAATGCATTAGTTTTCCCTGAGTTCGTTTAACGAGAATGCGTCACATGTCCATGTAAAAAAAAAGCAATATTAAAAATATGGAGAAAGTTACACTTTAGAAGAAGTTAAAACATGCAATAATTGCCCACTTAAATACAATAATTGACCATTTAAATGCAATAGTCTACAAAATTAAAACATGCAAAAATTACACACTTAAATACAATAAATGACCATTTAAATGCATTAGTCTCCCCTTAAAATATTTTGGATTTAAAACAAACTTAAAACTAATAATTGTCCATTTCAATACATTAGTCTCCCATCTCTCCAATTAGCAGATTCCGTAACTCCCACCCACAAAATTGTGTAATTAACGCTCCACTAATTCAAATGCACTAACTCATGAATCCATAACATACAAATATTAATTAGTATTGATTCAAAATCATTTAACCAAAACCATAACCTCTATATATGTTTCCATATTTCTTCTTTTTATTTCATTCTCAAAATTCAAACACTTTCTCATTCTTCTTCAACCCAATCTATCTAACTAAATGAATACCATGGGACAATGGGGGACCGAATGTGTGTATAGGTAACTGTGATGTGTAGTAATATGAGGACAAAGTCTCACAATCCGTAAGCTGTGTTATTTTAATAGTTTTCCATTCATGATCAATACATTCGCCATATTTAAGATTTGTATGCTTAATTTGTTCCTACCAATGTTTGTTGATATCGTTGCAGAACACACAAAGATTCAAGGATCCAATCTAGATGACATCTCTTTCCAAAATAAAATTACCTTATACATTCTTTTATATGAGTAAGTTATTTATTTACTCCATATCTTTTAACTGTTTGCCAAACTAAAAACTTGCAATATTATTAAACAAAATCATATATCTAACCTCATTTGGGTGAGAAAGCTGTTAGGGAAAAGTCTCACAATAGAAAGACGGTAGATTTGTACCAAAATAAAATAATATTATTAATCCAAATCAGAAAATGCAATATTATTAAAATTTCAAATAACATTAAAAAAAATAATTTGCAAATATTTTTCATTAACATGATATAAATATAATCAAATTTAAAGTTTTTTCACTTACTACTTTTCAATTCATAAAATTCACCCCATAAACTTGGAAGACCAATGAAATAAAGTCTTCATTAATACTTTATAAAGCATCAAAACACTAAAAAATATATTTTAATTATTTCATTTTAATAATGATGATATTTTCATTATTTCAATTTCATAATATTTTTGATATGGTTATTTCTCTCCAAAATATTTAATCGAATGGAAACAATATAATGTCGCATACTCTTCCACCTTAAAATGATTATTATGTTGTTGTTTAGCCTATTATTCCACCTTCATAGTTGTAACATGTTCATTTAACTTTTTGTTTCAACCACAAATAAATTTTATTTAGCTCAATCATATAAATAAAAATTAGGATAAACTTTTTAAAATAAAACTTAATTTAAGGAAAAAAATATAAAGAATAATCAGTGACAAAAAGATTTTCAAGCGAATATATCAATATTTTACTCATAACAAAATAAGCAGTATACTAAAATAATTATGAAATGGTTTCCATCCAAAACGTCGTCGTTTTGGTCGTGGTGCATACGTAGACTCAAAATAACACTGTTTTAACAATTTTAATACTTTAAAATATATATTTAATTAATAAAATAGATTTTAGTTAAAAAATTATGAAAAATAAAAAAACGAGGTCGTTTTAAGTCTATGTATGTATAATGAACAAAACTTTGTCGTTTTAAACCAATAAATTGTCATTTCAAACGCACAGTGGCGCATTAGTCATCAAAACTTAACAGTTGACTAATATTGTCTAAGCCAAAGTTAGTTTTCGCTAATGTGTAATAATTCGGGTATAAAATTTAAAATTAATGACGATTTAGGTTGAAAAATAAATTGTATAGTAATTTGAGTATGAAATTTTATTCTGCAAATTGTTTAAATTGATTTTTGCCGTTTTCCTTCAACCTATACAACTGAATATGAAAATATGTATTCTAACAATTTTAATAAAGTTTTAATAAAATTAAAGATAAAAACTGTAGGAAAGTCTTATCAATAACAAAAACATTCTTTTTAATAAATTAACGATCAAATTCAACTAAACACATAACCCACGCAACGCGTGGGCAACTACCTAGTATATATATATATATATATATATAAAGACATGCCCGGTTAAGTCATAATATTTGCTTATGCAAACTAACGTAATTTGTTTGCGTTAGGAAAATTGTGGTAAGAAACATATGCCTGAGAAGCAGACGAGGCAACGTCAAAGAGGAAACCCTTGTGGAAGAGAGATATCTCTGTTGAAACGACCCGTGGAATTATTACAATTAAATGGTGGGTGCTCTTTACATATCACCTCTGATTTAATGAATATGAGACATATAGAGATGATATAACAGTAAAGAGTATTTGTATTTTATCTTTTTTTTTATATATACTCAAAACTTGCTTTTATAGATGCCAGTTTTTGTTTGTTTAAATAGCCTTTCAGATCTTTTTCTCCATTATTTTGGGAGCCTTCTTTAGAAAATATCAAATTGTTAAAGCATTTCTCAACCTATAAATAGTTGAATTAAGTTCTCGGTAATGGGCATTCAATATAGAGACCTTTCTAAAATAATATATTGTATAAGGTTTTAGCTGACGTTTAGTAAATAACTCATGTGTTTTTTGTGATGTAAAATGCCTTATTTTTCTTGTTGACTTTTATACTTGTCGGCCTAGCACAACTCGACATGTACCATTCATGTTTCTCAAGAAAACATTTGAAATCGTAGTCTTGTGTATCGGTCCATCAAGTAGAGATACACAACCGATAAGCATATGACAAATCGAGGGCGATGCATCATTGCTCATATAGTCATACGTATCTACATACATGTTTTGGTGGTGTGTTACGGCAGGCTAGTGCGCCTAACTTACTTTGTAGGTGACTCATTCAAGAAGACGACACATGGACAACCCATACACCACATCGAGTTTTCAGTATCCGACCCTAGACACATCAAATAATCTTTTCTCGGATGAAACTATCTATTATGTTTAAACAAATTTACAATTATGTTATCTGTATAAAACATGCACAATATCAACATTAGTATTTCTGATATTACCACTACACAATGTTTTAGAAATAAATTTTAAATTAGGCTATATATGTAATGCATGTATTCTAGGAAGAATCGGCCGGTGAAAGCATGTCACTTCATAAACTCTTTCCATTCGTCTTTCTACACGTTAAAGACCCATCAAACTCAATAGCATTTATTTTCTCTGTAAAATGTTAAGGAACTCAAAAATCATGAGTCATCTATGATGAGAAAATCTATTTTGATTTATCTCAAACCAAAGTACTCAACAGTTGAAACCAACCCAAATGAAAAGTAAAATATTTATTTCAATATATAAAAAACGATATTTGTTATGCGCAATGAAAAATACTCGACACACGCGCGATAACAAACCTTTTAGTCAAATATGTAAATTTGTCGGCAGGTCATAACTATTGATAACGATTTGTGGATGAATATAAACTGCATGATTATACTAAAAGATCAAATGTTTATAAACCAAATGGTGAAGTAGTTGCGACGCTGGAAAAATGAGGAATCTCAATTAATTTCACTACCTGCCCTACCCTATTGTTTTCAAACCATGTTGAATTTCTCGTCAAATTTTTTTTCTAACAATGAGACACTCTTTTAATTTGTTTCATACAACTCGTACATCATAGAAAATAGAAGATTAAACTTGGATAATAACACTAAAAACTAAATTAGAAATCTTGAGTGCTGTCTTTTAAGTTATACTTTATCATCTTTTTTGTTCTAAAATTTGTAGTTTTCATCCATCTATAAACTTTATTCATATTTATGTTGTTTAACAGTTTTTTAGCAAACCCTTAAAAAATATATTATTTAGCACTACATATCTCATAATTTAAAGACCTTCGCATCTTTCGTGTTTTTACCAAATAACTTTGTTTTGATTTTAAGATAACATTTTGTGAGATTTAATGGTACTTAAAATAATATTGTATCTTAGTATATAGGAGTAAAACGTAACTGAATATATTTAATCGATAATTATTATGTTATTGCCTAACATTATGTTCAAATTTGTATATATATGAATCTTCAAACTTAAAAACTCCTGCGTAATATAAGATTGGTGAAATATTTTTAAGTTTTATAAGCTTGGTTCTAAATAAACATTTTGGAAATCATATTAAAGGAAACGTCAAAACGACATTAATTAATCAAGGTATACATACATATATATTGCAAATTTGTTTTGAAATTAAAGTTAGAAAAACATTACATGTTATAAACTCTTTCTTTGGGCTATTGACTTATTCGGTGATAAAATAAGACTCTAGCTAGGCACACTAAAAATGTTTTGTTATGATTAAAGAAAAAGATATATAGGGTTGAAAAATATGATAGGATCGAATACAATTTGGAAAAGGAACACTTTCTCAGCACTCATTAATGATCTTGAAGAAAATTGTAGCATCCTAGATTGCAAAATGAGGAATTGTATGAGAAATTCAAATTAGTGTGTATGATAAATTAGGGCTCAACCAATTCTCATTAATGCTCATTTTTGCTCCTATAAATAGATTTAGTAACTAGTAAGGTGAGGAACCTATTGCACTGAACAAAGAACAACACTTTGAAAAATAAGAGAGAATAAAGAAAAAATGGGGAAAATTTCTAAGCGATTAGGGTTTTTGAGTTTGATGCTTGTGGTGCTCATTATTGGAGTTGCGGAATGTAGGAGATTTGAGAAGGAGACTTTGGGAGGTGGTGGTTTTGGAGGAGGATTGGGTGGTGGAAAAGGCGGTGGTGGTGGTGTTGGTGGAGGAGCCGGTGGCGGTGCTGGTGGAGGGTTTGGTGGTGGTGTGGGCGGAGGTCATGGCGGAGGTGCTGGTGGAGGATTTGGTGGTGGTGGAGGGTTAGGCAGCGGTGCAGGTGGTGGTCATGGTGGTGGTACAGGAGGAGGATTTGGCGGTGGTGCTGGAGGAGGTCACGGTGGCGGTAATGGAGGAGGATTAGGCGGTGGTGCTGGAGGAGGCCACGGTGGCGGTGCTGGAGGAGGATTTGGCGGTGGTGCTGGAGGAGGTCATGGTGGCGGTGCTGGAGGAGGATTTGGCGGTGGTGCTGGAGGAGGCCACGGTGGCGGTGCTGGAGGAGGATTCGGTGGTGGTGCTGGTGGAGGTCACGGTGGTGGTGCTGGAGGAGGCTTTGGTGGGGGTGCAGGCGGAGGCCATGGTGGAGGTGCCGGTGGAGGCTTTGGTGGCGGTGCAGGCGGAGGCCACGGTGGAGGTGCCGGTGGAGGTGCTGGTGGAGGATTTGGTGGTGGAGCTGGAGGAGGGCACGGTGGTGGAGCTGGAGGGGGCTTTGGCGGTGGTGCAGGAGGTGGAGGCGGCCATGGTGGTGGAGCTGGCGGAGGGTTTGGTGGTGGTGCTGGAGGCGGCCATGGTGGTGGATTTTAAATAGTTTTATAGGGTTACTTGTGTCTCAAGCGAGATTAAAAGGAAGAGATCAAAAATATATGATAAAATAAATGATATTTCAAAAATATTAACTGTTCGATGTTCATTTCTTCACTCTAATAACTGAACAGATCTCACACTAATAATATAGTAACATGAATGAAAAAAAAAAAAACGTTGTATAACAAATTGCCATTAACTACTCTTGAAATAGCATGAACAGTGTTAGAAACGGAATCATGTTTTCGTAATAATAAAAAGGAAACTTATAAATATTTCTAAAATTATGGCACCATCCGAGTCGCATTCTTCACCTCTTATTTCTGTTTCTTGAGATAATTGTTTGATTTCCGATCAATGGCGGAACGAACGAAGATACATATATAAGTCGTTCACGTGAGTGATTAAGATTTTCTCCTGAGAATTTTTTCTGATGTCACTACTCGTCTTGTTGGTGGTAGAAGATAATCTTTTTTTCTATTTCTTTTCGATTATACATTTAAGGTTTACCAATTATCTGTTGGAACTTGTTTTTTGACGATATGGTTAAAAATCATTTTTCTGGTGAAGACGTTTATCGGAATGACTATATCTTAAGTACGATGGAATCGTCGCTACCTTCACTACATGGTGGTGTATTAGAATGTCAAATACAAAGTTAGTTTGAATGAGAAATAGATGTCCAAAGTGGACTGGTTGGAAAATTTAAAATATTGACTAACCATCAACACCGCTCTTTGGAAATCAAAGGAGAAAACCAAACCGTGTCTAGACGGGCTTGTTTGGATTTGAGATATAGAATTTGGGAAATATAAAATGGACCAATGATTCATCAGATTATTTACCTAAATTAAAGATTAATTGTTGTTGATTAAATAATAATTAAAGAAAAATAAAAAAATGGAAAATATCTCTTGAATTTGTGTAACAACACAATTCATTGTAGAGAATCAATTTTCATATATTTCTCAGATTGTGTACCAATTGCGATTGACTAAAACTTCAAACACAATATGACGAGAGCTTGCGAGTCTCAGATTGTGTAGTGATTGATATCTTAGTTTTGCAGTTCACTGACGTTAGATTAAACTTGCAATTTCTGTTTGAAATTTGTAGCTTTTTTTTTGTTTTGCTAAACCTGCAAAGTTATTTTTGCAAATCAGATAACGTGAACAAAATATGCAGTCTCGTTACAATAATTCTCTTAAAGTGGTTAGATTGCTATAGTGTTTAGCGATTCTAACACTTATGAATTGAGATTTATTGTCTGTTGTTTCTTAACTCACTGCAGTTTTCTATTTCTACACAAATTGGAGAAAATGATCGAATGTTAGAAACAAGATATAAAACTAGAATCGGTTTACTTTTTTGGTTTTGTAAAACCAGCAACTTTTGGCTTGATATCAGTTTTGAATTGCGATTCTACTCTATCGTTAACTGCAGTTTTGCATTTGTTATCCTTGCTGCTATCGAAACCAATTCTAGGGTGAGTTAATTTGAAACCTGCAACTGTTGAGACCTGCAGTTAAATAGTCACCTGCAGTGTTTAAAAGTTAACATGTAGTGTTCAAAATTGCAATGGTTGATTGTTAAAACCAGCAAATTTTATTGGTTGCTGCAACTTTGGTTCTTAATATTAATTATTATTGACCAAGGCTTGGCTATATATGTTATTTGACCATGTTCTCTCTTATTGAGAATTGAAGTATAGTGTGCCAATTAAAGTCAAACGACCTGTGATTATTATGTGTAATCGTTGGTCTTGTGATGATATAAAAGCTTGGCTTTAACGTATGAAGTTGACAAAACAAGAAACAAACAGCAACGTTTATTGTCTAAAGTCTAGGCATATGATTAATATTTGTTTAATTGCTTGGCATTGACAACGTTATTGACAAAAGAAATAAACAATCAATGTTTATTGTCTTGTCTCTAGTTCAATTTTAGTAATTAAACGTTGCACCTGCACTTTGGTTTTAAGAACCTGCGACGTGTATGTGATAAAAGATAAACAATCGATGTTTGTTATTTTTAGTAATTAAACGTTGCACCTGCAGTTGATTTTGTAGAACCTGCAACTTGATTTCTGGTTTTTATTTGTTTGCAAATAAATAAAATAATCAAGTTCACTTGCAGTTGTGTTGTTATTTTAATGCTAAAATTGTTAAAAGTGCACCTGTAGTCGTGTTGTTATTTGATTTCTTTGACAAATCATAAACAGATAATGATTATAACTTGGCACTGATTTAGTTTTTTTGTGATTCTTTCCAGATATGGCTAATGAAACTGTTAGTGCCTCCAACGTTGATGAGATCGACAATGGGACTGAAACTGAGATTCAGTTTGGTACTCTTCCTCTAGGGCAAGTAACAGTACCTGAGGCAATGCAAACCGTAACTCCGGATCAGTTTCAAGCGGAACAGATGCCAACTGCAAATTCAGCAAATCTCCTTCCCGACAAATTCGATGGGAACGCATTTAAAATGTGGCAGAAGAAGATGTTCTTCTACTTGACCACGTTGAAACTTAGCCAATACACACGCGAAGAGAGGCTTATCCTCCCTGCGGATAACACTGATGTGCGTTCGCTTGCGAGCGTACACGCTTGGGAACATGGAGACTTCCAATGCAAACGCTACATTCAAAGTTGTCTTTCTGGTCAGTTGTACCACGTCTATTGCAATGTCGAGACTTCTAAGGGATTGTGGGATTTTCTTGACAAGAAGTATCGCACGGAAGACGTTGGGTCCCAGAAATATGTCGTGGCAAAATTTCAAGATTACAAGATGGTTGACTCATGACCATTAATGGTGCAAGTTGAGAAGTTGACTGATCTTCTCCATGAAATTCATACGGAAGGGATGAGGTTATGCAAGACATACCAAATCGCTTGTGTCATTGAGAAGCTTCCTCCGGGTTGGATCGACTTCTAGAAATATCTCAAGTTGAAGAGAAAGTGGATGAGTCTTGAAGACTTGATCGTAAAGCTCCGCATTGAGTCGACGAACGGAGACAAATGAATAACCGCCCGTGTACTTGAAGGTTTCATTTTCTCCTTCTCTTTCGAACCATCTCAATACATCTAAAACATACCTGCTATAGAAAAAGATTAGGAATGTCTAGAAGAAACAGGATTCCATATACATTATAAAACCAAGATCAATACATCTAAACATTAGCTCGTTCAGAGTAATTGCAAATGAGGTTAAGTTGTATCTAGTGACATTAGGCGGTGGCTTGGTCCTTTTCCACAGTAACGGGGCATTTGATGCGGGATCACTGACTTTCGTCTTGCTGATTCCATCACCGGCAACATAGTAAAGGCTATCATCCCATTTACCAAATATTGTTGCTGCTTTTTGCCCAGCTACGTCTTCTACAAAACCATTTACCTATGTGTATATTTTATCATGTGTTATTTTAAGTATTCGGCTGCAACATACATTGGATATTCTAAGATTCATTGGTCACATATACAGAGCATATCCCTGTGACTCACCTGGTGGGGATTTCTCTCAAGAATGGATTGTTCCTTAAACTTGAGCGTACAAGAATATAGGCGGTTCCCACGGATTTGCATCACCCCGTGATGATCACAGTAGAGTTTACCTAGTATGATATTGTATATAGTTGATGTTACCTAAGAACAAAGATAAGTAGAAAGTCACTTCAGGGCCAACAGCAAAATGAGCAAAAGTGACTTGAGAGTAGTAGTTTATAAGTTTATATATACCTTGCTCCATTGAAATACTTCTCCATCATCAAACTCCAGAGTCAAAACTCCGACAGGTTCAACTTGAATCGATCTCCCCCAAAACTTTGACCTGAGGTTAGTGTCACCCCAAAACTTCCACCCATTACCTTCACAGTGGCAGGCGATAACAGTTGGATGGTGACTGACCTATTATAGCCAAAATAATGATATTCCGTAGTCTTGGGAAAGATTCTAACAATTATGTTCATCACATTCTAACTTTGAGTTAAAATTTATGTGACATACCTTCTCAGAGAAGAAACGGATTCCCTTTTCAGGGAAATCACTTCATAGGTTTCTCCAAGCAAAGGATTAAATGGCTTACAGTGGCGGCCTTCAGTGGAAGCATATCCAGAGACCGCAAAAGCAGCAACATTTAAGGCTCTTAGGAGACCATTTCCCTAATAATCCAACATGCTTAAGTCAAATTAAGATTAAGAGTACTTACAATATAACAACTATATAAGTAACAAGAGACTTGACTGTCACTTACAGATTTTCCAAATTCATATGCTCGGTCCAGAAGGTACGAGTACTCCAAGTCTTCAAAACATTTTTGGAGGGATGATATTGGTTCATTGAAGTACACAGGGAGACAAACTCGGGTGAGATCCTTTCCAACATTGTCTTTGATCATAGACCAAAGACTGACACCTTTCTCTTTTTCAGCTGGATCAGGAAGTTTTGTTCTTCTCTTGATATTCGGGTATCCAGAATCAGATAGATTTGATCCAGAACCAACATTAGGTTCATTAAAGTACTCCTTAGTATCATGGAAGGAAGGCTCATCTTCCTCAGACACATCCTCAAACTCTTGTTTATCATCAGATGAAGCAGTTGTGCTGCATTCTAGAAACCAACTAATGTCAAGTAAACACACAAAGGAAGCTATGCAATTAAGCAAAATAGCATGAAAAGCTGAAAGCATTCAATGCGTTACATAAAGATCACAAGAACAAATAAGGACATTGAGAAAACTAATCAAGAATATCCTGATGAAGAGAATCTTCATACACTTGCATAATCAAAGCAAAACTTGAGCAGAGAAGAAAGAGGGATTAAGCATTTGTGTATGTACCACTATACTTTCCACGTCCTAGGCTTGGAAATTCATGCTTCCCTGATGCACCGGCTTCGAGATTAGCTGCCTATACAAAAGAGAATTCTCATCATTCAGTAGCTAACATGGATAAATCGCTGAAAAGTCACATGACTAGAGATCTCACTCCAATTGTAAATCACACCATCGTCCACACATCCACATTCAAGACATGGATAGATGACACATGACCACGTTTTAGGATTTTATTTAGATGTATCAAATTCATAATTTTTCAACACCGTGGTCCACACATCCACATAAAAGATGGACAAAATAAATGTGAAACAGACACTCAACATCAACTATTGCAATCCCCTTCTATGTGTACATATAGTTTATACAAGGTGATATGACAATGACCTGTTTTGAGTTTTCAAGGAGCTGAACTTCAAGGAGACAATAGGGGACTCTTATTAAATTCTTGAAAAATAATACCAATTTACCCGCCCACCTCTCTCATGAGTACAAAAAGAAAGAGATGAAAATTTATATTTACTTTGTTTTAGGAGTTCATTGTGTAGAATAGATGTCTTATTCATATTCTGAGACATTACAAGAATATATATACAAGGGACACTAGGGTATTACATAAGCAGAACATTCTATAAATACATGATTGACTATATCAAGGTAATATCTAAGTGTATCTTTAACACGCCCCCTCAAGATGGAGGGGCGGTTGTCACTCCAATCTTGTCGCGAAGTTCCAGAAAACGTGTCCGTGGTAGAGGCCATGTTAACGCATCAGCGAGCTGGTCTTTAGTGTTAACATGAGCTACTTGAAGTGTACCTTCTTGTACTTGTCCCCGAATGTAGTGGTAATCTAAGGCAACATGTTTCATCCGAGAGTGGAAGATCGGGTTAGCACATAAGAATGTGGCTCCAACATTGTTACAGTAAACAACCGGAAATATAGGCAGTGTTAGTCCAAGCTCCGTTAAGACATTGCATATCCAACGTATTTTTGATGAGGTGTTGGCGACTGCCCTGTATTCCGCTTCAGTAGAAGACCGAGCAACACTCTTTTGCTTCTAAGTGGACCATGATATGGGATGGCAACCCATATATATGTCGTAAGACTTCGTGGAGATGTAGTCATCCGAATCCTCTGCCCAATCGGCATCCGAGAATCCATGTAATGTGAGAGAGTTGTTGGCATAGAAGTATATTCCGTGAGTCGTAGTGCCAGCTAAGTACCGGAGTACACGTTTGGCGGCCTGCCAATGGTCATGTGTAGGACGGTGCATAAATTGGGACAAGCGGTTGACATCATATCTGATGTCCGGTCGAGTGAATGAAAGATACTGTAAACTGCCCACAAGTTTTCGATATTCTGTGGCATTGGTGAGAGACATACCAGAGGTGATGGTCAGTTTTGAAGATGATGCCATAGGTGTCCCAACAGGTTTAGCATCCAATATGTTGTATTGTTGTAAGATATCCAGAATATACTTTCGTTGAGAGAGATGTAGACCACGAGACGTGCGATGAGATTCAATGCCAAGGAAGTAATTTAAATCCTCTGGGTCCTTCACTGAGACGCGAGTGGCTAGTAATGAGAGTATATGTTGAATGTTGGAAGAAGTGTTGCCAGTGACAAGGATGTCATCTACGTATACTAAAAGATAGACGAACGAGGAGCCTTGCCGCAGTACAAATAGAGAAGTGTCTGCGAGGGAATTTTGAAATCCAACACTGATTAGATACTATCGCAGCTCTGTGTACCACGCTCGAGGAGCCTGCTTCAACCCACAAATTGCTTTACGGATGATCGGTATCAACGAAACCGGGTGGTTGCTCCATATACACTTCCTCATTCAATGTGCCTTGGAGAAAGGCATTATTGACATCAAACTGTTGAATTGGCCAGGAGCGACTTACAGCCAACGACGTTATGATTGGGAGGTCGTGGAACCAGGTCAAAGGTGCAATTCACTGCGAAAGCATCGATTTCAGTTGACATCGCCCCCTTTATCGTTTACCTTTCAAGGCTTGTTTCACCAATAATGTCCCAGGCGGAACGCCGGTGGACAGTATCACAGATAGATTGAGCTTTGATTTTGGTTTTGTGATATTGTTCTTCCGACGAGTCTGCATCGGATGCACATTCGCAAATGGAGGAGGAGCAGCGATGTGTGGAGATGACGACAAAGGTCTTTGGTTTTGGGCTTCAATTTGCTGAGGAGAGACGTGGGCCTCATTTCGTTCAGTGGGCTAAGAGACATTGAGTGGTGCTTGCTGGGCTTGAACAATAATGTTGGGCCTGTTTTGGGACTCTTGTTCAGGGCCTATCGAGGACGCAAGCATCGGGGACACGGGGAGAGGCAGATCTTTGTTGTTCGATGTCAGAGGAGAAGAGGGAGTCGGAGCAGCTGCAGGAGGTGAATCCGGCGAGAGAATCGGGGAAGGAGCTGAGGTCGAGGGTCCCGAGGAAGACGACGACGGTGATACGAGTGGCGTTGGCAAATCGGGATAAAATCAACAAGTGGAGTGGAGGCAGCAAGAGGCATTTCAGGTTGGGTGGATTTTTGGCTAAGGGAATCAAATGGGTAATATTCTCATCAAATTTGATGTGGCGGGACGTGTAAATCCTTCCAGAACTCGACTGTAAGCATAGGTATGCACTTTGTGTGGTGGAATAGCCTAAGAAGACACATGGAATGGATTTGTTTTGAAGTTTATGAGCATTGTATGGTTTGAGCCATGGGAAGCAGAGGCACCCGAATACACGTAGCTTGGAGTAGTTAAGTTGATCACCAAACAGACGCTCAAACGGAGAATCCATTTGTAAGATTGGCGTTGGCAATCGATTAATAAGATATACCGCGGCTGTGAAGGCATAAGTCCAATAGGCAGTGGGCATCCCTGCATGAGTAAGTAGCGACAGACCAGTTTCGACGACATGTCGATGCTCCCGTTCTGACACACCATTGTGCTCTGGGGTATGAGGGGGAGACGTCAAATGAGAGATCCCGACAGCAGAAAGAAATGATCGCAAGGCTAGGAACTCGCCTCCATTGTCCGAATAGAAGTGGCAGATGCGTGAATTGAACTTGTTCTCCACCAATGCTTTAAACGGAACAAACATGTCCCGAACTTGTGATTTCATCTTCATTGGGTACATCCAAGTATACCGGGTGTAGTGGTCGATGAGAACGAGGTAATACTTGTAGTTGTCTGCTGAAATGACAAGAGACGTCCAGACACCAGCAAATATATATTCAAGGGGTCTGGTTGAGACAATAGATGTTTGAGAGAAAGGAAGTTTATGACTTTTATTAATAGAGCAGTCGGTGCACAGCAGATTGTGAGGGACTGTTTGTGAACAAGGAAGAGAAAATTTTGAAACTACTAATTTAAGAATAGGTAAAGCAGGGTGGCCCAAACGGTTATGCCAGTCCACAAAGGTTTATATGAAGGAGAAGCAAAGAAGGCAGTGAGGATTGATGGGGATATTGGCCACTCGTATAGTTCGTCTTTAGTTTTGCCTTGCATTAACGGACCCCTGAGCTCAGATCCTTCACCTGAAACGACGTAGGAAAAAATTCAACAGTGACTTTATTAGAGGATCATAAGCGATAAACAGAGATCAGATTCTTGTGAATATTCGGCACACAGAGGACATTATTCAAAGATAAGTTTCAAGATTTAGCGGGTAAGAGTAGTGAACCGGTGTGAGTGATTGGAAGGCCAGTGCCGTCACCAATTACTACAGTATCATCCCCATTGTAAGTGTGGTGGAGTGAGAGATTCTGAAGATCCTTGTCATGTGATGAGTAGCGCCGCTGTCTAGCAACCATCCATTGTCTTGATGAGAAGAGCCAAGGGCAACATTAGCCCGTGGCTACCAAGGTGGATACGATGTGTGTTGTGGCTTGGTGTTGGGTGAGTATTGGTGACTGTGGAGCTGGGACAAGTCTTAGCACTATGACCAAAAATGCTGCAAATTTGGCACCTTCTTTGATAACCTTTTGTGTTGCGATTGAACTGTTTTTGAGGATTGTATGACTGCTGTTGAGAGTGTTGATTCCAGGACTGAGGTGTGTGTTGCTTTTGACGTCTTGCAGAGGAGCGAGGACGTGAGCTGGCTGTGTTGGCAGAAACATGAGCTACAACAGATGGAGAAGAAGTAATCATGAGTTTTGCTTCATGATTGAGTAACTTCTCATGAACTTTTGTTAAAGAAGGGGATCGGTCTCTGCCTTCAAGTTGATCAACAGCAGACTTGTAGTCATCATTGAGGCCATCAAGAACATAGTCGATCTGTTCTTCATGCTCTACAGGTTTCCCTAAGAGGTCAAGCTGATCAAACCGAGTCTGAAAGCCTTGTAAGTATTCATCGATACTTTTTGTCCCTTTTGTCCACTGCTTCAGTTGGAGTCGGAGCTGCCTAACATGTCCTCTGCACAGGTTGGCATAGATGTCAGCCATTGTCTTCCAGATATCTGCCGATGTGTTGGCTGCGGACAGAGTGGGCTGAATGGCCAAGGAATGGCACCGAGGAGACCGCTATAAATCAACTTGTCTTGACGCTTCCATTGAGTGAAAGCTGGATTCATAGAGGTAACTTGACTGACCATGACTGTGGGAGATGGAGAAGGTGTAGATCCATCAAGGAAGCCAGCCAAATCCTAGCCGTCAAGAAGAGCATGCACATGACGACTCCACATTTGACATATTGACGTTGAGAATGGTGTGTTGATTGAGATCAACTGTTTCAGCAGAGGTGGAAGACATGAGTATGACCATTGTTTGAGAGAAGAGAAAGGAAGAGAAGAGAAGATAGAAGTAGGGTTCAGTTTAGAAGAGAAGCGGCTAGAAGAAAAAAATTAGGGTATCGTAGCCTGCTCTGATACCATGTAGAATAGATGTCTTATTCATATTCTGAGACATTACAAGAGTATATATACAGGGGACACTAGGGTATTACATAAGCAGAACATTCTATAAATACATGATTGACTATATCAAGAGTATATATACAGGGGACACTAGGGACTCTCTGTGTTTTTTTTTTGTTTTTGGGATAATTTTGGAGATGAGTTTAATCAACTATTTATAGGAGAAGATGAGGTTTGGTGAGCCAACAAATGTTGAAGAAAAACAACCTCCATTGTTGAATTTAACAACCTCCATTGTTGAATATAACAACCTCCATTGTTGAATTTAGCAACCTCCATTGTTGAACTTAGAAGTTCTAGAATTTTGACTAACAATCTCCCACTTGAAGACTGATTTCAATCTGACTTCACAACTTGATCAATGTAGAAGGTCTTCTAGGCTTATTATTCAAATAAGCTAAATGAGGTTGCACATAACCTCAGCTTATCGTATGGCACGACCTTCGTTAGCATGTCTGCCGAATTCTTACGTCCTGGGATCTTTTCAAGCACTAACACTTCATCTTCCAAAGCTGATCTGATAAAATGATATCGAAGTTGTATGTGCTTTGTCCGAGCGTGGTAAACCGGGTTATTTGCCAAATCAATGGCACTCTTACTATCTCAATACAATACACTTTTGTCTTGGTCATGGCCTAACTCTTGTAGAAATGATTGTAACCACATCATCTCCTTTGTTGCCTCGGTTACCGCAACATACTCAGCTTAACAACTTGATAAAGCTACAATTTTTTGTAACTTTGAAACCCAACAAATTGCAGTACCACCAAAAGTGTAGACATACTCGGAGGTGCTCTTCCTAATGTCAGTGTCACCTGCATTGTCAGCATCAACATATCCTAGTAATCCCATCTCAGACTTCATGAAACATAGCGATAAACTTGGATTCCCTTTCAGATACCTGAGAATCCACTTAAAAGCCTACCAATGTTCCTTGCCTGGATTGCTAATATATATGCTAACAACTCCCAATGCATGTGCAATGTCTGGCCTTGTACATACCATCGCGTACATCAGGCTACCGATAGCAGAAGCATATGGAACTTTATCCATATATGCCATCTCCTCTTCAGTCACTGGGGACTGATCTCTGGATAACCGAAAGTGACTTGCCAGTGGAATACTGACTGGCTTCGCGTCATCCATGTTAAACCTCTTGAGGATTTTTTTTCACATACTCCTCTTGTGATAACTTAAGACCCTCCTTGCTTCTACTAATTCTCATCCCAAGAATTTGTTTTGCTTCTCCCAGGTCTTCTGAGAGTTTTGTCTTCAAGTTATTGATCTCTTGCAAGTCTGCTCCCACTATCAGCATGTCATCAACATACAAAAGCAGTATCAAGTAGGACCCTTCAAGCTTCTTGAAGTAACAACAGTGGTCAGCCTCACACCTCAAGAAACCAGCACCTTTTATAAAACTGTCAAACCTTTTATACCACTTTCTTGGAGCTTGTTTCAAGCCATACAAATTCCTTTGAAGCTTACATACTAGCTTCTCCTTTCCTTTGACCTCTAAGCCTTCGGGTTGCTTTATGTAGCCATCTCATCATTCATTGCAAGCTCCCACTTAATGGATTCATCAACTTGCATTGCTTCCTCATAACATTCAGGCTCACCACTATCTGTGAGCAGAATATAGTTGAGTGATAGAGAATATCTTACTGTAGGCTTGATGATTCTGCTTGACCGTCGTAACTCTATGACTGGTGTATGTGGGACCTCTTAAGAATAATCATGCTCATTTGACTCGTTGTCTTCTTCTTGAACAACATGTTCTCCTACTGTTGAAGTATCCTGCTGCAATTCTGGTGCCAGAGTATCTCCCAGATCAATAGCTCTAGACTCGTTCGTTTCTGAGCTTCCTTTTAGCTTATCCTTGTACAATGCTTCTTTGTTGAACACAACATTCTTGCTGCGGATGATCTTCCGATTTTCATCATCCCAAAACCGGTAACCAAACTCCGTGTCACCATAACCAATGAAGTAACACTTATTAGATTTTGCATCAAATTTAAATCTTGCAACATCATCAACGTGAACAAAAACTAAGCAACCAAATACTTTTAGAAAAGTAAGATTTACTTTCTTGCCGCTCCAAACTTCTTCAGGGATCTTGAATCCGAATGTAACAGACGGTCCTCTGTTTATTAAGAAGGATGCGGTATTGATTGCATCTGCCCATAATGTCTTGGGCAATCCACAATGTAATCTCATGATCCTTGCACGTTCATTCAGGGTCCGGTTCATCCTTTCTGCTATTCCATTTTGTTGAGGTGTTCCAGGAATAGTCTTCTGGATCTTGATCCCATTATCATCGCAATATCTTCTAAACTCCTCACTGATATATTCTCCACCATTATCAGACCTTAGACACTTTAACTTGAGATTCGTCTCAATCTCAACCATGGTTTTCCATCTTTTGAAAACCGAAAACACTTCATATTTATTCTTCATGAAGTAGACCCATACCTTCCTTGTTGAGTCATCAATAAAAGTCACATAGTAGTATGAACCTCCCAATGTTGCGACAGGAGCGGGTCCCCATACATCAGTGTGCACTAGTTCCAACTTCTCAGATTTTGGCTATCTTTCTTCTTTTGAGAAACTAACCTGTTTCTGTTTTCTAAGGATGCAACTTTCACACATCTCATAATCAACCGTCTTTGGATCTGGAAGCACGCCATTTGATACTATAAGCTTCATGCCTTTCTCACTCATGTGTCCCAACCTACAATGCCACAACTTAGTTTGTTTGGCATTCTCGACAACAACAACAGTGTCTTAATAACTAATAGTCATATAAAGAGAACCTATTTTATGACCTAAAGAAAACACCATAGAGCCTTTCTTTACTTTACATTCTCCACCACCAAAGTTGACATTGTGCCCCGTATCATCAAGTTGTCCTACTGAGATAAGATTTCGCATCAGTTTTGGCACATGTCTAACCTTTGTGATCTTCCACACTCGTTCATCTGACATCTTCAAATTGATATCTCCAATACCAACGATATCCAAAGGTAAACCATCAGCTAGATATACCTTTCCATAATTTCCTGCAACATAATTCTCCATAATGTTGTGGTGTGGTGTAGTGTGGAATGACGCTCCCGAATCAAGAACCCAAGAATTGATTGGGCTATCAACATAGGAAATCAATGCTTTAGCGGTGTTTACAGCTGCATCATGATCTTCACTCTTTCTTGGAGAATCGACAGATACTACCAATGCATCAGTAACTACATTGGCTCTTCCTCCATTGTTGTCTTCCTTCTTTGGTGGTGCCCAACAATTCTTTTTGATGTGGCCTGTCTTTCCACAATTCCAACATTCAGTAGGCTACTTGAATTTGGAATGACCCCTTCCATTCCTTGACTTCGATCTGCCCCTGCTCCGGTTGTTTATGTCTTCGCTTCTACCTCTGTTTTCCACGTTGAAAGCAGATCTTGTTGATGTTTCTCCAGTATCTATCCTACGAACTTCTTCAGAAAGGATACGATCTCGAACATCATTGAATTTAAGCTTTTGAGTACCCACATAATTACTAACCGCTGCCCTCATTAGCTCCCAGCTGTTTGGCAGAGATGCTAACAGAATCAGTGCTCGTACTTCATCTTCAAACTCGATTTCAACGGAAGACAATTGGTTGACAATCGTGTTGAATTCATTTACATGTGTTGCAACATGGCCACCTTCTTCCATCTTCAAGTGGAATAGTTTCTTCATGAGAAACACCTTATTATTAGCCAAAGGTTTCTCATACATATCCGAGAGAACTTTCATGAGACCTTCAGTGGTCTTCTCCTTCGCAACGTTGTGAGCAACGTTTTTCGACAGTGTTAACCTGATAACACCCAGAACCTGCTGATCAAGGAGATTCCACTCTTCTTGATCCATCTTCTCAGGTTTCTTACTTAATGGTTGTTGAAGCTTCCTTCCATACAGATAATCTTCAATTTGCATTATCCAGAATACATAATATGTACCGTCAAATTTTCTGATACCGTGTGCTGAACCATCTTCGCCTCCCATCATTCTGATTATTTTGCGAACCACCGTGTATTTGAACACCTCCGTTGACAAACCGATATTCACGACAAATTTTACTATTCACGTGAATAGTACTCTCGCAAATTTTTTTTTTTTTTTTGAGAAATCGTTTATGATGTGGAAGATCAGTCTATGCTGCAACCACAGAGCATACTCAGAATTTCAAAAAAAAAATTTACGAACAAGGCTCTGATACCAGTTGTTAGGAAATTACGCCGAATTTCCGATAAATCAGAAATATGAGAACGATAAGACACACTCAATTTGTTAACGGAGTTCGGCCAAATTTGCTTACGTCACCGGACCTGCTACAGATCTTTTTATTAATATTGGAAGAAATTTTTACAATGCTATCAACTCTCACCCGATCCCAAATACACTTAAGAAATTACTCTTAATTTCTTATATATATTTTTTTTTCTTCTCCCTCACGCCTTTCTTCTCCTTTCTTTTTCTTTCTCTCTGTGTTTTTTTTTTTTTTGGGATAATTTTGGAGATGAATTTAATCAACTATTTATAGGAGAAGATGAGGTTTGGTGAGCCAACAAATATTGAATTTAACAACCTCCATTGTTGAATTTAACAACCTCCATTGTTGAATTTAGCAACCTCCATTGTTGAGTTTAGAAGTTTTAGAATTTTGACTAACAAAATCTTCTAGACTAAACATATAAATAGCTTAACATTATTCCAGTCAACAGCAAAGTCAAGACCAGTTCCATAGCTCAGCCACAACGAAGACCAAACCTCAACCGGGACCAAGCATAGTTTTCACTAGCAAGTTCTGGCCATATATATGGCTTGTAGGCTATGAGATAGGGATGTTATGATGGGTTTGTAAACCCATTTAATAAATGGGTACATTGTTTATATTTAGACCCATTTAAACTCATTTAAAGAAAAAAATTAAATAGGGTTAAATGGGTTTTCCCATTTAGACCCATTTATTAAATGGGTACCCATCTAACCCATTTATAAGATTTCTCTAAGGATTTTCTTTTTACATTAGCAATTAAAATTGGTTTTAGTTGACAAAAAATAAAAGAAAATTTGGTTTATAAATTTTAAAAAAATGTTAAATAAAAATAATAAAATTATTACATTTAATACCAACAATTTTTCCGTCAAAAACACGATTCCACAATTTTCCGTAGTAAATACGGTATCACATGTTTTTGCAAAACAATTGCGAGTTAGAATTTTTTCGCCAAAAACGTGATTTCACAATTTTCTAGCCAAAATCGAGAGTCTATATTTTTCCCGCCAAAAACGTGATTCTGCAATTTTCTCACCAAAAATGTGTTTCCGCAATTTTCCCACCAAAAACGTGTTTCGGCAATTTTTCCGCCAAAAACGTGTTTCCGCGATTTTTCCGTCAAAAACGTGTTTCCGCAATTTTTCCGTCAAAAACGTGATTTCGTAATCTTATAAAAAAAAAAGTTTCATAATTTTTTCGCCAAAAATGTTATTCCGCAATTGTCCCGCCAAAAACGTGATTCTGCAATTTTCTCGCCAAAAACAAGTTTCCGTAATTTTCCTGCCAAAAACGTGTTGTCATAATTTTCCCGCCAAAAACGTGTTTCCGCAATTTTTCCGTCAAAAACTTGTTTCCGCAATTTTCCCGCCAAAAACGTGAATTCGTAATCTTATCAAAAAAATCTAGTTTCATAATTTTTCCGCCAAAAATGTGATTCCGCAATTTTCCCGCAAAAAACATGATTCCGTAATTTTCTCGCAAAAAAAAATTATAGTTTCATAATTTTCCCGCCAAAAACGTGATTACATAATAGTCTCGCGAACATGTGTTTCCGTAATTTTCCGCCAAAACATGATTCCGTATTTTTCCGGAATTAATACGGTTTCACAAACCAAATAAATATGGTTTCCCAAACCCATAATTATCAATTAAATATAATAATTGGTAATTAATTTTGGAAAAGAAAATTATCACATCTAACTTAAATGGGTTTAAATGGGTTTTGTAATTTTAGCAATGTTAAATGGACAGGGTTATATGAGTCTAAAACTTAAAAGGATTTATATGGGTTTAGGGTTAAATGGGATGGGTTTAAATGGGGTGGGTTTAAATGGGGTGGGTTAGCCCATATTAATAGGGATGTTGTGGTGGGTAAATTTACCCAACCCTACTCTAACCCTAAAAATACCCTATCCTAATGAAGCTCTTATTTGTAAGCCCTAAAATTAATCATTACCCTATAGAGTAGTCCACAAAAAACCCTACAATTTGTGGGTTATCCATGGGTACCCTATTTCTTTTTGTTTTTGAGTTTTTACTTTTTTTACATATATGCTTATTTACAAATTTTTAATTTATGTCTATTTAATTGTTTTGTAAAACAATTCTCTTATTTACAAAATTTTAATTCCGCGATTTTACGGTTTTGGCGGAAAAAACCTAATTCTCCGATTTTTGGCGGAAAATTGCGTTTTCTAATTTTGATTTTGGCGAAAAACACATTTCTCCAATTTTCCCGCAAAAACCGCAAAATTGCGTAATTAATTTTTTGGCGGAAAAATTGTGTTTTCCGATTTCGATTTTAGCGGGAAAATTGAGTTTTTCGATTTTGATTTTGGAGAAAAACACATTTCTCCAATTTTCCCGCCAAAACCGCAAAATTACGGAATTAAGTTTTTGGCTGGAAAATTGCGTTTTCCGATTTCTCGGTTTTGACGGAAAACACAATTTTGAATAATTCGGCAAAAAGATTTTGTTTTGATGGAATTACAGTATTTTAAGATTTTGGTTAGAAAAACATAATTCCGAGATTTTATGATTTTGACGGAAAATATTAGTCCGTGATTTTACGGTGTTAGAAAAAAAAAAATTTACGAACACTAATTTCCATCTCCGTCTGGATGGATCATCTGGATGAGAAAACAAACAGGACATGAGTATAGACGTATAATGTCGTTTTGAAAAAATATGTAGATTAAAAAAAAAACCTATGAGTACTCTAAACCCTTTAAAATAAACCCTTATTAACCCTTATATAAATGGGTCCAGGTTCTTTCAAACTTTTTTTAATTTTAATAGAATGAAGCAGGTCATGGGCGTAAGATTTTGACAAGGATCATGAGTACTCAATGAGTATTTACCCATTCTTAACATCCCTACATATTAACATCCCTACTATGAGATATGCATAGGGTTTTCACAAGAAAGAAAAAACAACAACAAGAGATCACACAAACCAAATAGAAAAAGCATTAAGGAAATAAACTAAGTTTACCTCCAGCTGCCTCAATGCGTCAAGCAAATTCGTCCGTTCTTCATGTAGAAGTTTAACTTGTCCGTGCATTTCAGAAAATTCTGAGAGCATAATTTGTTCGCACTCTTTTACGAGATTCTCATTCATTCCCTCTTCGTACAACCGTTTCTTTAGCCTCTCAGTTGATATGGACAAATCCTTAGGCGATATGAAGGAGAAATCCCCGTTAAGCGACCGCAGAGGAAAGATGCATTTTGTAGATGCTAATGCTTGTAACCAAGCTGCTCTATCACTGATAGAATCAAACCAAAATTAACCGAACCTGATATATTGGTTCTATAACAATTACCCTGAACCAAAAAGAATGAAGAACTAATTAAGAATTAAAAAAAAAAAAAACTGAAATGTTCATCCACTTTTTTTTTTTTAATAGAAATCTACAAAATTATCGACTAGATGGTTGAAGTCCAATAATATTAATCCAGTTCCATTTGAACAGAAATTACATCCGTTCTCCTCATAAAAGTAGGAGACCTTGAGATATGAGTAAAGATGTGTAAATTTACTTACAAGAATTGACAATAAGGATCTATGAAAGTCAACTCAATTCTATTGCAAATTTATGACTGATTAGGTAAGTTAAGGGTTAACGTAAGTTGGAGGGACGTTTTCCATTAATTACATCGCCAAACCTTTTATTCGTAGACTGGGAACAGTTTAGATTACCTTGGCTGCCATATCTCTATTGATAGAAGAATATGGGCTTTATTGGACACTTTATCAATACAAAAAAAATATTGGTTTTATTGTTTCATGAAATTTTACATTTAATGTCTCTTGAAAAAAAAAGTATCATGCATGGTAAAAGTATACGATATTTATCTTTCCGTCTTATAATTGATATAACATTTCGTTGGATCACTTTTGTTTCCAAAAAATGCAAAATGTCTGAAATATTTTGACTTTATAACTTATTATAAAGATATTGATAATAATCATATACTTCAGGAATTATTGAAAGATTATGTAATCTTTATATTTAGAAGTAAAACAACATTTAAATTGAAACAAAAAACAATTGTTTAAAACATCATTTATAATGAGACAGAAATAATACATTTTAAACCAAAACCCAAACTAATTTTGGTACCATATACTATAGTGTTAAAAATATATACTAATTAACTTATATGGTTAATTTCGATTCTAAACTATATAGTAAACTCATCCTCTTCTTTGGATGAGAGTTAATATCTTTGAGAAGCTACTTGTTGGACCAAATATTACATTTGTTCAGTAACCAAATGTGTAACCAGTTCAGTTGGCATTTAATTACGCGTACGTAAGAGAAATCTTAAATCACAGCCAACCTTTATTAAAAAAAAACTATAAATACAAACCCTTATCACCTCCCATATACTCAACACTCCTCTCCGAACTAAACCAAAAACAAAAAGAGAGCTTAATTAGCATTTTCAAAACATGGCTTCAAGAAATATGATGAAAAACACGATAGCTATCGTCCTCGCCATGAACCTCGTCTTCTTTGGCTTCACCGTGGCCCAAGCTCCAACACCTCAAGATCTGTCGTGTCCAAGAGACATCCAAGCTTGTGTCAACGCGCTTGGCATCAGCGTGTTCCTCAATCCTCAATCAGTGAGGCAATGCTGCACTCTCGTGGCTGGGCTTGACGCCTCTATGGCCTCAGTATGCCTCTGCAATGCGGTTAGAATCACAGTCCTCGATATATTGACGATCACTCTGAGACTTAATCGGGTTCTTGAAATCTGCCGTATCACTCCCCCAAGAGGTTTCAGATGCGCTTAATCCTCTCATAAGAATAAATAAGAAAACCGGTTCCGTATTATCGGATAATAATGGTGCAAGTATGTTTCTCTAATAATTATACGTGTTTTAGCATGATCTAGCTATGTTGTTGTTGAAATAAAGTGAAAACATTCGTACTGTTTTTACATGTTTGTGTTCTTCAAGTTAAGTTTCCGTATATTGTACCTCTTGTTTCAGATGAAAAAGTAAAATACCCTTTACCTTTTTTAATATCCTAAATCAACTCTGTCCAAGTTTAGAGGGGTTTAGTTAATTAATTTGGAATTGTTTAGGATTGATCATAATTACTTGGTGTGAAACGGTTTAGAGTTGGTCCAAATAAAAACGTAAAAAGTTATCCACAATTAAACATACAAAATTTAATCATATATATACGAGTAGTGTTAAAAAAAAAAATTGATTTTAGTGTCTATTGCCATTTACTTTTTGACAAACACATTTTTCCCAAAGTAGCTTCTAGTCGTTATCATTCATCAGAGTAAGCTTGCTCTCTTGTTTATTCTCATTCTCGTAGTTTAATAGGTTCTTAGTAGAATACTTCTATTCAAACTTTATTGCAAATTGCAATCACAATTATATTGCAATTTAACCAAAAAAAATACACAAAAGAATCTTGAGGAAATTGTAGAAACAGTTTATTATAATGTTGAGAGATATTTTTTGCATTATTGTTACACAAGGAAAAATAATTTATGGGGAAAAAAAAAGTAAGACTGACGTTGGCCAGTGTTTGCTGTAAATTATTATCAGTTAGCATCTATTATACTTAACTAATAACTAATCAGAATTAAATATACTGAAATGTTCGTCCATATACACTATAAATCTACTAAATTATCGACTAAATGGTTGTAGTCCAATAGATCTTTGGATATATAACTTTGTATATGAGTGGTAATGTGTAGATCACCAAAAAAAACAAATAAATTGACAATACGGAACTATGACAGTCGATTCTATTGCAAATTTGTGACCGATTAAGTAACACATGGATTGTGGAGTTTGACTTTAATTGGGCAAACGTTTTACATTCATTTCATCGCCAAACCTTCTATCTGTAGACTCGGAACATTTTGAAATAACCTTGGTCACTAAATCTCTATTGTAAGGCTAAGGCCGATATGTCAAATGTCTAGCAAGAATAACAAATTTGTAATAGTTTTATATTGTTTTGGGCCTTGACAAAATGTTCCTTGCCAAACCTCTTCTCTAGATGAGTAGATGAGGTTTAGACATCTTAAGAGTTAACGTCTTTGGGAAGATGCAACTCGTGCTACTTGTCCTCACGGAAATTGGGATGATTGCCCTGACATCTTCGGGGAGTTCACAGAAGAGATAGCGGATTCCGCTTAGAAAGCTTCTTGATTTCATTCCAGGTAATATAACTCATCTACCAGCAAAACATTATTCTGTCTCTTTAATGTTATTATAGAACCTGAACCACTAAAACCTAGTATGATTTCGAATTACGATTAATTTTTCGTGTCTTTTGTCGAATCTGCTTAAGAGAAGATCTCCATCCGGACCGCATTGGAGTTGTTTACACAGCAGAATACGTCTTTCGACCATGGATCAAAAGTTCAGGTTTCAGTTCTCTGCATGAAAGAGGGCATAGCACAAGATCAGAATTCAGATAGCCTTTGGTTATACTATTGTAATCCTTATCTCCTAAAGGGTCCTCCTCCTATTGAGTCTTAGCGTGTCACTGTAAAGTCTTATCTCCTTCTATCTCTCTCTTCCCCTTTTGATCTCTATCCCCCTCGTTAAATAGTTGATAATTGAGTGTAGGTTGGTCATACATTTGGAAATGTTCATTGTAATCCATTTGTATTTAACTAAAAAAATATGAGGAATAAATAAATTCAGCCAAAGACTATTTCATATCTCTTAAAATTTAGCATCTTCGATTTAACACACACCGGAAAAAAAAAATTATTACTCGTATAAAATGATGGATTATATTACGTGGTCACAAGTAAACCTGAGCAAAATCAAAACAAAAAGTACCTAACCAAAATTTTAAAATATCTAGATGGATCATAAATTTCAAAACCGAAAAAATGGAACCGAACCGAAATATTTGGGTACGTGGCAATATTCAAAATACAATTATATATCTAAAATATTAGTTATTTTTAAATCGAATAACAAAAAAATATTTTAAAATATCAAAATTTAGGTAAAAATTCCCAAAATATTCAGAAATATGAAAAATATCAAATATATCCAACAAAAATTAGCCAAATGGATCCTAAACTTCAGAATTGAAAAAACCCGTTCCATACTTTAACAAAAAATTTCTTTGGTACCTATATGGATTCTAAACTGTAGAACTGAACTGAATGGAATTGAACCAAAACCGAATCAAATACCCAAAAGCCTTTGTTTCAAGCCATAATAAAAGAAAGAACAACTAAATAACAAAGCGATGCAAACTACTGTAAACCAAAATGAAATTTAAACCGAAGCAAAATCGTAAAACAAATTAGCTGACCAAAAAAACCCGTCAAAGTCAACGAGGAAATAGCAAAATCGGATATCGCAACTTTGTCATCTCCTCTATTAGTAAGTAAGATCAGGAATCATAAATTTGAATCGAAGAAGCAAATTGCAATAGTAAAAAATGTCAGGAGTTTACGACAATCAAGCTGATATCTACTTAGACGCACGCCCAACTTATCCCTCCGATTGGTACTCAAAGCTCGCTGCTCTCTCCCACCGTCACAATTTCGCTTGGGACGCCGGAACCGGAAACGGCCAAGCCGCCATCGGCGTATGTATCTTCTCCTCTTTTTTTTTACATTTTTCGATCTAATTTTTCACAATCTCTGTACTATTATTCGCAGGACCGGTCCATCAATTTTTAATGCCCAAAGCAAAAAAAAAAATTATGCCCTCAAAAATTTTTTTTCCCCGAATCACAAATAATATTGCTATTAAAAAATTCATACTAAAACTTGATTACAACAGTTTTTAATTTCATAAATAGTTAGTAGAAAAAAAAAATAATAAAAATAAAATTTTATCTTTTAAATATAGTTCTGTTTACACTTTTGCCTGCAAAATTATTCATCAAACTAACGTAGTCGAGCTTTTCAACCATAGTTGTCTCAATGGATAACAAAGCCAAGCCATTTAATCTCTCTTGTGACATGGTAGACCGCATATAATTTTTTATCAGCTTCAACTTCAAAAAACTTCTTTCTGCAGTAGCAACTAATACTGGAATGGTCAACAATATACGATAAAAAAAAAAAAAATTTGGATAACAACCATCAATTCTTATCAAAAAATCAAGCACTTCAATAGGCTTATTGACTTCCTTTGGTAATACATCTCGAAGAACTTTTAATTCCAGAAACAAATCATAACCATCAATGTCTGAATATATACCATTCTTTAGAGAAGTCTCCAAATTCTGACATGATGTCCTCAAAATATCATCACTTGCTGATGTTAGTTTCTTTAAATCAAACAAAAATCCAAAAGTGTGTTCATACCTTTGGAATTGTTCAAACCTTGAATCAAGAGACACTAGAGCTTGATCCATGAGTGTGTTGAACTAATCAAATATGAATTCATCCTCTGGCGGTAATAGCACACTTTCTTCAACTATCTGAGTGTCCTCATCAAAGTGTTTTTTTCTTCTAATGGCACGCTTTTTTTTTACAGGAAAATCGGCTTCGATATCCATGTCTGCTGCAATTTTTCTAGCCATAGATTTTGCTTCTTCAAAACCTGTCTCACGATAGTTTTTAAAATATACCACAAGCCCTTTCAGTTGATGAATCGCAGCATCAATATCAATGGTTTTTTATTGCATGCTTTTGCTTATTGTATTGACAACAGAGAGAAGATCATACCAAATAACCATACCAAACAAAAACTCGAAACTTCCAATTCCATGTGTTTCACTTAGAGCAAAGGATTCAGCAACACATCGTGTTTTGGGATCATCTGTATTTTCAGCCAAGTATAGTAAAGCTTATCTGATTTCTGGGGCTTGAAACAGTATTGCTTTGACACTTTCAACATGACTTTCCCAACGTGTCTGAGACAAAGATTTAAGGGTTAGTCCATTAACCATCTTTGTCAATATATCCCACCGATTCGTTGACGAAGAAAACAAGCAGTATATTCGTTGAATAATTCTGAAAAAAGACACAGCTTTTGTGGATGAACATGCTATATCGCATAACACAAGATTAAGACTATGACAACCACATGGAGTGAAAAATGCCATTGGATTAATTTCCAGCAACCTCTTTTGAACTCCTTTGTTCTTCCCTTTCATATTAGATCCGTTGTCATAGCCTTGTCCTCTCACATCATCAATCTTTAGCTCTAGATCAACCAATGCATCTTGGAGCGAAGAGAAAAGTCCTTCTCCTGATTTATCTTTCACAACGAAAAATATCAAGAAGAATTCCTCAACCTTGGTTGACATTGTAGAGACATCCACACATCGGATAACCAAAGTCATTTGTTCTTTATGACTAATATCAGGTGTGCAATCAAGTATTATAGAGAAATACTTCGAATCATGAATCTTCTTTATGATCATAACTTTGATCTCCTTCGCAAGCATCTCAATCAACTCATTCTGAATTTTGTGACTAAGGTAATGCGAATAAATTTTTTTTTTCTCAATTCTCCTAACATGTTCCCTCATCACTGTATCAAACTCTGCAATCATCTCAATAAGACCCAAAACATTTCCATTATTCACTTCACCAATCTTGTCACTATCTCCGCGGAATGCCAAATTTCTTTGAGCTAGAGTTTTTACCAATGCAAATATTCTCAATAATACTTCTCTCCAATGGTTTGTCTCTCTTTTTAGTTCTTCTTGAGCATGCTTATCAATTGTCTGATTCTTTTGTAGTCTCACTTCCAACTCTGTCCAACGTGTCATGCAAATGATATGATCATGAGAACTCTCATGTTCTTTCAGCCTTCTTGAAAAGTTTCTCCAATCATCATACCCGATAGTTGCCAAGTAACCACCATTCTTTTCATGCTTGAACAACTTGCGGCAAAAACTAAAAGCTTTATCCAAAGCTTTTGAGTATACCAACCATCTTCTATCTTGTTTTTCTCCATTTACCATATACCTTGTGTAGAATGAATGTGAGAAATGCCTACCAATAGTATCCTTAGGAAACTGATAATCCCTTGATAGCCTTGTCGTAGGACCATTTTTCACCAATAAATCTCTCAATCTCATATCGATGTTTCCCCAATTTCCAGGATCAGATTGATCAGACATATATTCTTTTTGCTGTTCACTTTCCTCCTTTTTTTTTTCAGTCTCATCTTGATGAGTCTCTTTACTCTCATTTGGTTTCTCATGCTCAACACTATTTTGACCAATATCATTGACATCTCCATCTTCATCTTCGTTTTTTTGAGTATCGATTACTTCACCAATGTTAGAATTTTCAGGTTTTTCAACTCTCTTTACATATCTTAAAAGAGAATTGGCTTCAGACTTTATCATTGCTTCTCGTTTCTCCTTTTTCTTTCTATTTTCTGATCCCGATGGTTGACTTCTCTTTATTCCTGATGGTTTGATTTTTTGAACTTCAGATGATTTGTTGTTGTTTATAACTTGAGATGGTGACATTTTTTTGTTATAAATAGAAAAAAGAAAAAGATGAACTTACACAAATTCAAATTAAACATAGTATATATAAATAAATATACATTCAAAGTTCTTTTACATGGTGATGGTGAAAAAAGCTTACCAGTTACGAACTGGAATCACTGATAATAACAATTACAATCTCAATCTCGATTTACAAATGAAAGACCAAAGTCAAACTTATTAATTTAATTATCAAATCATGGCCATGTTGCCATCGATTGCCACTAAATCATAATCACATGTTTTGATTCCACGCACCTTAGCACTAGCCACCAGGAGTCTAGGAGGAGTTCAATTGTTCGTTTGTTCAAGCTAGGTGTCAGCAGCAAACCAAAAAAATAGAAAGATAAAACATAAATCGATTAATATTCTAACTTTTAGGGTTTTACAGTATTGCTTAATTATATTAATAAATTTAATTAACATTTTACTAATATAAATACTTAAAGCCCACAAATTATGATAGAAAAGAAAGCTCAATTAAAAATAAATCTATAATACTTTAATCTAACATAAAAAAAGGCTTAACAAAATTTTTTTAAAAAAATATCCCATTATTTTTGATGCCCTAAGCCTTGGCTTCTGTGGACGGTGTCATGGGCCGGGCCTATTCGTGCTTAGATCGCTGAACACTACGAAAGAGTCATCGCGATGGATGTGAGCGAGACGATGTTAAATCTCGGGAAGCCTCATCCCAAAGTAACTTACCACCATACGCCGTCGTCGATGACGGAGGACGAGATGGTGGATCTGATCGGAGGAGGAGACAACTCCGTTGATCTGATAACTGTAGCTACCGCCGTACACTGGTTCGATCTTCCAAAATTCTACGCGGTCGCGAATCGTCTCCTTCGTAAACCAGGAGGAATCATCGCCGTGTGGAGTTACAACACAGACATGGTGGTGAGTCCCGAGTTCGACTCAGTGATGGCTCGGTTTAATGCTAAAACGTTGCCGTATTGTAAATTCCCAGAAAGTGATTACTTTTTGGGCGGATACAAAACATTGTCGTTTCCGTTTGAAAGCGTGGGCCTGGGCTCAAAGGGAAAGCCCATCGAGCTGGGGATGACAAAAACGGTGTCGTTTGAAGGATTTTTGCGGATGCTGAGATCGTGGTCTGTCGTTGGTGCTGCCAAGGAAAAAGGAGTAGACTTGTTGTCGGATAATGTAGTGAAAGAGCTCGAGACGGCTTGGGGTGGATCTGAGTTGGTTCGAACCATTGTTTACAAAACATTTATGCTCGCAGGAACCGTTTGTTAGAAACTGGGATGGCTAAGTCTGAAGTCGAGAAGACCAACACAGACTAAACCATTAGAAACTACTAGTTGAAACTTGATATCCTAATGATATTTGAAACCTAGTGAAATTACAAAAATAATGGAATAAACATAAAAAGATATAATTTATTTTACCTTTTCATTTGAACCAACAGTTACAACATATATATGGTAATCTAACTTGAAGAAAAACAAAATGAACATGTGAAAACATTACACGAATGTTTTCACTTTATTTCAACAACATACATTAGATAGTGATAAAAGACGCGTATAATTATTAGAGAAACATAGTATCCGATATTACGGAACTTCACTGCTTATTTTGTCTTATGAGAGGATTAAGCGCATATGAAACCAACTGGAGGAGGTATACCGCAGAGTCTAAGAACATGGTTAAGTCTCAGATTGATCCTCAGAAAATTGAGGAATGTGATTCTAATGGCATTACAGATGCAAACAGATGCCGCAGAGGCGTCAAGCCCGACCACTAGAGTGCAGCATGGTATCACTGTTCGATTGATGAGGATTATGCTGAGGCGAATCACGTTGACACAAGCTAGTAACCGGATCGGATCTCTGGGACACACCGGGGCTTGAGGTGGTGGAGCTTGGGCCATTGTGAGTCCAGGGAAAACGAGGTTGATGGTGAGGAAGAGAGCTATAGTGTTTTTCATCATGTTCTTTGAAACCATGTTTTGACTATGCTAATTAAGCTCTCTTTTTGTGTGTGTGTGTGTGTTTGGGAGGTGAGGGTTTGTATTTATAGTCTTTTTAAAAGGTTTGATTGGATGTAATGTGATTTAAGAATTCTCTAACGTCTAATTAAAAATCAACCGAAGTAGTAGTGATAAAAGGGTTTATCACTAACCAAGTCTCTTGGTTCGGTGTGGTTTTTACCATTTAGTTCAATTGTTTCCATTAAAATTGCATTTCTTCTTAAGGGTGTAAGAACGTTGTCACTAATTTCTATTTCGCATTTTAACCATAAGAACGCTAAAATTATATATTAGTTGATCAAAAAATGTAACTCCTGGTCTTAAAGGGAAAACTAAATTAAACATATCTGTTTAGAGCATTGTAAGACTAATAGTCACACCACAGTTCCTATGATGATAAATAGTGCTTCTTGTACGTGGAAAGGATAAGCGTTGCTTTTAGTGATTTGAGTCCATAGCTTTGAAATATTAGTGGAGTACTTCTTACATGAAACTTCTGAAAACAAATGCTAGTGGCCGAGACATCATGTTCACCTCCTGGCCGAGTAAATCCGACATATATTAAAAATGATTGGTTCAAAGCTGAAAAATGCTACCAATCAAACACGGTAACATTTTCCTATACTCTCGAAAGTCAGTCTAGTCAAGTCAATTATAGTTTGTTAAGGATTGTCGAGTCTTGTCTAGTTAGATATATAGTGTGTCAGGTCTTTCGAGTTGCATGTGTCTAGAGTCATTTCTATTCATGTGGGGGATTGTTGGAACTTGTTTTTTGACGATATGGTTTTAACCATTTTTCTGGTGAATACGTTCATCGGAATGACTATTTCTTAGGCACGATAGAATCGTCGCCGCTTACACTACATGGTGGTGTATTAGAACGTCAAAAAAAAAGTTATTTTGAATGAGAAATGGAGATCTAAAGTGGATAGTTTGGAAAACTTAAAATATTGACTAACCGTCAAATACCGTTTTTTGGAAATTAAAAGAGAAAATCAAACCGTGTCTAGACGGGCCTGTTTGGATTTGAGATATAGAATTTGAGAAATATAAAATGAGCCAATGATCCATTAGATTATATGCCTAAATTAAAAGTTAATTATTATTAATTAAACAATAATTAAGGAAAAATAAAAAATAGAAAATATCTCTTGAATTTATGTAACGACATAATTCATTGGAGAGGATCAATTTCCATATTTTTCTCCTAAGGTTTATTGTTGACAATGAAGTTTGGCTTTATTGTCGTTGACTATTTTGGTTTTAAAAACAAACACTTTCAACGATGCTAATTTTTATATTTTTACAATTAATCAGATCACACACATAAATCAAATAAATATGTTACCTTTAAGTATACATATTATTGATTATAGTAGAAATGATTAATCCTTTTAGTATTATTAACTATATTCAATGATCCATAACTTTGTACCTACGGGCATATCATCTATTTTACATAAAGACCTTTGTAATGAAATAATTGATTAATATTTAATGAATAGCTGTTATAAAATATAAAAAATCAATGATCCACCTTTGAGTGATCTCCAAGAATATAGATAATAATTTAATTGATCAATCAAAACTTTTATGTCATTTTTTTTTATCATCTCTTTAATCATGATCAATTAATAAGTCCTTAATTTTTCAATGTCGACATATAATATAACATTGTCATATTGGTGACTAACAAGTTATATACAATATAAAAATTAAAATTTAATAGGTACAATTTCTACTATATTGTGTTAATATTTCATAACACAATAAACTCTCTCGGAAGCATTTTTATTATTATTCTATAATGCCATATCTATATGTATCTACAAATTGGCATCTCTTAATATTCGTTTCATCACAGAAATAGTTATACCATAATTCAGTATTATAATGCATATACGCTTCGATAGAGATAAATGATCTCTCATGGCATCATAAGTGACGAGCGGTTACCAGGATCATCAAAACGATCACTTTTCACCACAATCAAACACAAAATTCAATTCCACAACATATAATAATGATTTATCATCAGCCCTTTCAATAAATGCACTTATATTTACTTCTAGTTTTCAATTGTGACTATTCACACATGCAACCTTAAAGATACGGTGCATGCCGTGCTGATCATATAAACTTAAACAAACGATTGCATAGTAATATATTCTAATCATTATTATCAACAAATTATTACTCATGCATGGCACCCGAACAAGGATCAAGTCTAATTATACACTTCCCATGATCCATATTAATTCGACTTTTATTTTACAAATAATTAGAAGCATTCTTATGATCATGCACAACAACAAAAAAAACCCAGAATTTATAATCATCATTAAAACACCCGTTCATGGTATTTTACGGTTAAACAAATCTATTTTGCTCTGATACCAAATATAATTCTAAACTTTTATGATTTCTATTTATGAAATCTATCCCAAGACCATCTAGATTTATATTAATTCAACCACAAACATTTTCTTATGGAAGAAAAAAGACTAACCTTGATCCATTCTTTATATGGCTTGTTATGGGAATCAAACTTCAATTGATTTCTTCTTCCCTTAACCTTTCTCCTTAAATGATTTTTTTATGGATAAGAATCAAATCCTTTTTTGTGATTTTTGTTGTGTTATAGGTTTTTCATTTTTTTCTTAATTATCTTTAATATAAACTATTAGAGATATCATGAAAAAATACATTGTTTTGGCAATAGTTACATCTCTTTACTCACACACATATACAATGTATATGTAATCATTAATGAAAGATGTTAATGAAATATAATATAGAAAGGAAAGAGGGTTATCAATACACCTGAATTCTAATTCATTAATCGAAACTGATTCATCACGGTATCGTCTTTAATATTAGAATCCATAACATTAATATGAACTTGAACTTTATAATTAAACCGATAAACACATATACCACAAAAAATATAAAATATTCTTACAATTTTATCACCCACATATCACAAGCCCTTTCAAAGTTTTGGTGTTTATATATCAGCAAGTGTTCTTTGTGCATCTGATTCAAGAGGACTAGTAAGCCTCCTCATTGCTTGCCTAGCAGGGATCAGAGACAGTAGGAGTGAACTCACACTTATGATTGCCTTTTATTAACAACCTTTGTGTAGCCCAAATTTGCCGTAGGAACGGATGCATGGGTGAGTGATCAGGTTCAGCAGTATGGGAGAGGGTATCCAAGGGAGGGTTGAAGCAAATGTGAACAGACAAACCACTTCAAAAAAGATGCAAGCAAGAAAGCCGAGAGAAAATAAATAAATCACTTAAGATTGGAAAGAAAAAATCGAATACCATCGATCAACAAGAATTTGACTGGTGTTTTTTTGTTTGACAACAAGAATTTGACTGTTGAGGATACTAATAAATGTTGTTTTGGTTAAAAATGATCTCGCCAAACAAAAAGTTGGTCCCGCTCGTAGTATACAATGAAGGTTATTGGTAGAGATTTTAATTTAAAGACATTAAATTATTTTAAAAGTTTTTAAAATCTATAAATTTCAAGCGCACTTTTAGTTCCGTTTTTTCACTACAATCCTAACCGTTCATTTTATTTTTCGAAAAAGAATATATTTTTTAAAAGTCAGATAAGTGAAACTTTATTTTTGCTGTACGATTATTTCTTTCATTTTTCGATTGGTTGAAGCATTTTTTCTTTAGGTACCTTTTTCGCCTCATAGCAAAGGAACGACCTTGCTGATAAAACAGTAATGAAATATCCAACAAAGTCGTCACTATCTATTAATTAAGTATTTAATAGTAAAATAAATACGTTACATTCAAAAGTGATGAAATAAAAATGACATATCGAAACTAGATGTACTACTCCATTAATCCTTTGAAGCAAATTAACATAAAATGCTTTTTCAACGGAAGATAAGACATCTGAATGTTTTCTCCTTGACAAAAAAAACAAAACTAAGAAATCTAATTAATGTCTCAACAGTCAAAAGTCAGCTAAACTAAACTTTTTCAAGAGATTAGAAATTTATCAAAATAAAGAACATATGAATGTATCATAAATAAAGTAAAAACTATTTAGATCAAAATGCAAATGCCAATAACATACCAGCCAATCCTATATAGATGCCGGATTTTTTTCCATGGTTCATGCGTTTATCTTAAGGTTAGCGAGTTGCAGGATATTGATCGGGAAAATATCGGAGGTGTCCCCGGAGAGAAGACGTTGGGCGATGATGACGTTAGCAGCTTCCGTAGGATGGTAAGGATCCCAAAATACGTATTTGGAACGGTCCATGCACACTTTTGAAGATGGCCCACATGGAATCAGTCCACCTACTTTCCCAACTAAAGAACAACACGGAATCTTCTCACTCTCAAAACCTACAATATATGAATTTACAAAATTCATACATTAATATCTGAAATAAGTATCATAACATTAATTGTTAAAATATATCGAATGGTCATTGAAGTTACGCACCGTAAGATGAATAATTTTGGATAATATCATAAACAATGCGAAAAACATCAGCGTAGACGAATCTTGAACCTTGTAGATTCTTGCTTAACTCCTCGACGAGGGTTTTAAGCTTGAGATTATACATTTGTGCCACTTCATTAGGTTCGACCGAACATTCATTTCCAGCCGTTGGATCAGACTCCCTCTCGAACGGTATGCAACCAACCGGACCAACATTAATCACTACGATTTTCCTAGCACCTAATTGGTACAATCTCTGCCAAAAACAATAGAAATTAGTTTTATAAACCGGTTTGGTTTGAATTCGGTTTACTTGAAATTATAGAAGAAATTATTACGGTCAGTTGTAATCGGAATCTTGAGATCATTGTATCAACGAAGTCTTCGGGAGACACTACTTTCCGTTCAACGGTTGATACGACTGGAGTGAAATAATTGTTGATTAGATCATTAGAACCGGTCGTAACCGAGAAAATTGCAGACCGGAGTAATTTAGCTGCCGCGGATTCACCAATCCAAGAAATTATGTTTTGTCTCGTGGTTGCGAAGTTGTCTAGTTGTGCGTCCACATTTATACGTTCGCCCTATGGTTAAATTTTTGTAACAATGAATAAATTAAAAAAGTGTGACAAAAAAGAAATAGAATAAAAATATGCTTACAAAAAATTTTCCGGTGGAATTGAGGATGCCACTCCCGCCGGAAGCATAGTTGACGCCGTTGAGAATGAGGGATCCTCTTGTTGTTGGTGCTAAGTACGGTGGAGTTAATTCATCGGAACCCAAAGCTTGATCTGCGGTTTACCAATTTTCCGGTTATCTAGCCGTATAAGAAATAAACCGAAACTTGGTTTTAAAACGAACCGGTCCAAAATGCAAGAACGTTGTTTCATGTTCGAAGTCAACTCACTATAATGTTTCTACATTAAATACAATCTTTATTATTACGGCTTGACCATTGCATGGAAACTTGTGTATAGTTATTATTATACATAATTCACATAAGAGAATTATTAAATTACTTACAGACGATATCGACGATTGTTCTTCCGTTGGTGAATCTACCAGTAGGAGATCCAAAATCGATCCCATTAGGATCATAATTAGCCTTTGACAATGTGGCTAAGTAGTTGTTGTTTCCGGCATCCACCAATGAATCTCCGAACACAAAACTTGCCGGAATCTTTTGACCGGCAAGACACACCTCGAAGAAGAACAAGACAGATAATGCTATACCTTGGCGAAGAAAAACAAGCAACGACATATTTTCAGTTTTAAATTGATTTTGTCCGGACAAAATATCTACTAGAAAAACGGGACTCTTTTTGTGAAGAACCAATGACGAATATTATTATTTTCTAAGGAAAGAACATTGAAGAAGAGAGGTGCGTATGAGAATAAAAGATAGAGAGAAGTTAAAGAAGGAAAGGTTTATATAACGGTGTTTGTTTTGTTGCTTGTTCCACAAATGGAGTCCTTCGTTGAGAATAGCACAGAACCACAGTTAGTTTGATTCAGAACTTTTAGATAAAAAAACATTTGAAATGACCAATAACGAATTGTGTAGTGTTTATATAGATCCACTGTTTTTATTTTATTTTTTATAGTATAAGAAAAGGTCAGAGTCTGAAAAAGTTGGCCGGTTTAGTATTAATGGCCTATACCTCCGAAGCGACATGCATGAGCGTACGTACTATTAAAATAATTATAATACACAATATTATTATCGTCCAAAACCAGATTAATTTACGAAAACTTTTGTATTTGTCAAAAAGTGTCCGATGCAATTTGGACTCAGAGCGAACGGAGAGACATTTGAGTTCAAGTTTAGTCATCTTAAATTCTTCTAACCAAGCCAACCGAATCCAATTATATGCCTAACGGTGAATAACTATTTTGATTTGTGTTTGATATGATAAAAAGTTTCCCGGGACAATGAAATATTTCAAACTAATTGTCCATGGAATGCAACGTAACATAAAACGAATCACTCAATATATGAGGTTGTTAATCATACATTCATACTACACGGTTTTGTGACTTTTGTCATGAGACTCCAAGAGTTGTTTCTTAATTTATAATTTGACGAGATTAATCATAACTGATAACTACCCAATATTTATTTGGAGTTTTTTTGTTAACTCTCAATAATCTATCTTTTCATCAACCTTGCATGTTACTTTAAATATACTCAAAACCCATACTGTTAATAATGAGACGAACGTGGGAATATTTTGTTTTTGCAGCAGTAGAGAAATTAATATTGTACTCTGCAACTGCGGTGCAACTTCCACCAAACTCGAGTCATATAATAGAAACAGAAAAGGAAACAAAAATGAATAAAATCTTCGGGAAAATTAATATTGTCCCTGGTAACACAAATGTTGTATAAGATGTTAATAGTAGTATTAAATAAAGTGAGAAAAGTGAAGCAAGTAGTTGTTTTTAAATTATGTACTCAACTTGTTGTTGAGATAAGCCTATTAACTGTACCACATAGAGAGTCGAGAGAACGTGTCATTGAATAACAAAAGCTGCTCCAATGGAACTCTAACTTTTAAGATTCCATTGTATTTGCATGTAGAGGTAAATTATAAACCATTGACATGGTATAACGTGCTCTTGGGTTCTATCTTAAATATTACTAGTATTCTGTCATGCTTTGATATTCGTGTTTCAATTAAATTTTGAGTGAAATAGCTAAATTATTATGATATTGGGTTGGATGAAATTGAGATAACCGGAGCTCGTTCAATTGGTTTAGTTTCTGGTTAACTAAATGTTGTAACTATAAAAGTAGATTTGGTTTAGCCTGTTTGTAACGACTCTATTGATAACAAACTTTTGATTTTGAATAAAACGAGTCGAGTTCAGTTAGCTCACTGAGCTAAGGTTTCTTTAATCTCCGATGTATCGAAATTTTACATGGTATCAGAGCAAAGCTATTGAATCTTCCGCTGTTATCGGTATCGTCGGAGATGAGTGTTCCGATTAGTTCTTACTTTTGGATTGTACGATTTCTTCTTCTCGCGATTCTTGAGTTCTTTGCCAGAATCTTATTTTCCGTTCTTATTCTTTTGTTGACGATTCTATCTTTTCTTTATCTTGCTTCGTCACACATTTCTTGGAATTTCTTTTCTTACACTGAGAATGAGATCTTTTGCTCCTCCATCGTATACGACTAATCCGGCAAATTTTCTTCCGTTGAATCCGAATTCTTCTGATCAATCTCGGTATCAAGTAGATCAGTATGAGAATCCGTTTTATCTTCACAACAATGATCATGCATGACTCATTCTTGTTTCAGATCGATTGACTACGGCTTCAGATTTTCATTCTTGGAGACACAGTGTTTGGATGACTCTAAATGTTCGAAACAAGCTGGGATTCATCGATGGTACAAGTTCTAAACCACCTTTAGGCCATAGAGATTTTGGTGCTTGGTCTAGGTGTAATGATATTGTGGCTACCTGGTTAATGAATTCAGTTTCGAAAAAGATAGGTCAGAATTTACTCTTTATATCAACTGCTCAAAGAATCTGGGAAAATCTTTCTACTAGATTCAAACAGGATGATGCACCTTGGATATTTGATATTGAACAAAGGTTAGCTAAGATTGAACAAGGTTCAATGGATATTTCTGCATATTATACTGAGTTGTTGACATTATGGGAGGAACATAGGAACTATGTTGATCTACCAGTTTTTACCTGTGGTAGATGTGATTGTGAAGCTGCAGCAAAATGGGAGAAACTAAACCAATTAAACCAGCTCCGGTTATCTCAATTTTCTTCAAGCTATGAAATCAGAAAAATGGAAACATGCAGCAAATGATGAACTGGATGCTCTTGAACAGAATAAGACTTGGGTAGTAGAAACTCTACCTCCAGGCAAGAATGTGGTTGGATGCAAATGGGTATTTACAATAAAATATAAACATGATGGAACAATGGAGCGTTATAAGGCTAGGTTGGTTGCTCAAGGGTTCACCCAACAAGAGGGAATTGATTATTTGGATACTTTTTCACCTGTAGCAAAGTTAACTAGTGTGAAGTTGTTGCTAGGTCTTGCTGCTATTAAAGGATGGAGTTTGATACAAATGGATGTATCAAATGCTTTCTTACATGGAGAATTAGATGAGGAAATTTTCATGAGCTTGCCACAGGGGTACACTCCTCCAGCTGGTACTGTTTTGCCTCCTAATCCAGTATGTCGTCTTCTTAAGTCTTTATATGGACTGAAACAGGCATCTATGCAATGGTATAAACGTTTATCCTATGTTCTTTTGGGTGCAAATTATATTCAATCTCCAGCAGACAACACATTGTTTGTCAAATTTCAATCTGGCACCTTCATTGTTGCATTAGTATATGTTGATGACATTATGATTGCAAGTAATAGTGATGCTGCAGTGGATGCTTTGAAGCAACTTTTGAATTCAGAATTCAAAATTAAAGATCTTGGCCCTGCAAGATTCTTCTTAAGACTTGAGATAGCAAGGTCTTCAGCATGTATTTCTCTTTGTCAGAGAAAATATGCACAAAATCTATTGGAAGATGCTGGACTATCTGGATGTAAGCCAAATTCTATACCTATGGATCCCAACTTACATCTTACAAAGGACATGGGGACTCCACTACCTAATCCTACCTCCTATAGAGAACTGATTGGAAGATTGCTCTATTTGACCATTACAAGACCAGATATAACATTTGTTGTACATCAACTGAGTCAGTTTCTTTCTTCACCATCAGATATCCATCTTCAGGCTGCACATAAGGTACTCAGATACATTAAAACTAATCTTGGCCAAGGTTTAATGTACTCTGCACATTCAGAACTTTGTTTGAATGGATTTGCTGATGCTGATTGGGGAGCTTGTAAGGATACAAGACGTTCAGTTACTGGATTTTGCATTTATCTAGGTGATTCTCTCATATCCTGGAAATCTAAGAAGCAATCAGTGGTTAGTCGAAGCAGTACAGAGGCTGAATATCGAAGTATGGCTCAAGCAACTTTTGAGATAATCTGGATACAACATTTATTGAGAGATCTTCATGTATCAGTCACTTGTCCGGCCAAACTCTTCTGTGACAACAAGTCAGCCTTACACATTGCCATGAGTCCAGTTTTTCACGAACGAACAAAACATATAGAGATTGATTGCCTTACCGTACGAGATCAGATCAAAGCTGGTAACCTGAAGACTCTTCATGTTACTACTGACAACCAGCATGCAGACATACTTACTAAACCATTACATCCAGGTCCTTTTCATGGTTTGCTTCAAAGAATGTTAATTTCCAGTCTTTATCTTCCAACAGAGTGTTCAAAGCTAAAGACTTGAGAGGGGCATATTATGATATTGGGTTGGATGAAATTGAGATAACCGGAGCTGGTTTAATTGGTTTAGTTTCTGGTTAACTAAATGTTGTAACTATAAAAGTAGATTTGGTTTAGTTTGTTTGTAACGACTCTATTGATAACAAACTTTTGATTTTGAATAAAACGAGTCAAGTTCAGTTAGCTCACTGAGCTAAGGTTTCTTTAATCTCTGATGTATCGGAATTTTACATAAATATTTGCAAAATATAATGTAACCGTGTTATGAATGGTTTTAGACTGTTAGTGAACGAAATGAAATGAATCAGTTGGCGGAACAAGTTGTATGCAAAAATATTAGGTAGTCAATAAAACTCGGATTTGTGAGGATTTTTCAGATGAAGCCGTAGGTCCAAGATGAAGTTTTCGTCTGATTATGTGAAGTCGGCGAACACGGTGGGAAGTCAAGGCGGTCAAACAATTTTTTTGATAAATTCCTTATTTTAGTTCATTCTTGTTCTGTGTTTTCAACATAGAGATTTTCGATGATCAATTTGTTTATGGATTCATGGACGAGTTAAGGGCATGGTCCGGTGTTATTTGAATGAAAGTCCCGATGGACTATAGTCTCTCACATGAAGCATAACATAGAAACAACGTGTTTCAGTTGATCATGTACAAGTGCATATAGGAAACTCGTCGAGAAGAAGAGTTCCTTGTGGAATTATTTTCAAGCAATATGCATTCAATACGGACTATATATGTGATATGTTAAGAAGTTCTAGACAAAGTTAGCTTTGCAGCAAAGGTTTGTCTGATTAATTCTCTTTTTTCAATAAATTTTGTGATTGTCTTGATATTTTTTTCATCTTCAGTTGCAGATATTATCAGATTTAGTTAATCGTTATAAATACGCTCTAAAAACGCTAGGAATTTATCAAATATTGCAGTAAGAAGCTATCCTTCCTAATCTTAGATCGTATATTAATTGTAAACATGTTTAATAAAAGGCCTAAACTACAGATTAAACAACAAGAAATATCAAACACTATTTTCTCTTTAATATATAACTAATGAAACAATCAAACAATAATTTGATCAACAATAAGGAAAGAAAATTGAATGCTAGTATTATTTGTATTGTAGCTCATAATAATGATTAAACACTATCAACCTCATCATGATATTGTTTTTGAAGAAGATACGGATTTTAATTCGGATCAACATCAATCTCATGATCAGCACTAGCGATAATCAAAGCATTGGCTATATCCAGTTTCTCTATAATTTTAGAAAAATAGAAACGAAGTCTTTTACCTCTTCCATAGCAATGATAGTAAACATATTATTTGATTACATTCTTTTGTTTACTAGGTTCACAACATACAATACAACAAACGAAACAAATTAATTAGCTAACAATTATTCGAAACTTCCAAGTTCATGCATTGCTAAAAACTTCCAAGTTCATGTATCTTTTGATTATTATCGGTTTCAGCTACTTGAGATCAAACAAATTTCTTATACAAATAAATTTAAAATCTTACCGCGTACTATTTTCTAATTAGTGAGGATACCTAGACGTCAAATTGTGAGAAATCCGATATCTCCTGCCGTCACATTGTAACATGCATATGTATAATTTTAGGGTATTCTAAATTTAAGTATTTAACGAAATATTTAGTAATATATACGGTTTGACTACTGAATCTTATCTCTCTAACCTGGTTTAGGTACATTTTTCTTTGTTTTGACAGCAAGTTTAGGTACATTCAAGTATAAATTTATCTTCTTCTCCTATTGGTTTAGGTACATTCAGTAGCACTCAGCTTATCATTAATCGTTTGGTCTGTGCGTCAGAAACAGTATTTACTAGCAGTACTTCTCCCTTTGTTGACCCTCTAGATGCAGGTGCAATGCCCAGTTACAGGAAGCTAAGCTCAGGCATGCAGTGGTGGTGAGAGTCGGCCAAGTAATGTCTATCTTTCTTCCAGTTAGAGAACAAACAATATGCCCGACGATTTCGATTGGCTTGAACAAGGAGCCGTCACACCTGTTAAAAAACCAGTTTTGTAGAGATTTTGAATTGGTATGATTTAGCTTTGTAATCGTTCATGGACGTTTTTTTTTCTTTTTGAGTTTTGCAAAATTCGATCGTAGAGCGTGAATGAATCCAATATAAGCTGAGTGTACTGACTCCTGCGACTGCCTGGACTTTTAACTCTCTGCCGAGGCTGGATTAGGCTTCAACCTTCAGTAGTGTTTCTGGAAAATATAAAGAAAAAATAAATAAACTAAGGAACGGAGCATCCTCGTAGCTACACATAGGAGAGAACCACTGATATTTTTAATTGACAGAAACAAGCTGCAAATATCAAAAAACAAACTTAAGTGAGTAAATGAATCCTTCTTTTAGAATAAAAAAAGATATTTATGAGTAGAGGGATTAACTCTTGAGACTGAACAATGGATTGAGACTGAGGAGAGGGCTTAACATGAGTAGCCTGAGGAACACTATCAGGTTCCTTTAAACAGTATTTATCAAGCTTGCGAAAGAAAGATGCGTGATCAGTATCTATTGGTGAGCTCCACAAAAATCTGAATCTTGCATCGTTCATATTAGAGGCCATGACCATCAACTTAAACTCCCAACCGTATTTGGAAACCAGATATGCCGTTTTGTCGACAATAGTTATAGTTCTGACATTCCGAGGGGCAAGAAAATTTTGATATCCATAGGATCTGAAACATCATGAGTAGCCCCAGCTCGATTCTTGGAAATGTATTCAGCGAGTTTGAGCTGGTAATATGAGTCGCGAGGATCTGATGAGTATTCAGCAAGCTTTTGCTGGTACAATGCGTGAAAAGGATCTTCAGAGCTCTTCAAGAATTGAAGTTGAATCTTGCATCATCCGCATTAGAGGTTTGACCATCAACTTAAACTCCGACCCAAATTTGGAAACCAAACGCGCAATTCTGTCGACAATAGTTGTAGTTGTGACATCTTGAGGCGCAAGAATGAATTTGATATCTGATTCATCATCATAGCTCCATCTTGATTCTGAGCAGAGTATTCAGCAAGCTTGTGCTTGTAATATGCGTGACAAGGATCTGCATAGCTCATCAAGAAGTTGAATCTTGAATCATTCGGATAAGAGGCAACGATCTTGCTCTCATACTCCAACCCCTTTTTGGAAACGAAAAGTGCAGCGTTTTCGACGATAGTTTTTTTTTTTTTTTTTGGGTCACTTTTGACAATAGTTCTAGTTTTGATATCTGCATGCAGGTGGCTCAATGATTTCGATACTCATCATACGCTCCGATTGCAATTCATTCTGCGTCAAACTGGACATTATTTTTTGATAAAGAACAACACACACAAATCCAACTAATACCTTCGATTAAGTCAACAAACCATCAAATAAGGACCCAATGTTCATAAAACAAGGGAATCCAATCTCTAACTTACAAGAATCTAGGATAGATCATTTGTAAAGGATGAGCAGTCTCAGAACAAGAGAGAAAACGAAAACAAACGTTTACAATTGCAAAATCTGAAATGAAAAAAGTGTGACTTCGTTCTTTAAACACCAAATTCCTTTGTCTCATCTCAGCCGTTGATTCCAGCTTTTTTCCCAACCATACACGTGTCCTTCTTTTTATTTATCATATGATATACTGTATCAAATCCTCCTCCCTTAAGCAACCATGCCCTCATGGTTGAATGAAGGATACTTCTTTAACAGATCAAAGAGAAATTCCCATGTAGCTTCAGCTGCATCCTCATTACACCACTTAACCAAAACTTGTGTAGCTGCTTTACCTTGTCTGTTTAACCATCTTGCGCTCCAAAATAGCCTCAGGCTCCCTGATCAGAACATCTTGGGCTACAGAAGGTAATTGAGTTCCCACTGTGACATCACCCACACGCAGCTTCAACTGGGATACATGAAAAACAGGGTGAACCTTTGAAGATGACGGCAATGCGAGTTTATACGCCACTTCTCCACACTTGTCGATCACCTTATAAGGCCCATAATACTTAGGTGATAGCTTCTGGTTCACTCTAACCACCAAAGACCCCTGACGATATGGCTGCAGCTTCACAAAGACCCAATCCCCAATCTGAAAATTCCTGTCGGACATTTTCCTGTTTGCCATTTGTTCCATACGATGTTGAGCTCGCATCAGATGGAATTTGAGGATCAGCAACATGTTCTCCCTCTCTTGTAAGTTCTGGGCTACCACTGCCACCTTAGATTCACCAGGAAGATAGGGCAAATGCTGAGGAGGTGGATGTCCATAAACTGCTTCATAAGGCGTCATTTGAGTGGAGGAGTGGAAACTCGTGTTGTACCAATATTCTGCAAGAGGAAGCCATTTACTCCAAAGGTAGGGCCTATCACTACACATGCATCTCAAGTAAGTCTCGAGGCATCTATTTACTACCTCAGTCTGCCCATCACTTTGAGGATGATATGCACTAGAGTAGTTAAGAGCCACTCCTTGTAAGGTGAACAATTCTCTCCAAAATTCACTTAAAAAAAACCGAGTCCCTGTCACTTACAATGGAGTTAGGCAACCCATGGAGCTTGAAAATGTGATCCAAGAAAGCTTGAGCAACTGTCACAGCCGTATAAGGGTGTGCCAATGCCACAAAGTGAGCTGCCTTTGTCAAACGATCCACCACTACCAAAATCACCGTTTTACCATAAGAGGGAGGTAAGCCGTCAATAAAATCCATTGAAATGTCTGACCACACAGCATTAGGGATTGGTAAAGGTTGGAGCAATCCTGGAGATGCGGCTGTGTCGTACTTACACTGTTGACAGACAACGCAACTTCTAATAAAAGCCTGAATATCTGTAGTCATACCTCTCCAATAGAATAAGCTTTTGACTCTTTGATGTGTGGCATCTCTTCCCGAATGCCCTCCAACATTAGAACAGTGCAACCAATTCAAAATTGTGTTCCTAAGATCCACATCCCTAGGCACCACTAGCTTGCCCTTTCTCCTTAACAGTCCCTTAGACCACACAAATTGCCTCTTAGCAGCCGGGTTGGTTTGTAATTCTTCGATCAATGTCTTAACCTCTGAATCAGTTTCATAACCTTCTCTAATTTGTTGTAATAGGTCACACTCCAGAACAGAGAGAGCCATGTGCAGAACTTCAGATCCTTCTACCCGAGAAAGTGCATCTGCCACCAAATTCTCTTTTCCCTCCTTATACTGAATCGTGTAATCAAACTCAAGTAACTTAGGTAGCCACTGTTGTTGAATAGGAGTATTCAACCGTTGTTCTAGTAGGTACTTAAGACTCCTCTGATCAGTTTTGATAATAAAATGATCATAAAGTAAGTAATGTCTCCACTTCTGAACATCAAACACCACAGCCAACAACTCTTTTTCATATATGGATAGGTGAAGCTGCTTACCTTGTAAGTGCCTACTGATGAAAGCAATAGGGTGTCCCTGCTGCATCAACACGGCTCCAATTCCACTACCACATGCGTCAGTCTCAACAACAAATTATTGGTCAAATCTAGGCAAAGCAAGCACAGGAGCAGTACTCAAAGCTTCTTTTAGCTTCTTAAATGCCTCATCCGCTTCAGCAATCCACCTCAAAGCATCTTTTTTAGTTAACAAAGTCAGTGGTCTAGCGATGTTACCAAAATTCTGCACAAACCGCCTATAATAATTGGGGAGCCCCAAAAATCCTCTCAGCTGCTTCAATGTAGAAGGAATGGGCCAATTCTCCACAGCTTGAACCTTGCTAGGATCTGTTGACACACCTCTTTTATTGATAAAATGTCCTAGGTACTCCACTCTGCTGGTAGCAAAGGCACATTTACTGTGTTTAGCAAACAGACTCTGTTTTCGCATCACCTCTAACACCTTCCTCAAATGCCGAACATGAGCCTGCCTTGAGTCACTGTAAACCAAAATGTCATCGAAGAATATTAATACAAACTTCCTCAAAAACTCTTTGAATACGGTGTTCATCAGTCCCTGAAACGTAGCTGGAGCATTGGTTAACCCAAACGGCATCACCTTGTACTCATAGTGACCAATATGGGTTTTAAAAGCAGTTTTCGGAATATCAGCGGGGTCCATTCTCACTTGATGATAACCTGCCCTCAAATCAATCTTAGAATATAGTTGTGATCCTCCTAACTTGTCCATAAGATCCTCAATCAACGGAATGGGAAAGCAATCCTTGACAGTCAGTTTGTTCAAACCCCTATAATCCACACACAGCCTCCAAGTACCATCCTTCTTCTTCACCAACACCACTGGAGATGCAAAAGAACTAGAACTGGGTTTAATGATACCATTATCTAGCATTTCTTGCACAATCTTGTCAATTTCATTCTTTTGTTGAACTGCATATCTATATGGTCTCATATTCACTGGATTAGCACCATCTATCAAAGGGATTCTGTGATTATGGTGATCTCTGAATGGTGGTAATTCTTTAGGCTCCTCAAACACATCCTGAAACTCCATCAATAAATCCTCAATATCTGAACTCATTTCCTTTACTAGCGGGTCTGTTCCCATAGCAGACATCACCATTGCATTGTCAGCCTGTTCTGTTACACACAACATAGATAACTGAATCGAGTCATCCTTCAGCTTATTTAATTTCTCTGCCTTGACAGCTCGGACTGATTCCTTATGTATCCCATGAACCACCACCTTTTTGTCATTCCAAGCAAACTTCATAGTCAACTTCTTAAAATCCCAAGTGATTGGTCCTAGAGTCTGTAGCCATTGTATGCCCAGCACAACATCACAACCAATTAAAGGTATCACCATAAAATCAGCAGAAAAACTAGTACCATGGAACTCCCACTCCAATCCCTCAATCTTAGCCTGCACTTTCAGATTGTTGCCATCTGCCACTTTTACCATTGCATTATTACCCGATAAAAGCACACAACCCAACTTCTCTGCCACTCTTGGATCTACAAAGTTATGAGTAGACCCAGAATCGATTAAAATGAACAAGGACCTTTTCTGATGAATTCCCTTCACTCTCATAGTATTATATGTAGAGATTCCCGAGATCGCATTCACAGAAATTTGTGCAATCTCCCCCTCAGGTTCTTGATTCTCATTTTCTTCTTCGGCTTCCAACAACTCTATTTCTTCCTCCATCTCCATAACAAAAAGCTGAGATTTCTTATGTGTTTTGTAATGCTCCGGAGTGTATGGTTCATCACAGAAGTAACACAAGCCTTTGGCTCTTCTTTCACTCATCTCTTCTGACGATAGAAACTTCCTTGGCTTATTGTTTTGTTCAGAAGCTCTATCATGAAACACAGATTTATTCATTAACCTCTGTGTCCTTCTTGGAAGAGTAAAAATTCTTGACAGGTGCTTTGTTACTGTTCCAAGAACTTGTAGGACTTTTCCGAGGGTGTGCAGTCTCATAAAGACGTCCCAACAATAAGCACTGCCTCACCGATTGAGGTTGGAACATTCGTATATGCATATGTGTATCTAATCATAGTCCTGCTAGGTAGGCACTCACCAAGTATGATTCCAGGAGATTAACTCGGGTCTTAATGTTTTCAAACTTGGCGTGATACTCTACAATGCCTCCGGTCTCCTATAACTTTTTTAATTCTGCAATAGGATCCTCCCAAACCTCATCAAACCTTTCTTCCAACATCACTCGATACCTTGGCCAATTTCGACTTCAACCGGATTCAAAGATCTATGCCAAGTAGCTGCTTCATCATCCAAATGTATCGTTACTATGGCTACTTTGATCTCATCAGGAGTGTGATCAAATCTAAAGAACTGCTCAACTTTGAACAGCCAATCCTTCACCCTAGCACCACAAAACCTTGGAAAATCTATTTTCGACAGTCGAGTCACACCGGCATAAGAGTTCGACATACCCGATTTGCGACCGCCGTCAGCTTCTTCAACAAAATTGACTGATGATGTTGATGCTCTTCTTAGATTTCGTTCATCGGCTTGGTTTTGAGTTCCCGATCGCGACATCATGTGGATCGCTTCGAACATCTCTGCAATATGCCTTTCCATTTTCACGTTTTGCTCCACCAACGTACTTTCTAGCTTCTCCACTCTAGAACCCAACGTATCCTCCATTATCTCCTTCTCTTTTCTTGTTTGAGCTCTTGTTTCCATCTTAGATCCGAGAATCAGTCTTGCTCTGATACCTTTGATAAAGAACAACACACACAAATCCAACCAATACCTTCGATTAAGTCAACAAACCATCAAATAAGGACCCAATGTTCATAAAACAAGGGAATCCAAGCTCTAACTTACAAGAATCTAGGGTAGATCCTTTGTAGAGGATGAGCAGTCTCAGAACAAGAGAGAAAACGAAAACAAGCGTTTACAATTGCAAAATCTGAAATGAAAAAAGTGTGACTTCGTTCTTTAAACACCCAATTCCTTTTGTCTCATCTCAGCCGTTGATTCCAGCTTTTTTTCCAACCATACACGTGTCCTTTTTATTTACCATATGATATATTGTATCATTTTTCTACAATACGAAACATTATAATCAGATTCAGATTCTATCGAGGAAAAAAAGTAAACAAAAATAAAAATCAGATTCTTCGAATTTGACCTAAATTATTTGAGGGTCAAGGACTAGGGTTCTGAAGAGAAATACGAAACACCTTACCTCAGCCGCGAGAACCTCCGAGAAGAAGCGGAGAACGAACGACTTCGAGATTCTGAAGCTTTAGAAATTGACAGAACCGCGCGACAATGCCCAAATAACGAAGAAGATCCTCGATCGAGCTATATATATATAAAAGAAACTCAGTGTTCATATAATTTTTTTAGACCGACTTAATAAGAATTTGTTTAGGCCGACTTATTGATGATCAAAATCACATTATCTTATATATCATTCCAATTACCAGAATATATTAAATTATCCTATTACATCCCTTGACCTTCAAAGTTAGAAAAGTACACCCTACTCTTTTTTGTAAAATAATTTAAACTAGGCAACTATCCGCATTATTTTTTATAATTATTTTTGATATTGACTAAATCAAAATTATCAAAAAAGTTTCATACATATCTTAACATATATTATATGAGAAATACACATTTAAAATTAGTGAAACAAATGTAATAATTACATATAACCTCTATACGTTACATTTATCCGTTTCTAAAATGTATATTTAACATTGGTAGATTATATAAATTTATATTAACTTATGTCAAAAGTTATATAGTAGACTTTCTAAAAACTAATTGGTAAACTTTTGATTTTTTTTTAATATATAGAATACCATAAACGAATTCAAATAACCATAAAAAATTCGACAAACCGAAAGAAAAAAAGAGAGACAAAAATGACATTGTTCAAACCAAAAGAGTTTTCTTTCTTTGTATAGCGTGCATGAGACAATAGTTGCACTCCAGCTCAAGAAAGTCTGTGTTTGCTCAGAAACTAATCAATGTGGAGAACGCTGAATAACGCAACTTTATGTGAGCTATGAATATTTATCAGTGGCGGTTTTCATATGGTTCCGGTTAACTTTGTTTTATTTTTCGTTCGAAGTTGACCTTGGACTTTCTCCACTTGCCGTTTTTATGTTCGTGAAACAAAATACGCAGCGTCTAAACTGCAAACAAAAACGGGACGTAGTTTACAAACGACAAAACAATGGCACACTTACCCAAGCAAATTCTTCGTCATCTCTTCTTGATTGACTAAATTGAAAACCCGATCGGAAATTTCAATTTCAAACTCGTCTCTTCTGATCGGAATCGTCGAAAAATGGATCGAACAATATCGGAAAATCTCATCCAGGTGAAGAAAGAATCAGGCGGAATCGCCATCATCACAATCAACCGTCCAAAATCTCTCAATTCGCTTACGAGAGCGATGATGGTGGATCTCGCGAAGGCATTCAAAGATATGGATTCCGACGAATCGGTCCAGGTCGTGATTTTCACCGGAGCAGGTCGATCTTTCTGTTCTGGCGTTGATTTGACTGCGGCGGAGTCAGTTTTCAAAGGAGACGTGAAGGATCCGGAAACTGATCCGGTTGTGCAAATGGAGCGGTTACGAAAACCGATCATCGGAGCTATTAACGGTTTCGCCATCACCGCTGGCTTTGAACTCGCCTTGGCCTGTGATATTTTGGTCGCTTCTAAAGGAGCTAAGTTTATGGATACTCACGCAAGGTTGATTTCTTCTCTGTCGTTTCAGTGTTTTGGAATCATGAGAACTGAATCTAGCAATTAGGTCAAAATTAGCTTTGATCATATATATATCATATTGTTCTGAAGCTCTCAATTCAACAATTAAAAAGTAGGGTTATCTTGAGATGAATCTTTCTAATGATATGAATGTGAATTCTCTGTTTTTGTGATATGATTGTGAATCCTCTGTTTATTGTTGTGCAGGTTTGGGATATTTCCTTCATGGGGTTTGTCTCAGAAGCTGTCGAGGATCATCGGAGCAAACAAAGCTCGGGAAGTGTCTTTAACCTCAATGCCATTGACAGCAGACGTGGCTGTGAAGTTAGGGTTTGTAAACCATGTGGTTGAAGATGGAGAAGCCTTAAAGAAAGCTATAGAAATCGCAGAGGCTATAATCAAGAATGAACAAGGCATGGTTCTTCGAATTAAATCCGTTATTAATGATGGACTAAAGCTTGATCTTGGCCATGCTCTCGCTCTCGAAAAGGTAAAAACCTTGTTACCATTTATAACTTTTTCGATCAATTCGGAATTGAGAGAACCTAAATCACTTTAACTCGTAGGAGCGAGCTCACGCGTATTACAATGGGATGACAAAGGAACAGTTTAAGAAGATGCAGGAGTTTATAGCTGGACGTGGTTCCAAGAAACCTTCTTCCAAGTTGTAGACAGTTTCTATGGATCTTAAATAATACTTTGTACTTAACTAGTTTTTATCATTATCTTAATTGACATTTTTATTCGTGTCTTCAATAATATCTTTGCTTGAAAAGATAAACGCAATTCAACTAAAGTTGGGTTCTTCAATTTAGATTTAGATACGTCACTCAGCTTAAGACATATGTCCCGTATTAGTTTGAGATACGTCTCTCAGCATGACAGCATAAGACATATGTTCCTTATTCTTATAGAACAAATCTGGTAGAGTTTATTACATTAAGCATATTTTCTTAGAGCTCGTTACTATGCACCCAAGAAAAAGAGGTGCAATAGATCACTCTAGGAAGATGACATACCTACTTCACTCTACACGTGACCATAATTAACGTTCGTTTTCCTTTTTTTTTTTGACAGCAGTTAATGTCTTTTTTATACTTCAATTTCGAGAAACGGTATATTCGGAGAGAATATTTATGAAAATAAAGTACTGTATAAATAACTAGGTAGTTGCTCACGCGTTGTGTGAGTTATGTGTTTAGTTGAATTTGATCGTTAATTTATTAAAAAGAATGTTTTTGTTATTGATAAAACTTTCCTACAGTTTTTATCTTTAATTTTATTAAAACTTTATTAAAATTGTTAGAATACATATTTTCATATTCAGTTGTATAGGTTGGAGGAAAACGGCCAAAATCAATTTGAACAATTTGCAGAATAAAATTTCATACTCAACAATGTATTTTTCAACCTAAACCGTCATTAATTTCAAATTTTATACCTGAATTATTACACATTAGCGAAAACCAATTTTGGTTTAGACAATATTAGTCAACTGTTAAGTTTTGATGACTAAGGCGCCACTGTGCGTTTGAAATGACAATTTATTAGTTGAAAACGACAAAGTTTTGTTCATTATACATACATAGACTTAAAACGACCTCGTTTTTTTTATTTTTATAATTTTTTAACTAAAATCAATTTTGTAAAATATATTTTTTAAAGTATTAAAATTGTTAAAACGGTGTTATTTTGAGTCTACGTATGCACCGCGACCAAAACGACGACGTTTTGGATGAAAACCATTTTATAATTATTTTAGTAAACTGCTTATTTTGTTATGAGTAAAATATTGATATATTCGCTTGAAAATCTTTTTGTCACTGATTATTCTTTATATTTTTTTTCTTTAAATTAAGTTTTATTTTAAAAAGTTTATCCTAATTTGTATTTATATGATTGAGCTAAAAAAAATTATTTATGGTTGAAACAAAAAGTTAAATGAACATGTTACAACTATGAAGGTGGAATAATAGGCTAAACAACAACATAATAATCATTTTAAGGTAGAAGAGTATGCGACATTATATTGTTTCAAAAATATTAGGAAAATGAAATAATGAAAAGATCACCATTATGAAAATGAAATAATTAAAATATTTATTTTTTAGTGTTTTGATGCTTTATAAAGTATTAGTGAAGACTTTATTTCATTGGTCTTCCAAGTTTACGGGGTGAATTTTATGATTTGAAAAGTAGTAAGTGAACAAACTTTAAATGTGATTATATTTATATCATGTTAATGAAAAATATTTGCAAATTATTTTTTTAATGTTATTTGAAATTTAATAATATTGCATTTTCTGATTTGGATTAATAATAATATTTCATTTTGGTACAAATCTACCATCTTTCTATTGTGAGACTTTTCCCTAACAGCTTTCTCACCCAAATGAGGTTGGATATATGATTTTGTTTAATAATATTGCAAGTTTTTAGTTTGGCAAACGGTAAAAAGATATGGAATAAATAAATAACTTACTCATCTAAAAGAATGTATAAAGTAATTGTATTTTCTGATTTGGATTAATAATAATATTTCATTTTGGTACAAATTTATTGTGAGACTTTTCCCTAACAGCTTTCTCACCCAAGTGAGGTTGGATATATGATTTTGTTTAATAATATTGCAAGTTTTTAGTTTGGCAAACGGTTAAAACATATGGAGTAAATAAATAACTTACTCATCTAAAAGAATGTATAAAGTAATTTTATTTTGGAAAGAGATGTCATCTAGATTGGATCCTTGAATATTTTTGTGTTCTGCAACGATATCAACAAACATTGGTAGGAACAAATTAAGCATATGAATTTTAAATATGGCGAATGTATTGATCATGAATGGAAAACTATTAAAATAGTACAGCTTACGGATTGTGAGACTTTGTCCTCATATTACTACACATCAGAGTTACCCATTGTCCCATGGTATTCATTTAGTTAGATAGAGTGGGTTGAAGAGGAATGAGACAGTGTTTAAATTTTGAGAATGAAATAAAAAGAAGAAACATGGAAACATATATAGAGGTTATGGTTTTTGTTAGTGCATTTGAATGTTATGGAATCATGAGTTAGTGCATTTGAATTAGTGGAGCGTTAATTACACAATTTTGTGGGTGGGAGTTACGGAATCTGCTAATTGGAGAGATGAGAGACTAATGTATTGAAATAAACAATTATTAATTTTAAATTTGTATTAAATAAAAAATATTTTAAGGGGAGACTAATGCATTTAAATGGTCAATTATTGTATGAGCAATTATTGCATGTTTTAACTTGGGAGACTAATGCATTTAAATAGTCAATTATTGTATTTAAGTGGTCAATTATTATATTTAAGTGGTCAATTATTGCATGTTTTAACTTGGGAGACTAATGCATTTAAATGATCAATTATTGTATTTAAGTGGTTAATTATTGCATGTTTTAACTTCTTCTAAAGTGTAACTTTCTCCATTTTCTTAATATTGTTTTTCTTTACATGTACACGTGGCGCATTCTCGTTAAACGAACTCTAATAGATTGTCGACACTGCAACAGTATATTATAACCCATTTTAACAAGTACAAACAATATCGTGCTTAATCTCCTTCTTCTAGACAAAAAAATGGATATTCCAAAGCAATACCTTCATCTGTTCATATTCATTATATTTTTAAGTACAAAATTATCACATGCTGACGGTGAAAACAACATTCTGGTTCAGAACGATCCACCATCACCAAATTCTGTGTTTCCTGTCGGGAAAATAACTGTGGAAATCACTAACGATCTCGGTAATCAGCTAACGTTACTGTATCATTGTAGATCAAAAGACGATGATTTTGGTAACCGGACTTTGCAATCAGGTGAGTCGTGGTCTTTTAGTTTTCGGCGTCAATTCTTTGGAAGGACATTGTTTTTTTGTAATTTTGGATGGCAGAGGTTGTCAAATGAATGGCATTCGTTCGATATATATAAAGACCATCGAGATAGTTCTGGTGATAACTGGTGCGAGAAGTGCGTGTGGAAGATAAGAGAAACCGGACCTTGTAGGTTTGACGATGTAACTAAGCAGTTTGATATTTGTTATTCTTGGAATAAGTCTTTGTATTGACAACGATCGATATGACCAAGAGGTGTATATGTATTGTATCAATAGATTGCACTTTTTAATAATATTAAACAAAGACTAATGAATACTTTATGAAGTATTTTCTCAAGCACATAGAACAGAGAAACTTAGCTCTTGCTGATGTTCTGTCTTCTATGACTGACGAGTATCATTGTTTCAAACATTATATAAACATATAAGATTTCTATTATTCCAACTTTTAATAAGTTGATAATCATATTATCTTCAGCATTCGATGCTACAAAGATAATATCCCCATTCCCCAAGCTATCTTACATTAAAGCTGAAACAGAGAGACAATACTAACAATAACAGTTCAGAGTATGTTTATGCATCCATCTATATACACAAGGACAGATAATACAGTAGTGTCCTAATATTTCTACTTCGTTGAGGTATGAACAGCAGCAACAGTAGATACCATTGTGTCCATACCACACATATTATGAGGTCCTCTGCAGATTTTGTAGTAACCATGCTCTCCCCACATCGATCCCCATGAGTTCTTTATGATCCAATAAGGCTTCTCCTTAAGACGGATTGGTGCATAACCCGAGGAACCAAATCCAACCAAGAGCACTCCATGGTCTTGGCTCTTTGAACATACATATGGGCACGAGACTCCTCCTATGTATGTTTGCATCCACATTGCATTGATAGCAACTGTTAAGCAACAAAGAGACGATGTGTTAAATCTCTAAATCTTGAATTAGTAACAAGGTAAAAGAGTTTTCAAACTTACTAGCTAGAGGTCCGTGCTTGACTAGATTAGCAGCGATCTGATCTTCATCCGCAGAGACAACGCTGAAATTAGACACGCTCGCAGCGATCCTGCTCTTGTCGAACTTGCAGGCGGAATGGTCACGTCCTGTATAAGGATAGTCTTCTTCCTTCATAAGACCACCAGCTTTGAGAGCGTACTCAAAAGCGTTGTTCATTAGTCCTCCACTACAACCAGAGTCACATGAATTGGCTTGTGCTGGATCACACTTCAGAAAGAGCAAAAAACATATATAAACTGGTTACAACCACTTCACCAAAACACATCACAAATGGGAAACCCAATCCTCATAGAAACAAACAATCGATGAATGGAAACAAACCTCATGGTCACAATCCACTAGCTGCTGCTCACTGAGGCTAACAAGCTCTTTAGTCGCTAGAAAATGTGCTCCTTCAAGAGCTCCAGTCGCACTAAACGACCAGCATGATCCACACATACCCTATTCACAATCAAAACACACTTCACTACAATCTCTAATGTCTCGAATTTTCCAAAAATTCAAAAAACGTCCATGAACGATTACAAAAGCTAAATCACACCAAATTCGAAATCTCTACAAACCTGGTTTTTAACAGGTGTGACAGCTCCTTGTTCACGCCAATCGAATTCCGTCGGGAGATCGTTAGTCGGAAGAATCTCCGCCGTCTGAGTATCAGTAGGAAGACGAAACCCCCGCCGTTTGAGCCCCAAATACTGGCGGCGGAACTCCTTCGGAGTAAGATCTGAGAACTGCGTGACGCCGTGGACAGCAGACGGATCCAGAAGCTGGTGACGCCTAGCTCGCCTCAGATTAGCCTTGAACACACGGAAGCGATGATCGTGCTCTTTCTGAGTCGCGTAAGTCTTCTCGTACTTGGATTTGAATAGAGAAAAGTGATGTTCTGCGTTGAGGAGATGTTCATCGTTCTCCTCCGGGACGACTTGCCTGATCGGATTAACGAAACCGTCGTTTACCTCGGCGGAGATGACGGCGGATCCGAGAGAAACTGATAGTAACGAGGCTGCGATGAGGAAGAAGAAGACCACACGATCCATTCTTCTTCTTCTTCTTGCTTTCCGAGAGATAAGGAAGAAGAGACTTTGGGGACACACAATAGATTGATAACTGTTACGAGCTTGTTAAAAGGAGTTAGAGTAAACACGTGGCGTGACTTAATTGGGTGTTTAGTTTGGATATTTCTTGGGTAAACGACGACATGAGAAGTGACACGTTGCTTGTAATATCTTCGTAAGCTATGACGATATTTTCCTCTATTGTAATTTCAGCTCACGTCTGAGGGTAAATTAGTAATTTATTATCCATTCTTAAGAGTTTTATTGGCTTAAGTATTTTAATGGATTTGAAAATTCAACTGTTTTATTTAATTATTGATTTTAAAAAAGATTTATAAATAATATATAATTAGTTTTATTATTTGTAAATATTAATTAAAAATTCGTTTTATTGATTAATTGTTGGATTTCAAAATCTACATTATACTTTTTATAGATTTTAATGGATTTGAAAGTGAAGAATAGAAGGATTCAAATCCGTGGTTAAAACATGTTATTTCAAAATCCATATGCATTGATTTCAAATTCAATAAGAATTTTCAAATTTTATATGGACTTACAAATCAATGAACAAATAAAACTCCTTTAAGTTTTAGTTGTGTGACATTCTACCAATTTTAACATTATTACAAAATTTACAACATAAAATTCAAAATTGTAATTTTAAAAAATAAATTATTATTTAGTTATTATTATATTTTTATAATTACAATATTCATAAAATTTTAGTGAACTAAAAGTTATTAGTTTTAGTCATACTAGGTAAATACCCGCGCTATGCTGCATGATATTTTGATAAATTCTTTATAATTAAACATAAATCATATTTAATCATGATAAAAGTTAGTTTATCTTGTATATCTTTATATACGTATACGAGTATAGTATTCTTTATAATTAAACAAAGATATATATCTTGTATATCTTTGTTTCATTAGCTTTGATTTTGGGATAGTATTTTTTATTTAGATATTTATATAACTAATTTTGTTTTTATTATTTTCATTTTTAGTATTATTTTAAATAGTCTATTCTGACATTATTATTATAATTACTCAATTAACATTGTTTAGGAAACTAATTATGAATTTAAGCTTTAATTTGACAAACAATAATTAATAGATGGTTAATAGAGAAACAATATTGTTTTCAATTACAGAGTATACTTATGTTATCCAATCACATAATTTTCATCTTTTATTTGAACTTAATTGTCTCATATTTTACGATTGCACTTCAATTCAACTCAAATTGGAGAGCTTAAGAGACTCAAACCAGAAAAAAATAGACAAAGACATTTTTCGAAATTTTCAATATCATTTGATGTGTACCTTATATGTAGATACATTTTGTATATGGGATAACTAATTTGATTTTTTTTTATTTGTCAAATGTTATGTTATTGCATAGTAATACATAAATTAGAAAATTTTGCATCTACGTGGCCTAAAAGTTTTTTTATATACTACGTTGGTTTAAATATTTTTTTTCTTACATATAATTGATGTGGGAGAAAAATGTACTTAAGAAATTAAATCTCAATTTTACTTACATATCATAAAATATAGAAAAATAAATAATTTATGATTTTTAATTTCATAATGTTAAAATTTTTAGTTTTTCTTTTTGTTTTTGTTTTTTATGCATTTCAATATTCTATTTTTATAATTAAAATTACTTAGACAAATTCTCAAAACAATACGAAAACAACAAAAAAGAACTTACAATGTTTCTTTTTGAATACAAGATAGAAGATTTAAAGATATTATTTTTACCAAAGAATAGGTAAAATAAAAGTCAACTATATTGAATTTTACTTCGACGATTTTTATTGTAAGAAAGATTAATTTTTTTCAAATTATTAAATGATATAAGAGGTTTCATATTTGACTAAATAAGATTAGAGATTATTTTTCTAATTGAAAATGTAAAATATTAAGCAGTCATTGGTTATAAGAGGATTTTTTCCGGTTTCTATTTAAAGTTTAAGAGCTCATAAAATAATTTATTAATAATATCAATTTTGCTTTTAGTTTAATTTTGAAATTAAAAAACTAACTAAGCCAATGAAACATTAAATCTTACCAGACAAATATTTTTGCATTTTATAAAATAGACTCATACTTTAAAATTTATACCCCATCACAATAAACTTAGTTTAAATGTATTAATTAAAATGTTGTGATTGAATACTGTTTTTTGTTGATGTGTCAGATAGAGGAGGCTTAAAACTATGATGTGTCTATCTCTGAAAATACCTAAGGACTTGTAATGTATTGATTTCAATTAAAATGTATAATGAACAATAATTTGGTTATTCAAAATATTATATAACAAGACTGTGTAAACTAAATAGTTAGCTTCGTTTATTTGCATATGAACACAATTGTATATCATACATAGTTAGCTTTGTTATTGTTGCAAATCGGTTTTGCAACGAATATAGAAGTCGCAAACCCCATGTTTTCTTGTGGTATATGATATATATAGTATTCAAAAGAAAGAAAAATATGTTGTTTGTTGCCCACGAAAAGATTAGAGAAAGGGGAGTATTGGGCCCTTCTTCATTTATTTTCAATAGTTTGTATATATTTAACAAAGTTGGTTAGACTTGTAGATTTGGACGGCAAAGGAAACGGTAGTCCGATCTATTACATGGTTGCTTAACTTCGTTCGATTCTTTTTCTATTTGCATCCATCTCATTTTATTCTTGTGTTGCTTAATTTGTTGTCTTTGGTTTGGGTGGGGGGGGGGGGGGGGGGGGGGGGGGGGGGGGGGGGGGGGGATGGAGAAGTTTGTAGCGGAAGTAGAATCAGAGATTTCCTGAAAAAAGCATATGATTTGGTGGACGATTCTTTAACGGATTCAGTCATCTCGAGGGGACCCAAGGGCAAGAGTTTCATTGTTTGGGATCCGGTAGAATGCGTCGGAGACCTTCTTCCCCGACGCTTTGGAATTACCAACTTTTTAAGATTTGAAAACTATGTTAGTTTTTTTTACTTTTCTTTTGGCCAACCCAATATTCAATTATAAACTTGTAACATAAAGGGATGATTTTGTGAAAGGGCACCCTGAACTTTTGGAGAAGATTGCCCAACGCCACATGGATAAGGTGAATGCATTTCATGAGTTGAATTGGAAGCCACATCTTGATCGATTGAAAAATTGCAAGACCAAGGAGGAGAGGCTCTTAGTCACCAATGAGCATAAGGAGAAAATTGAAAGGGAGGCAAGGGAGAGAATTGATAAAGTTTTAGCTATATATCGAGCTCAAGCGTCTTAGGCAACTTATTATAGTTAGCGAAAGGGAGAGCAGAGGTGGACCTTTATCAAAAGAGATCGACGATCTTGTTGCTGGGTGGTGGGTTTGATCGTCACATATCATTATCTTTTTGTTGCACCTTATCTTTATTGATAAGTTACTAGTGTTACGTATTTTGAGTCAATAGGATATTAACTAATATTTGAGTCTATAGGATATGAAGTGTATCGTAACCATTGCTTATATACATTCTCTAATCTAAAGAATTGAGTTTACATCAACAGCAATCACACCAATTATTCTGATAATGTACTTCTTCTATTCAATCAAAATTCAGACCACACCATCTTAACTTTTTTACAAATCACATCCTACCAATCAATTTATTTATAGCCATCCAAAACCACGACAGATTTGCCAGAGCCTAGCAATGGAGATTTGTGGAGTTTCTCCATCATCACTCAATATTTGACCCCGCAGAGTATAGTTTTTCTCTTTACCCGGCTTAATATGAGACACTGTTAAGCATCGTTGGAAACACACCTCGTTCAGCTAATTGCAAATTGTTTTGGTCACACAAAGCAAGACAAGATGACATACCATTCCATTAGACAGGACACCTATCGTTACAGATACTCATTGAGAGCAAATCCTATAACAACCATCTGACCATGTTTCAATTTCTCGTTTGTATATTTTTTTCCTTTGTTTGCATTCCTGCATAAGTCTCAGGCCCGACTAGCAACCCGCTACGCCATAATAGTTATAGCCCGACAGGTTCCTTTCAATCTCCCCGTGACATACAGACCATATAATGTGTTGGAGATAGGATTGGCATTCCTATCAGCCCGGCCCATTAAGGATATATAGCTCATTTGCTGACCAGTTCAGCCCAAATTCGAGCAGGTAGATCCCGAGCAGGACAATGACGAGCAGGTCGATGATGAGTAAACGCGGCCCATCCGATGAAGCCCAAAACATTGCCGACTTACCAAAAACACTCAAGTGCGACTCGGCGTAGAATTCAAGTCACCGCGCACGCGCTGAGCAACAAAAGCGGTTAACAGGGCCAATTGATTCCCTATAAATACCCCTTGTACCTCATTAATAAAAGGATTCGGAAATTTTGGACAAGAACAAACTCTTGAGTTAAAAACACTTATTTAATCCCGAGCTGGATTTTTAACCTGTCCCGAGCTCTTAATCATAAGCGTCTTCGAACTTTACTATTAAACGGAAATTTTGCCTCCACGTTTATCATCAATCGATATTTATCGAATCGAAATCAGTTCATTTATATTAAGTTTCTTCAAGTTTAACATTTGGCGCTAGAAGGAGGGGGGGGGGGTTTAGACATTTCCTAAGCGCAAAGAGAAGTCACAGAGATGGCCGGACAACAGTCATCAATATTACCACACTCAGCGGACGTAGATGAGCTCGTTCTGTCGAGGATATCGAACCCGAGGGAATCAGATCCTTCGACGTCAACCCGAGCTGCAACGCCCCGACCTCGGGCTCAGGACGATGAAGTTTTCCCACCAGATGTCCCAATTGAAACAGAGCCCGAAGTCGTCACTAACGGCATAAATTGCCCGCAACCTGAAGTAGATACAAGAGTTGATGTGACGCCCCAAACTCAGCCGTCGCATACTGACACCGATCCTACATCTGGAGATCAACTCAGCATGACTAACGCCCTTTTGCAAACCTTAATCAACCAAATGACCGAGACGACTCGAAGCAACAATGAGCGTTTCGCCGAGCTCGCGGCCGGTCATAACATTTGCCACGAGCGTCTGGATAACGTGGCACCTCGAAACAAAACAGTTACCGATCGTACATCCGAAGACCAGCCACGAAAGTTCCCGAGCTCGTTCATCAACACTTCACCGGCTTCCGATGAACAAGACCGTCTACAACGCACCCGCCGTAACCCAGAGGAACCGAGGCGTCATACCCCAAAATTCTCTCGGGGAGAGGACGAGCGACTGGCTGAAGCGCCCCCGATCAGCGACAGACAACACGGCCAACTAAGCCCAGGGGCGTTACAAAAAGTCTTAGCCGACCAAGAGCGGGACCGTGAGTTGGCTAGTATTAGGGCCGAGCTCTGCCGGATGACTTCAACCGTCCATCAGGCAACCAGCTCAGCGCCCGAAATAGATCGAATTCTGCGAGAAACACAGAACACGCCATTTAGCCCCCGTTTGCAGAACACCTCGTTCATATATCCGGGAAAAGTCAAGATCCTCCCGTACAACGGACTCACCGTTCCTAGTGAGTTCATGACTGCATTTATTGTCGCCACGGGACGCCATCAGCTTGCCCCAGAGGAACGAGAAGCCGGGATTTGCCAACTGTTCGTAGAAAATCTTGTCGGACCTGCGCTGACTTGGTTTGCTAGATTGGAAACGCATTCGATACATAACTTCTATCAACTATCGGCCGCTTTCCTCAAACATTATTCGATGTTCATCCAACAAGGAACATCTAACGCCGACCTCTGGGCGTTGACCCAGGGTCCAAAGGAGACCCTACGGTCGTACATCGATAGATTTAAGACAGTTGTGTCCCGAGCTACGGTATCGGACGACGCCGCCCTCCTAGCTCTCAGAAACGGCCTCTGGTTCGAATCGGCCTTCAGGGAGGACATGAAGTTAAATAAACCGCGGACACTAGAGGATGCCCTCTGCCGAGCCTCGATCTTTATCGAGATTGAGGAAGAACGGGCCCTCATGAAAAAAAAACACACTCCGGTCAGAGCATCCATCCTAAAGGACAAAATTCGGGAAGAATGCTTTGAACCCCGTCAGCACTACGATGACGAGTATATGCAGGAGAGAAGTAAACGGACTGCAGCATTTACCATCAACGATAGCCCAGACTCGCCATCAGCTACTCCCTACTCGCCAACCTCCGCCGAACGCGCAACAGAATTCCCCGTTCGCCTAGAACAAATGGCAAAACCCCGATTCTCGACCCCGAAACAAGAAGGCCTATTGTGAATTCCACAATATGAAGGGTCACCCAACCTCTCAATGCCGATCTCTTCATGAAGCTCTTTTGGCTCAATATAACAACGGCGCCGTCAAGCTAGATGAACGCCCTGCTCCACGATGAAACATAAACCGCCGAAACAACGGCCCACCACCGTTCGCGGGTCAGAATAACAACCAGCGCGGAAACATTGCACCCTGGGGGCAAGACGATGATATCCGAAGACGCTCCCCTTCACGAGATCGGGATTCAGACAGGCAACCCCGTGTTGAACAGATCGGGGATCAGAGGGAAAACACTCCGGAGGAAAGAGATCGAGTACAAGAATTACCTCCGGCGCGACAGCTCATCGGGATGATCATGGGCGGTCCCCTTGAATGCATTGACTCCATCCGATCGATTAAAATGTCCGAACAACGGGTCGTTGCAAGCCTGAAGCAAATGGAAAATCCATCACCGAGCTCGTCCGAAGAGGAGGTTGACATCACCTTTACCGCGCAAGATGGAAGCGGGGTAGCTCACCCACATCATGACCCTCTAGTAATTCAACTACGAGTTGCAGACTGCGATATCGGACGAGTGCTAGTTGATACCGGGAGTTCGGTAGATCTCATTTTTAAAGATACCTGGGATAAGATGAATCTTACTGGCCTCACCCTCAAACAATTTAAACGATCCCTAACTGGATTTAATGGAGACACAACCGATACTATCGGAATAGTCAAGCTCCCGATCTACGTAGGCGGAACCACCAGGATTGTCAAGTTCGAAGTGATTGACAAGCCCGCAATCTACAACGTAATCCTCGGAACTCCGTGGATTAATATGATGAAGGCGGTCACTTCAACATATCATCAGTGTCTCAAATTCCCCGTAGGCTCAACGGTCCGTACCATTCGCGGCGATCAACGGATGTCCCGAACATGTTTCATCGTCGGGCATAAGTTACGGAAAGCAGTCAAAACATGTCAAGTAATTGACTGCCACATCTCAAGAGATCCAGACCTCCACAACAAACCAGCTCGGAACCACGTAAGTCAAGTCAACATTGACCCGAACAGAGAAGGGCGCCTCGTCAGCATTGGCGCCGACCTCAACGAGGACATCGAAGCCGAGCTCGTTGAATTCCTCAAAGAAAACGTATCGACCTTTGCCTGGTCGACTAACGATATGCCTGGGATAAATCCGGCAATTACCACCCACGAACTCAATGTTGACCCGACCTATAAACCGATTAAACAAAAGCGGCGCAGGTTGAACCCCGAACGAGCGCAAGCCGTAAACGATGAAGTAGAGCGGTTGACCACGGCCGGATCCATCACCGAGATCAGATATCCTGAGTGGTTAGCCAACCCGGTAGTGGTGAAAAAGAAGTCTGGGAAATTTAGAGTCTGTGTGGACTTTACCGACCTCAACAAAGCATGTCCCAAATCAAAGCGGTTCTCGAACTACCTTCACCAAAAAACAAGCGTGAAATCCAAAGGCTCACGGGAAGAATCGCCGCCCTCAACCGATTCGTGTCCCGATCAACGGACAAGTGCTTACCATTTTATCAACTCCTCCGCGGAAATAAAGAGTTCATTTGGGATGAGCGGTGCGAGGAGGCTTTCCAGCAATTAAAAGTGTACCTCTCGACGCCCCCCGTCCTCTCAAAGCCCGAGGTGGGAGAAACTTTGTATCTTTACATAGCAGTTTCCAACTCGGTCGTTAGTGGCGTCCTTGTTAGAGAAGACCAGGGCGAGCAAAAACCCATCTTTTATGTCAGCAAGTCTCTTGACGGAGCAGAAAGTCGGTATCCCGCTCTCGAAAAGCTAGCCCTCGCTGTTATCACCGCGGCTCGGAAATTACGTCCATACTTCCAATCTCATACGATCGACGTCCTAACCAACTTACCCTTGAGAACGGTTCTTCATAGCCCAAGTCAATCGGGTCGGATTGCCAAATGGGCTGTTGAATTAAGTGAATAAGACGTCGAGTATAGGCCCCAACCTGCCACAAAGTCCCAGGTTTTGGCGGATTTCCTGATCGAGTTGGCCCCTGAGCTAATGGACTTTAATGTTCCCGAACAGTGGAATCTGTTCGTCGACGGATCATCCTCACACCATGGATCCGGCATCGGCGTCAAACTCGAATCACCAACGGGTGAAGTACTTGAACAGTCGTTCCGCCTAGCATTCCCGGCCTCAAATAATGAAGCCGAGTAAGAAGCCCTGATCGCCGGAATCAAGTTAGCAAAAGGCGTCGAAGCCACTAAAATCCGAGCCCATTGCGACTCACAACTCGTAGCAAACCAGTTTAGCGGTGAATACGAGGCCAAAAACGAGCGTATGGATGCCTACCTCGAACTCGTCAGAAACTTGGCAGCCGAATTGAACGAGTTTAGCCTCACAAAAATATCCCGAGGCGAAATCATTTCCGCCGACGCACTTGCTGCCCTAGCTTCGACTAGTGACCCAACTCAGCACCGTGTCATACCAGTCAAAAGTATTGACCAACCCAGCATCGTTCTTCCTCGAGGAGTCGCTCTCATCGAAGATGCTCCCGCAGCCGAGCTCAATCTCACAGGCAGGCAAGAAACCAGGAACCATCCCACACAATCAACCTCAACAGACTGGCGAGCTGAAATATTATCCTACATAGAGAGCGGGGTGGCCCCAACTGACAGATGGGAAGCTCGGCGCTTTAAACGAAAATGCGCACGATACGTTCGCCTCGGTGACAGGCTGTTTAGGTGGAGTTCCTCCGGAGTCCTTCTCACCTGTCTACACGGGGATGAAACGACCGGAGTCATGAAGGAGCTACACGAAGGTGCGGGAGGAAATCACTCCAACGGCCGAGCTCTCGCAATAAAAATCAGAAATCAAGGCAATTTTTGGCAGACGATACTTAAGGATTGCGAAAACTTCACAACAAGATGCGAACAATGCCAACGACACGCCCCGATGACAAACCTCCCTGCCGAGCTCCTCAGTACGGCAACCGCGCCTTACGCATTCATGCGATGGGCAATGGACATCATAGGACCAATGCCCCGATCTCGAGGAAAGGCATACATCCTTGTCATGACAGATTACTACACCAAATGGGTCAAGACTGAATCCTACAGCAATATACTCGCCGACGATGTGCGAAAGTTCGTTTGGAAGTTCATCATCTGCCGTCACGGGCTTCCGTACGAGATCGTCACGTACAACGGCCCGCAATTCACCTCGGGACTCTTCGACGACTTCTGCGCAAAATGGCGGATAAGACTGAATAAGTCCACACCTCGGTACCCGCAAGGCAATGGGCAAGCTGAAGCGACTAACAAAACTATCATCGATGGCCTGAAGAAGCGACTCGGCGCAAAGAAAGGACTCTGGGTAGACGAGCTTGATGGCGTCCTCTGGAGTCATCGTACAACGCCACGAACCGCGACGGGCCGAACGCCGTTCTCATTGTCTCATGGCGTGGAAGCAATGGCGCCCTCTGAGGTCGGGATCCCGACTCTTCGCAGATCAATGCTCATGCATAACCCCGCCCTCAACGACGATATGCTCCGAACAGAGGAAAACTTTTTGGAAGAGCAACGTAACAACGCCCTCTTGCGAATACAGAATTATCAACAGCTTGCCTCAAAATACTACAACAAAAAAGTAAAGGGGAGGCACTTCGACGAAGGAGACTTAGTACTTCGCAAAGTGTTCGACAATACCGCGGAAGAAAACGCTGGCAAGCTCGGCGCACATTGGGAAGGCCCATACCTCATCTCCAAAATCGTCAAACCAGGTGTCTACGAGCTAGCCACAATGAAAGGCGAAGCCGTCCCGCGCTCGTGGAACACATTCAACCTCAAACATTTCTATCACTGACACTCCCGACCTATTTCAATATAACAGCTCGATATGACCGAACTACGATTGGTTTGATCCCCCTGTCCGGGGGTACGTAGGCAACCTTTACCCGAGGTTCAGCTATGACATGAATATACTACATTTCTCAAAGCAAAATATCGCCGAGCTCAGAAGCCGAGTTCTCACTCGCAATAAAAGAAAAAAAAAAAGAAAGAAGCCGAGTTCTCACTCGCAAAAAATTATCGCCGCGCACAAACTCTCAGCGCATAGTCGAGTTCTCACTCGCAAAAGTCCTGCGCACAAACTATAAGCGCAAAGCCGAGTTCTCACTCGCAAATATTCCGCGCACAAACTATTAGCGTGAAGCCGAGTTTTCACTCGCAAACCTCCCGCGCACAAGCCTAAAGCGTAAAGCCGAGTTTTCACTCGCAACTCTTCTACGCACAAAAAGATAAGCGTATAATTGAGTAAACAACGAGACCGAACTCACTCTCACATCGTACTTACGAAAAACAAGTTAACTTTGACAAAAAATGTTTTTCATTAAAAGTTACACGGTCGCAAACTTACCGATCTACAACTTTTAATACAAATCTAAAACCAAAAAATAAAGCCGAATAGAGTAGCCAGCTAACTACAAAGAAAACGGAGACAATCCAGACGCCCGCACTTCAGCCGCATCCTCCGACGTAAACATGCGAAGGTTAGTCCCATACGGACTGCGGTAAAAACGGTAACGACCGACCTGGCGTCACATAGCAGCATCTTCAGACACTTTGAAATCTGAAGGAAGCAGCTCGGGAACTGGATTGGCCTTCAACTCGGCCTCATATTTGGCCTCATCTCCTGCGATCTTCGTGAGCCGCGCTTCCGAAATAACAACTCCCTCTTGACTCTGAAGAGTCTTGAGGCATCTTCGCAGGCCCCGAGCTTGAATGTAAAGGGCCTTAAAGCGGTCGAGTTCGTTACGGGCCTCCAGATTAGCCCGGATTGATTGCATCTGAGCGGCGCTCTTGGCCCTATACGCCTCGAAGCGCTTAGCAATCTCGTCCTTCTTTTTCTCGAGCGAACTTTCCTTCTCCCTCAGACGGAGATTCTCTGCCTCGAGCACGTCACGTTCTGTACGCGCGAGGACCGGATCAGTTCTGCTCTTCTCAAGCTCGGCCTCTACATGAGCCACTCGAGCCCTGCTCTGATCCTGCTCCGCAATCAGCTCGGAGCGAATCTTAGCCAGCTCGGCCTCCATGTCTGTTTCCCGACGCTGCAATTCCCCAACCTCTGCTGCAAGCCGAGCAGATTTCTTCCGCTCTTCATCAAGTTCGGCAGCCTTAACTCCCACTCCCGTTGCAAAAGTCTCTGCTTCCTCCTTTGCGATCTTGACTTGCATATCGCATTCCCGAGCAAAGTCAACAAGAGCTTTCCCCATCTAAGAGCAATAAAAGACAAAGGTGAGGAAGAAACATCCTAAAGCGTATGGAAACGTGAGATCTACCCCGAGTATTACCTGTACGAAAGAGTGGGATGCGCGGATAAACGGTGATGGCGCCGCCATCTCCGGAACTTCCGGCACATCAACAGTGGTGCAGGATATCGCCCTCACCAGTTCGGCGCAGTTTGAGGCGCTCTCAAAAATCGGCGTCGAAGACCGAGAATAGGCAAAGGAAAAGCTGTGATCATCACCTCCGCCCGCACTAACGCCTTGGCCACTTGTGCTGCCTGCATTAGTTTTTTGCTTTTTAGAGGAACGTTCTTTCGAGCTCCTCTTCGACCTCTTGCTTGTTACCTTCTTCCCACGAACTCGATCTTCCTCCCGCTCAGTCGTGACTGGGATCGCTCCTACAGAAGGCANAAGCGACTCGGCGCAAAGAAAGGACTCTGGGCAGACGAGCTTGATGGCGTCCTCTGGAGTTATCGTACAACGCCACGAACCGCGACGGGCCGAACGCCGTTCTCATTGTCTCATGGCGTGGAAGCAATGGCGCCCTTTGAGGTCGGTATCCCAACTCTTCGCAGATCAATGCTCGTGCATAACCCCGCCCTCACCGACGATATGCTTCGAACAGAGGAAGACTTTTTGGAAGAGCAACGTAACAACGCCCTCCTGCGAATACAGAATTATCAGCAGCTTGCCTCAAAATACTACAACAAAAAAGTAAGGGGGAGACACTTCGACGAAGGAGACTTAGTACTTCGCAAAGTGTTCGACTTTGGGAAGGCCCATACCTCATCTCCAAAATCATCAAACCCGGTGTCTACGAGCTAGCCACAATGAAAGGTGAAGCCGTCCCGCGCTCGTGGAACACATTCAACCTCAAACGTTTCTATCACTGACACTCCCGACCTATTTCAATATAACAGCTCGATATGACCGAACTACGATTGGTTTGATCCCCCTGTCCGGGGGTACGTAGGCAACCTTTACCCGAGGTTCAGCTATGACATGAATATACTACATTTCTCAAAGCAAAATATCGCCGAGCTCTAAAAAAAAAAAAAAAAAAAAAAAAGCCGAGTTCTCACTCGCAAAAAATTGTCGCCGCGCACAAACTATCAGCGCATAGTCGAGTTCTCACTCGCAAAAGTCCTGCGCACAAACTATAAGCGCAAAGCCGAGTTCTCACTCGCAAATATTCCGCGCACAAACTGTTAGCGTGAAGCCGAGTTTTCACTCGCAAACCTCCCGCGCACAAGCCTTAAGCGTAAAGCCGAGTTTTCACTCGCAACTCTTCTACGCACAAAACGATAAGCGTATAATTGAGTAAACAACGTGACCGGACTCACTCTCAAATCGTACTTACGAAAAATAAGTTAACTTTGACAAAAAATGCTTTTCATTAAAAGTTACACAGTCGCAAACTTACCGATCTACAACTTTTAATACAAATCTAAAACAAAAAAATAAAGCCGAATAGAGTAGCCAGCTAACTACAAAGAAAACGAAGACAATCCAGACGCCTGCACTTCAGCCGCATCCTCCGACGTAAACATGCGAAGGTTAGTCCCATACCGACTGCGGTAAAAACGGTAACGACCGACCTGGCGTCACATAGCAACATCTTCAGACACTTCGAAATCTGAAGGAAGCAGCTCGTGAACTGGATTGGCATTCAGCTCGGCCTCATACCTAGCTTCATCTTCGGCAATCTTGGCGAGCAGCGCAGCCGAAATGACAACTCCCTCTTTACTCTGAAGGGTCTCGGTGCATCTTCGCAGGCCCCGAGCTTGAATGAAAAGACCTTTAGGGCGGTCAAGTTTGTTACGGGCCTCCTAATTAGCCCGGATTGATTGCATCTGAGCGGCGCTCTTGGCCCTATACGCCTCGAAGCGCCTAGAAATCTCGTCCTTCTCTTTCTCGAGCAGACTTTCCTTCTCCTTCAGACGGAGATTCTCTACCTCGAGCACGTCACGTTCTGTACGCGCGAGGACTGCATCAGTTCTGCTCTTCTCAAGCTCGGCCTCTACATGAGCCACTCGAGCCCTGCTCTGATCCTGCACCGCAATCAGCTCGGAGCAAATCTTAGCCAGTTCGGCCTCCATATCTGTTTCCCGACGCTGTAATTCCCCAACCTCTGCTGCAAGCCGAGCAGATTTCTTCTGCTCTTCGTCAAGTTCGGCAGCCTTAACTCCCACTCCCGTTGCAAAAGTCTCTGCTTCCTCCTTTGCAATCTTGACTTGCATATCGCATTCCCGAGCAAAGTCAGCAAGAGCTTTCCCCATCTACGAGCAATAAAAGACAAAGGTGAGGAAGAAACATCCTAAAGCGTATGGAAACGTGAGATCTACCTCGATTATTACCTGTACGAAAGAGTGGGATGCGCGGATAAACGGTGATGGCGCCGCCATCGCCGGAACTTCCGGCACATCAACTGTGGTGCAGGATATCGCCCTCACCAGTTCGGCGCAGTCTGAGGCGCTCTCAAAAATCGGCGTCGAAGACCGAGAATAGGCAAAGGAAAAGCTGTGATCCTCACCTCCGCCCGCACTAACGCCTTAGCCACTTGTGCTGCCTGCATTTGTTTTTTGCTTTTTAGAGGAACGTTCTTTCGAGCTCCTAATCTACCTCTTGCTTGTTACCTTCTTCCCACGAACTCGATCTTCTTCCCGCTCAGTCGTGACTGGGATCGCTCCTACAGAAGGCAGCTCCCCAGCAACACACGGGACACGCTCTTCGGCAACATTCCCGACCTCACCGGTCCTGACCTCGACTCCATCAAAAGGGTTTGTCTCCACAAAACCTGGAGTCGGAACGAATCCTTCAGCTTGAGGGCTCCGTACAGAACACTCGGGATCTGGCAGTCCTTCAAACATATCAGGAAAGTCTTCGATCCCAAAATCGGCAGCACCAGCTTCTTCCCGAGCTTCAGCCACTCCTTGCGCCTTGGCCTCTCTTGGAGCTCCAGTCTCTTCCTGAGCTCCAGGATCTCCATGAACTTCAGCTCCATCCCGAGCTAATATGGGAGATGCCGTTAGCTCTTCGGCATAGTCGGGAACGTCGTACCACATCTTTACCAGCTTCCCTGAAAGAAAAAACGTGAATAAAAAAAAAGGGGGGGAAGAAAAGGAGCAAAACGCAAAGCAAACCAGGAGTACGAACTCGCCTTTTGCAGCGTCTTCCCGAGCTTTGCGAACTGTCTCCTCCGTCACTTCCTTCCAAGAAACGTGCTGCGCCTGAAGAGCACCAACGGCCGCCTCAAACTCCTCCGACCTATAGGAGCTAGTGTTGTGCTTCACTGAAAGAGATGGCAAAAGATTAGTAATTGAAAGAACCAACGATGAAACCAATCTAAAAACACGGGGCTCTACCGGGATCAAAGTTCCATACGGTACGATGTCCCTCATCCGGATTCAGACCAGATCCACCCCCAGCTTGTACAAAAAAGTAACGCGTCTGCCACTCGTTGATTTTACTCGGCTTCCCTATCACGATCTTCGACCTGAGGTTGAGTGTGGCGTAGAATGTTCCGGCGTACGCCGAGTTCTTCTTCTGAGTCGTCAGAGACTCGAAAAGCTGGTCAGTAAGCTCCATCCCGTGCTCGGCAGCTAGCACGTAGACAGCTATCATGTTCTGCACGGTCGTTGGACTTGAGAGAATGCCAAGTCTCGAGCTCGGCAATACCGCACAAACACCTCGGGAAGGGGAAACAAAAGATGCAGCCTCGTGAAGAAACTTTCGTAGAGACATACGTAACATGGAGGAGGAGACCAGGGCCGATCTTCTGACTTTGGGACCCTGAAGTTACATGCAGGAAACATCTCTTTCAATGGGTAAAGAGACTCCCATTTCAGCTTGGTCGGGAACCCCCCTTGTCTGAACGAGAGTTTAACAGGTTTCGGAGTCTTTTGGACTCTCTGAGCAGCTGCTGCTCTAGGTCGTCCACCCCGACCTCGACTCACTATTCTAATTGTCTCGGGCACGGGAGCAGAAGTAGCGACTGGTGCCGACGCGGACGCTCCTGCGTTATCAGCTCGGTCTACTCCGCGACGAGCTGCCGCAACCGACGAAGGCACTTCAACATCCCCCATTCTATGACGCGCTGGACCCAAAGGAGGCGCCCCCGAGCCGAAAACTCTAAGTACGCGACGAACCCTCGGATCCGGCATGGACGTAGAAGCCTGCGCACCACTGTCCGACATCTGTTGAGTGATGGGTTGCGCCGCAGACGTGGATACTCCCGCGTTATCAGCTCGGTTCTTCTGGCGACGAGACAACGGAGTGTCATCTTCATCTCTCTCTTCATCAAAGAGCGGAAGTGTTCGGTCGGGAATAGGAGACCCGACGTCGGACTCTGAAGAACCCCCGTATCGATCGGGAGATTCGGAGTTGGAACTCGACTCGACTCGGATACCGCCGAGTGCGCGAACCATGGTCGTCGGAGGAGAGAAAAAGACAGAACATAAGGCAAATGGTCCCGGAGAGCCCCGGCGGAATAAAAAGTGCAGAGATAGGGCGAGAAGAAGAGACGCACCTGGGTAAGGACAAAAAACCGCCGTCAGAAGAGAGATTCTCGTCGAGTGAAAGAAAACTAAAATCAGAGTAATGATTTTGAGTTCGCCGGAGATCGAGTTCGAGACAGGAATAATCAATCAGTTAAGTGTTTGCGAAAAAGTGGAGGAAGAGGAAGAGAGAAACGTGCTCATGAAACGGCGACATCGATATCCGAGTTCGCTCTCACCATAAGAAAGCGACACGTGGAAACGAAGCGCGGGAAACCGTAGTTCCAGCACCACAAGAATATGACACGTGGCAAAAGCGCGGGGATCAGTAAAGGTGCCAATGATTATTTTCCACGGCGAATTCCACGTGCGGACGCATAGCATGGTTTTGTCGCGCACGCAATCGTTCCACGAACGTGATCAAGAAAACAAATCGACAGGCCGGGACCCATACAGATTCTTCCGCACGACTGTTCCTTTCGACAGCAAGTGCGCCGGGCTGAAACGCACGTACCTCGGCGTACTCGTGATCTATCATACCCCGACCTGGGGGGCTATTGTTGGAGATAGGATTGGCATTCCTATCAGCCCGGCCCATTAAGGATATATAGCCCATTTGCTGACCAGTTCAGCCCAAATTCGAGCAGGTAGATCCCGAGCAGGACAATGACGAGTAAACGCGGCCCATCCGATGAAGCCCAAAACATTGCCGACTTACCAAAAACACTCAAGTGCGACTCGGCGTAGAATTCAAGTCACCGCGCACGCGCTGAGCAACAAAGGCGGTTAACAGGGCCAATTGATTCCCTATAAATACCCCTTGTACCTCATTAATAAAAGGATTCGGAAATTTTGGACAAGAACAAACTCTTGAGTTAAAAACACTTATTTCATCCCGACCTGGATTTTTAACCTGTCCCGAGCTCTTAATCATAAGCGTCTTCGAACTTTTCTATTAAACGGAAATTTCGCCTCCACGTTTATCATCAATCGATATTTATCGAATCGAAATCAATTCATTTATATTAAGTTTCTTCAAGTTTAACATAATGTCTTAGTCATCTTCACTTTCTCTCTCTGATTCACCACCTGAAATCCTGTGATAACATATATATAGGCAAAAGCAAACCACATACCTCAGAACGAAGGTCATCGAATGTTGAGACTAGATCAGATCCATTGATACTAATAGTTATGAAGTACTTGCCTTATTCTGCTAAATCCCAAGCCATTCACGCAGCTGCATGCTGTTCAATAAAAATTCAAAGATTTGTGACATTCATAAGTCATAACTAACATAAAGAGTTGGCATCAAAACAAGGGAGAGGGGAAGATAACATAAAAGACGAGAAAGTTAAAATTTGTAGTACCTTATAAAATAAGTTGAGGGTAAATAAGTAAATAGGCTTCAACTTCCATTTCTCCTCCCTCGACTAGTCGACTTGTAGCGACTCTCTCCAGTCCAGTCCATATCGGGAGGTGAGCGAAATCTCCGGTTGTTTCTTTCAGTCATGGAATTGAGATCGGATTTACGTTCGACTTCGTTTTCTTCTCTTCTATTCGTCGCGGCGTTTCTCTCTGTTCTAAGCGCACTCGTTTCCCTTACCGAGTCGGCTCAGCAACCTTTCCGCCGCGAACCAGGTCATCCTCACTGGCATCACAGCGCTTTCCTCGACGTACGAGAGAGTGTGAGATCCGATGTCCGCCGTATGCTTCACTCCCGTGCTGAGGTAAAATCTCAACCTTAAATAGTGTAAATCATCATCATCATCATCACTGAGTCTGGATTAGCTAGAAGAAGAAGAAATCGTTGAGTAATTTGGCTTCGTGGAGTCACCTAAGTGCATTCAAAAGTGTCTAGCTCGCGATTATTTCGTTCTTCTTGCTTCACACACCTATGATCATAGCTTTGTTCTTGCATATGGTTGTTAGATTGGCTGATTTTGGGTGACATATTGAGAATTGAATTTTAACAATATGAAACTTGTTTTAATTATGTTCTACTCTACTATTACTTTGGCAGGTACCATTTCAGGTTCCTCTCGAAGTGAATATAGTGCTTGTAGGTCTCAATGGAGATGGAGGATACAGGTATTCCGTGGATCCTCATAAATTAGAGGAGTTCTTAAGAGCTAGTTTCTCAACTCATAGGCCCTCTTGCCAAGAGACGGGAGAGCCACTTGATATTGAGCATCGAATTGTTTATAATATCTTCCCTGTGAGTCAATTATAAATCTTAAACCAGTCTTCACGGATTTTATCGTTTCTGCTTTCCCTGTTTCAAGATCTGATATTCTATATGTAGGATAGTATTTCTTAGCGTTTTTGAATTGTTCACAAATGCAGCTATGTAAGTTCTGGAATCTTGTATTTTGCTTTAGCTGAAATGTATTTTGCATCTTGACCAGATTATTACTGTACATGCACTTGTTTGCGCTCGATATTATGTTTTAGTGACTCCTGATGCCAAGATATTCACTGTTAACCCATTGACTCAAATATTCGTCTTTATTTTTCTTATGTTAGAGTGGGCAACCTGAATTAATAGCTCTGGAGAAGGCAGTGAAAGAAGCCATGGTGCCTGCTGGAACTGCACTAGAGGTTGCTGTTATCTTATCATCTCAAATCTAACTTTTTCTCATAGCCAACCCAATTACATATCAAAATATGTTGATGATATGTATATTTCATTCTGTAAAATCTACATCTTAATGTATATGATGCTAAGTTGGAAAAATGCTTTTTTGCATTTAGGTTGATTTTGGAAGACACTTACCTGCCTATGACGTAGAGGCAACAAAAGTTGAGTCCGCATTTAACCAGCTTTACTCGTATATATTTGATTTGGATGTGGGAGCTGGATCAGCAGCAACGGCGGATAAACCTATACCAAGTGCCATATTTGTAGTGAATTTTGATAAGGTATGGCTTCCAGTGCTCTTCTTACTTTTAGTATCTTGCATATGGTATGCAGAATGTCTAAATGCTTACCTGTTCTTGTTTTGTTTGCTTTGTTTTGTTTGAAAGATTTTTTATGCTTTCTTGGGTTTATAACCTTCATATTTCTCTTTGTTCTTGAAGTTGCTTTGTCTTGTCATGTTTGCATTCGTTCGGTAAATGATTACATTCTGCTGTGTTCCGTAACTGGCCCTTTCTTTTCTTAACACATTATTCAGGTAAGAATGGATCCTCGCAATACAGAGATTGATCTAGATAGCTTGATGTTTGCAAAGCTACCAGAGCTTAGTGTTGCAGACAAGGAGAAACAAGAGGCAGATTATGTTTATCGATATAGATACAATGGTGGAGGAGCATCCCAAGTTTGGCTTGGATCAGGCAGGTAAACGTATCTTTGTTTTTCTTTTCTCGTTGCAGTAAAATATAGACAAACTTACTCAGTGGGTTTTCCTTGGTATCCATTTGTTATCCCTATGAGTGATTGTGCCATAGATGTGATCGAACAAAATTTACCACCCTATTCTGAAAGTATTACATCTATCTAGGTATCATCAAATTATGCATATAAATGCATTTCTTCTTTGTATTCAGAAAATAGAAATACAAAAAGCTTTAAAAGACTACAAAGAAGATATGCACTTATTATTACTTTATTTCACTTTGGTAACATAGATTATTGTAGTAATCAGCTTTTATGTTCTAAAATTTATATTCAAGATATTGTTGGTGTAACTATTTCTGTTCTTATCTGCTATAATTTTTCATCTATGCTCTCAACATGATTTTATTTCTGATTTATCTTCCCTTCTTGATAGATATGTTGTCATAGATTTGTCCGCGGGTCCTTGTACATATGGAAAGATTGAAACTGAAGAGGGAAGTGTTAGTCCCAGAACAGTGCCAAGGATACGAAACATTGTGCTTCCAGGAAACGTTAGCCCTGCTGGTCATCAGTCTACCCATGATATCTTTTCTGGTCAGTTAGCAGCGTTAGTAGCTACGACAATTGAGCACGTCATAGCTCCTGATGTCAGGTAATATGATATGTGAGACTTTCCGTCTAGCAATGAAAATTATGTGTAGATGATTCATTATGAGTGCTACCAGGTTTGAGACGGTTGATCTAGCGACTAGAGTGCTAGTACCTATCATTGTGCTCCAAAACCACAATCGATATAATATCATGGAAAGAGGAAAAAACTACAGCATAAATATTGAAGAGATAGAATCCGAGGTAAAGACATCTTGCGTTAAGTGAATGATGTTCAAGAAATACTAGAACTTCTTATCTTTTCTTTTGTTCTCTGAATGGTGTTTTCATCCCTATGAGTCAATACGATTAGTAAAAAGACATGTTTGCCAAGTTTACAGCTATCAGAAAGTTAGCACCCATAATATTTTCGAAAAAGTACATCAAGGATTTGACTCTGTTGGTTTTCGCATGCTAACTGTCCCGAGTCTTTGCAGGTAAAGAAAATGATTCATCATGGGCAAGAAGTAGTGATCGTTGGAGGGGCTCATCCATTACATCGTCATGAGAAGTTAGCTATTGCCGTCTCAAAAGCCATGCGTGGGCATTCCCTTCAGGAAACTAAGAAGGACGGAAGATTTCACGTGCATACCAAAACATACCTAGATGGTGCTATCCTCAAAGAAGTGAGTTTCGAGAGTTGGTCTACTGTGTTTTGCGAGTTAGTTAATCTAGGAATAAATAGTTCTTAACCTACTGTTACTGTTCCAAACACTGAAGTATCGTGTGATTGTTTATTGGCCATTGCAGGAGATGGAAAGGTCTACCGATGTTTTAGCTGCTGGTTTGCTCGACGTGTCTGACCCTGGTCTTTCTAATAAATATTTTCTCCGCCAGGTAATCTCAGAAATTTTTATGCAAATTCGTTCCACAAGTTTTGTTTCTTACATGGCAAAGATTCCATATTTTTTGTACTCAGAGCTGGGATGATGAATCTGAAGGTTCGGGTGATTCCATAGTAAAGCATAGGCCTCTCTGGTCATCTTATAGCTCGAAACTTCAGAAGGGAAAGAAAAAGAAGGCAGTTAAGAAAAAAGGCGATCTCTACCGCACTTATGGAACAAGAGTTATTCCTGTGTGAGTTGATTTATATAAACCAGCTGATCGGATTATTTCATTACACTGGCCAAGCTATATCCAAAAATAAAGTGTGAATTACACTTTCAACCTAATCAGCAACTAATACAAATCTTTGATCAATATATAGGTTTATACTCTCATTAGCCGATGTGGATCCCATGCTCATGATGGAAGATGAGAGCCTCGTCTGGGCGAGCAATGATGTAGTCATTGTGCTTCAGCATCTAAACGAGAAGATACCTTTGAGGTGAGCAAAACACAACAATAGAGGTATAAAACAATGATAAACCTGCTACTCTGGTCATCATATCAATATTAGTTTCTTGTTTCTGCAGTTATGTTTCTGAAACAGAGAGGCTGCACGCTGTTCCATCACAGGTACAGCGGCATATACTTGCTGGTATAGCTTCTGCTTTAGGCGGTGTAAGTGCACCGTATGAAAAGACCTCTCACGCGCATGAAAGACCTATCACCAATTGGCTTTGGGCAGCCGGTTGTCACCCGTTCGGACCGTTCTCAAACGTCTCCCTGATCAGTCAAATGCTTCAAGATGTTGCACTGGTGAATCCAGTCATTATGATTTCTGAGAATATATTTGCATTGAAATTTTTCTAAATCTCATGAGATATTGTATCTTAAATCTGCAGAGGAATACTATTTATGCACGGGTTGATTCTGCTCTACACAAAATCCGTGAAACCTCAGAGGTAAGCCAACTGCAACTGGTAAATCTTTGGTTTAATCTGCAGAACATTCAGCAATTGTGGTTGTTGTTACAATGTGCAGGCAGTACAAAACTTTGCATCTGAATACCTCAAGACTCCACTTGGCGAGCCCGTGAAAGATAAAAAGAACAAAACAAAAACGGAGCTATGGGTGGAGAAATTTTACAAAAAGACAACCACATTGCCTGAGCCTTTCCCACACGAGCTAGTCGAAAGATTAGAGAAATATCTAGACGTAAGTGATAAACAAACTCTCTACGATTCAGTTTTTTCTACCAGATGGATTATTTCTTACACTCTAATTGTGTCTGTTATTAATATTATAACAACAGACTGTAGAAGAACAACTGGTGGATCTATCTTCTTTGCTATACGACCACAAGCTGTACGATGCTCATCTCAACAGCTCAGAGATTCTTCAGACCACCATGTTTACACAACAGTAAGTTTTAAAACATTTTGTTTTTTTTTCTGTATGGTAAACAAAAGGGTGACATTACAAAATAAAAAAAATGGTTACAGGTACGTAGAACATGTACTGGAAACAGAAAAGGAGAACATGAGATGCTGTAAGATAGAGTACAAATACACAGTTGGAGTAAAGTCTTATCAAACGTTGGTGTACGGAGGAATACTTGTGGCTGGTTTTCTCGTTTATTTCCTTGTCATTTTCTTCTCTTCTCCACCTTCTCGCTAACCGCTTTACTCTTCTTTTTGACGGTCTCATAGATTTTGTAAGTGTAACGGCTTCTTGTTGAAGAGATGTATTTTTATGAAGTACTAACTTTTTCTTCACTTAATTTTGCCTATTTTATTGACTTATCTAATTCACAATCCGAATAACAACACTGATTCAACATATAGATGTGATTCAACATATAGATGTGATCATAAGAATGGAAATAGTTTCTCTACAATGTTAATTAGTTTTATATTTCGATGCATAAAATTTATCCACCATTCACACCGTGTTACGAGTGGGAAAATTTTAAGTTTAGGTTTCTCTTATTTTTTTACAAATTTTTAGTGTTTTTTTACATCGTGTTATGTAAGTTTAGGTTTTTATTCAAGTTAAGTCTTCACAACTCACAAGCACCATGAGCTGACGCTTTCAAATCCAACAAAAAAAATTGAGTGATCATACCGAAAACCATGTCTCATGCCTACAAATTAAATTATAATCATGGAGTTGACCTGAATCCATAACCATAATATCAAAATATAGGTAAACGTAGCGTAGGTCCTCTCCTAGTAACTATATGTCACACACTTATAACATAGCCAATAACAAAAAGAGACTTTAGTTTCAATACCCACCAAACTTCATAATAACACAACGTTACATAACAACAAATCGAAGCTTACATCAGCACAAACAATACACATTATATCATTAATATTCAAGAAAACCACTTCACCGTTCTTGTTTTTGTTTCTTTACATTTCAAGAGTGATTCACGAAACAAAAGGATGGATATACATTAATATGAGGAGAACGTTGAATCATACGTATATAAATCCATAATATTAAAATAGCAAAACAAAAAAAAAATGTTTTAAAAAATCGAAAAAAAGACAAGAAGACAGCTGGGCCAAGCTAACCGAGCATGTGTCTCTCTTTCCCATCATGAGTCATGACCTGTATCCGGCGGTGGTGGTGGGGGTGGCGGCGCAACGGCGGAGATAATGGCGTTCAAAGCTCGAATCTGCATCTCCATGGCAACAATATAATCGGTGGTTTCTTCTAAAACCACAGGTAACGGTTGTTTCCGGCAACCGGGAATTAACCGGCTAAGCAATTTCACCTTCCTCTGTACAGCTGACAAACCTTTCCCCTTGAGCCTCATAACCGTCGCTCTTTTTTTACTTAACCGGCTATTAACATTCCCGGTTATCGAAGAATTCGAATATCTCGATCGGTTCTGTTTCCTGAACTTGAGCTTCACGGCTTTAGATAAAATAGCTCTGCTCCAAAGTGTTCTTCCTCTGGCCGTAACGGCCAATGATCTATAAGCGGCGTCGCGAACGGCTCTACCTCCTCCGCCGGAGCTAATCCGGAGCTCCCTTAAAGATTGAATGATATTAGTAGAGTAGATCTGTTGTTGCTTCTCTGATCTCCATTTCTGCACCGATGATTGAGACGGTGGTTGCGGCGGCGGTTTTTTCTTCCGTTTACGCCGTGATTGATCAGAGACAGAGCTTTGATTCGTCGAGTCCATGTCAATCAATTATATAAAATCAGAACCAAACTGAATCTGCACATAGAAATACACAAAAAAAGAATAGAGAAAGGGGATTAGAAGATGATTAAGTATTAATGACGTAAGGTGAGACGTCAAAAGAGAGAGAGTGTTATTATGTTATGTGGAGAGGAAGAAGAATCCTTTTTTAAGCAAAAGGAAAGGTAATGAGAATCCCATTTTTATATTATCCTTTTCTCCTCCTCCATGTGATCTTCTTTTTCCAAATAAATAAATATATATATAAATATTATCATCATTACTATGTTATCTAAAATAAAAAGAATTAATGCAAAAAACCTTTCAACGTAACTCATATATTAACCCTCCAAGTCAAAATAATCAAAACAATGCAAGTCAATGTCATGATATTAAAAGTCACTCGGTCATATCGATGACATAACATCCGTCAACATTTCACGGAGAATTTAAAGGTTACTTAAACTCATTGTTTTGCATATAAAAAAAAAAAGATTACTGTAAAAAAATTCTCAAAATCGCCGTTTTTTTAACAAATTAACCTTTCAACTACAAAAATGCAGGTCAATATCGCGAACTCAAAAGTCACCCGTAATATAATTTTTGGTCGTATATAGATTTGTGTAATTCTATATATATGTTATTAAAATACGTTGTTTTAACATTCGAAAAATAACAAAACAAGATTCAAACCCACGACATTTATCTCAAATGAAATGACACATAACCGACAAATATATTTAAACAAAATTTAAATGACACATTCGCCATAAATATGTTTTAAACGAGATTATATTCCTTTCGATCTTTGATTTTCAGAGACAATTCGGTTTTGAGGCTTTTTAAGGTTTAATCTATGTTTTTACTATCTCGTTGAATTGTAACTTTACTCCTAGATCTGTTTATTTATTTGTCCATTTTGTAAGAACCCTAATGTTTATAAATTTATGGATTTGTCGAAAGGGTTATAGATTTATGGATTTGTCGAAAGGATTTATGGATATCTTTTTCTATTTTGTAAAAACCCTAATGTTTATAGATTTGTCAAAAAGGTTTGGAGAAGAAATGCTTAACGACGTAGTTTTAATAATATATAAAAAATTACACAAATCTATATACGACCAAAGGTTATATTGCGGGCGACTTTTGAGTTTGCAATATTGACCTGCACTTTTATAGTTGAAGGGTTAATTTGAAAAAAACGGCGACTTTGAGAGTTGTTTTGCAGTAATTTTCAGATGTAAAACGATGCGTTTTAGAAGACATTAAGTTTTCTGTGAGGCGTTGACGGTTGCTACGTCATCGATATGGTCGAGTGCTATATTGCGGGTGACTTTTAATGTCATGGTGTTGACTTGCATTATTTTGATGTGGAGGATTGACATGCAAAAACGGACTTGAGGATTTTTTTGCATTAATTTTAAAATAAAATAAAAGAGTCGTTGGTTATGTGTGTGTTAGTACGCGGCGTATATTAAAATTTTGGTTGTTCAATCCAAAATGAGACATTAATCCACGATGTTTCGTACACTTTCTTTTATTTGCGTACGTGAACATCTACTGGAGTTGTTCAGTTCTTTGTAGACTACAAGTAAATTACTAATTTTTTTATAATATTTCGCCTGCTTTTATTCGTATCAATCCATGATCGTAAGCTCCAACTTAATTTGGATGGTGAAACTCTTGTAATTCCTCATATTTTTATGGGGTTTACGTCAGAAAGTTGTGATAACCAATAGACTATACAATGGTTTCCTTGTCTAAGTTGTCTTTCAGTTGTGTAAATCTTCGGTGGGATTATAAACTTAAAATTGAAGTGTATCCAATTCTCTCCAGTGTCGACGTAATGGTTGCGAATGACTTGAACTTCTCTTATACTACCTCTATTTTAAAAAGATTAATTTTCTCACTGATTAAAAAATACTAAAAACTTATTTAAACTATCAATTTTTTATAATTTTTTAGTTATTTTAATAACAACTTCCCTTCATTGAATGTTTCACCATTAACTTTTTAACTTTTTGATCTCTTGTTTTTCCAGTATTTGTATTTAGTGAGTTTTACAATTAATAAATCTAAAAAATCAATATTTTTTTAAAAAAAGTCTTGAAAATCATTCTTTCTCAAGGAATATTAGATCATCCTCAATGTCTCCATATTTTTAAATAAAAAGCAAATCTCCATATTTAGTTGCCTAATATGGTGTAGAAGAATGCACAACATATATTTGTTTCGATACCATTCTTTTTACGTTTCCACTTTTGGATTGATCAAACATCAAGCATGGCTTAGAACAAAAATCAGAGTAATGAAGGAAAAAAATCAAAAGAACCAAATAGATCACAAGTTCATCAAACAAAACTAAACTCATCTAAGTTATAGAGGAGGCCGGCCACTCAACATGAAACTACAACATTTTAAACAACCCCGATCATCATGAAGTTTAGACTCTTTTAAACCTTCCCAAAAATCATGACCCCGTTTTGAACAATCCTTCTATGGCATTTTGCTTCTACAAACTCTTTATGGCCGTTTCTGTGGCACTTTGCTTCTACTACCTTTATATAATTATCATCCGACTGGGTATATAATTCCATCCCGAATATGAAAATCTAAAGCCTTTTATGAACTGGACAAAGATTTGAATAACATCTCTACTTGGCATGGCATCTGCTCATGACCCTAGCCTCAGTGATTTGAAGACATTTCTCCACCAGGGAGCAGAAAAAAAATATTTTTCACTACCATACAAAGCATCACTCAGTCATTAAAAAACGAACAAATACTTCCAAAGATACTATGTGGCCTCACCCTCACGGGTTTCTTGTGTGGGCTCACAGGACCCGCATTTTTATCCAAATCGGATAAGATAATCTTGGATAATATATACGACTCCAATGTAATATTTCTAACGTGATGGAGAAGTGATATCTGGCTTCAGAGTTAAATTTTGAAGACAAGATCTTAACAGACCATTAGAGAATATGTTTGTTTTTTTAAGGAAAAAAAAACAGACATAACTGATACAAAGTAACAACCCTTATAATTAAAGCTTCTAATGAAAACCATCTAGAAAACGCCAGAAAGAAGATTAGCAGCGGTGGAAATGGCTGCTCCGGTGAGAGCAGACTGAACCACTTGCTCATGGCTTGTTCTTTCCGACGTCGTCATAGCCATTGCCACCCCTGTCAATGCTCCAGCCACCGCGCTGTTCCTCTGTGTGACATATATGATTACAAATTAATTAAAGAACATGTTAAACATTTTTGTTCATTTATGAAACAAAATGATACAAGTTAAATTAATTTGACTAACCCAATCATGAGCTCCTCCACGAACCTCCTTCATACCGTATGTGATACCTGAGTACAACCCAGCCGCTAGCCCTGCATGTTCCCAAATCAATATATCCCGACCTTAATAAATCACTAAAATCTATTTCTAACGTTATATCGTGAAACGTTAATTTAAACATATACATAATAAACTCACCCCATTGGAGAGATTCTTTTCCTGTGTTCTTCACCTATATAGGGTAACAAAATTTAAACATATTCAGTAAACTAACAAAAAAAACTTATGGCCGCTCTTTCTGTGTCATTTTTGCAACACGTATGGACACACAAGCCCATGTCTGGATGAACATTTGACGATTATAAAAGGTTAATAACTAGTAATTGTAATCCAAACTCACCAATGCTTCAAGAGATTTGCTGCTTTCCCCTGAAAAAAAAAAACCAAAAATCAACGATATATTAACATAGAAAAATAACGCTGATTATGTAAGATCATCAAGCAATTAATATACTATTCAAATATATAACGGACCTCTGAGATTAGGGAACCTATGTTTCTTGTTCCCTGTAACCTCCGACGGTGGACCAACGTTGTTCGAGTCAAACCCTGCCCCTAAATTTATAATCACGTTACCTTTATTTATTCATTCATTTTTGACTCAAATCTCATATTAAGTCGTCTCCGGAGTTCTTACCCTCAACCACCGTAAAGTAAGCTTCCCTCGACACCGCTTGTAAAGCTCCCACCTTCATTTTTAATCCATGTCAAGCCATGTTACATACTTATATATCATATCCACTGAATTCAACAATTATATATACCACCGTAAAACTTACTCCGGCGGCTTTAACGAAGGAATCGGCGATACGGTTGAGAAGAGGATGACCAAGATCGAACAAGTGTGCCTTCTCAAAGCTTCTTATCTCATCCATTACCATTCTTCCTCCACTCTTCTCCATTTTTTTTTTCTTTCTTCACTATCGTCTTTCTTCTCTATCTCTCTCACTCTTAATACTTCTCTCTTCGACAACAAGTAAGGAGAATAATGTGGAACAGAACAGAGTTTCATGACACGTGTTCTGTTTTCCACACGTGTCGGAGTCTGCCGTTTGAACTGTTCACCATTCTCCTTCCCACGTGGCTCTCACAAAGATAATGTAAGACAGACCGAGAGATAAAAAGCCCAATGGGCTCAAAATAGATATTATTTTAATAAACCGGGAATTTTGATATCTCCGGTTCAAAGACGAGAAACGTGCCACGTGTCTTCTCCGCTTTGATATCTCCGCCTCCGCTCGTCGGAGTGAGACTTTACTACTTATTACTACTTGTCATCTCCGTCACTCCCATTTCCTTCTCGACGGATCTCTCAACCTCTCTCTATCTAAAACAATGCAATCAGCTCTCTCTCTTTCCTTCTCACAAGCATCGCTTCCTTTAGCGGATCGTCCGCTTTGTTCATCCAACGCCGCTCCTTCTACGCCGATGTCTCTCCGGTTCTGTGGACTCCGGCGAGAAGCGTTTGGTTTCTCTCCGTCGAAGCAATTGACCTCGTCCCGTTTTCAAATTCATAGTAGGAGAATCGAAGTCTCCGCCTCAGCTGGAAATGGAGCTCCGTCGAAATCCTTCGATTATGATTTGATCATTATTGGAGCTGGAGTTGGGGGCCATGGAGCTGCATTGCACGCTGTTGAGAAGGTCTGCTTTCTAACTAGGATTATGATTTGCCAGTTTCTGATTCAAATTGATACGGATACCTTCAATGTCAGAACACGAATCGAAACGTTCTTAGCATGATTGTTCTTGGACATGCGATTGAGCCTATAAATTTGGAAATTTGCTTAATAGTATATGATTTTTTATGATTTGGAAATTTGGAAAGTTGAATCATATGATTTTTTTATGGAAACGATACAAGGACGAGTAGCAACATCCTCTTCCATATGCCAATTTAGTAATCCTACTAGCTGTATATCTTTACGGTATTCATGATCCCGTCGTTTTATTTTTTTGTTTTGATAACCTCTAGGGACTCAAAACTGCTATCATTGAAGGAGATGTTGTCGGAGGGACTTGCGTTAACAGAGGCTGTGTGCCTTCCAAAGCTCTCCTTGCTGTTAGTGGTAGGATGCGGGAACTCCAGAACGAACATCACATGAAGGCCTTTGGTCTGCAGGTAGTGTAAGCTGCTGTCAAATGCAATTGTAGACGCTCAAGTTTGATTTCAAATAATTATGAAGCAAGTATTATCTCCCTGTCTTTGACTCTAGCTTGCTTCCATTGTCTCCCCTGGATAACAGGTTTCAGCTGCCGGTTATGACCGTCAGGGTGTGGCTGATCATGCGAGTAACCTGGCTACCAAAATTAGGAATAATCTCACCAATTCAATGAAGGCACTTGGTGTTGACATATTGACAGGGTTTGGCGCTGTTCTGGTCAGTATGTTACTGTCCTTGGTTGACTAACTAACTCCACATGATACGTCGTTGTTCTTTGGTGATCCTGATACCCATTAGTCTTGTGTGCACTTGTGCAGGGCCCACAAAAGGTTAAATATGGTGACAATATTATCACCGGAAGAGATATAATCATCGCAACCGGATCTGTACCGTTTGTCCCGAAAGGAATTGAAGTTGATGGTATGTGCTTTGTTATATATATATGCCAGGGGAGAAGCGTCAAAATACCAAAACTTCTCATCTCTTTTAGTCTAGCAAGTACCCTAATATTCCTCATGTTTTGTGCTGCAGGAAAGACTGTTATCACAAGTGACCATGCATTGAAGTTGGAGTCTGTTCCTGACTGGATTGCAATAGTAGGAAGTGGTTATATCGGTCTTGAGTTCAGTGATGTTTACACGGCCCTTGGAAGTGAGGTAAGATGTTGATCTTGTACTAATGATTTGCATTGGTAGGATAGTGTGATGTTTTTTGCTTTCTCTTTAGTTTTCTGTTTTCTCTCAATAGTAACAAAAGGCTCTTAGGATGCTGCTCTAATGGTATCCTGATCGAATTGAAAATGAGCTATAGCTATGTTGTGCATATTTAAGGTTTGTGATGTACAGCAACTTTAGGAAGACCAAGCTCAAGACAAATCTTTTTGCAGGTAACTTTTATTGAGGCGCTGGATCAGCTGATGCCTGGATTTGATCCTGAGATCAGTAAGCTGGCTCAAAGGGTTCTGATAAATCCAAGAAAGATTGACTATCATACTGGAGTGTTTGCAAGCAAAGTAAGCCTTTTTATTTCATGCATTCTAAATTAGTTTTCTTCCTTGTACAATGGGTTTACGAAATGTTATTTCTTTTGAAATCTTCTTTACAGATTACTCCAGCAAAGGATGGGAAACCAGTGATGATTGAGCTAATTGATGCCAAAACTAAGGAACCCAAGGATACTTTGGAGGTAACAAAATGCTGTGCAGATATCTGAAAATTTATAGGAGAGAATAATTGTCCAGTTGTCTGATGGTTTTTGCTTCTCATCCAAATATCGTGATGCTTTACTCTTCCCACGTGGGCTTGCCACATGCAAAGTACATAAATTATGACATGCATACTCGTGTAGGTTAGCCAGGGCTTCTAGTATTCTAAATTTTGGTCTTTTCCCATAAAAGATAAGGAATAGAAACGTCTTTGAATGCCATCACAATGGACATTTTTGTATTTTTTTCCTGCACTGAAAGTTTCCTTTTTCAAGGTTGACGCTGCTCTAATTGCTACTGGAAGAGCTCCGTTCACCAATGGTCTTGGCCTGGAAAATGTATGAATCAACAATAAACCGCATCCCTTTTGAATATTGTTCTTTCAATTTGGTTCTCTGGGGAACGTATTTGGCTATGAAGAAAAAACATTATAGCTATATTTTCCACACAGATCAATGTTGTGACGCAAAGAGGTTTTATACCAGTTGATGAGCGAATGCGTGTTACTGATGGAAATGGAAAGCTGGTGGGTGTTATGTTCTTTCATATGAACACCTTTTTTTTAGCAGCAGTTATATATTTAAATGTACTGAGTCACTCGTGGTTGATAGGTTCCACACTTGTACTGCATCGGTGATGCCAATGGTAAACTGATGCTTGCTCATGCAGCCAGTGCCCAAGGAATTTCTGGTAAATGGTTTTACAATATACCACTATAAATGCGTCTGTCTTTTTCTCCTTTTTTATACTCTACTACTTTTGATTGCTTCATGTTAAACTCTGTGCAATTGCTTGCGTTGGCTAGTGGTGGAGCAAGTCACAGGTAGAGATCATGTACTTAATCATCTGAGCATCCCAGCTGCTTGTTTTACTCATCCTGAAATCAGCATGGTGGGATTGACAGAGGTAACTCTAGACAACCTTAGTGGATTGGTGTTTTAGAAAAAGGTGTAATTTGTAATCTTTTATGTTTCGGTAATCTCTGCAATTTCCAGCCTCAAGCAAGAGAGAAAGCTGAGAAAGAGGGATTCAAAGTAAGTATTGCCAAAACAAGTTTCAAGGCAAACACAAAGGCCCTAGCCGAAAATGAAGGAGAAGGACTCGCTAAGGTTGAGAGAAGAAACTAAATCAAATAAAATAAAGAAAGTTGTTTACAATCCACGAGTTACTGAGAAGATATCTGAACACGCCTTTTATGTGTACAGATGATATACAGACCTGACAATGGTGAAATCCTTGGAGTACATATCTTTGGACTGCATGCTGCTGATCTTATCCATGAAGCATCTAACGCGATTGCTTTAGGAACACGCATTCAGGTAATGGTTTCTCTGTGACTGTAAAACAGTCTGGCTCTGATTTTGATCACTGGTATTTAGATTGTGATTTGTTTTTTGAACTTCTCATTACGACAATACAGGACATTAAACTTGCTGTTCATGCACATCCAACGCTGTCTGAAGTTGTTGATGAACTATTTAAAGCAGCCAAGGTAAATACAAGAATGTAGATTAGCATTCTCTATTCTATAAACGTCAAATCTCGATTTAGAAGCAACCAACTCCTATATATCTCAATTTCAGGTTGACAGTCCAGCTTCAGTAACAGCACAAAGTGTAAAAGTTGCTGTATAAACAAAGAAAAATTTGAAAGCAGCCTTTAACTAAATTTTTGTGGAAGAAGACATTTGTACTTTACCATATTCGACGAAGGACAAAGATTGAGTCTCTCATTTCATCACACGTATATTCGTTTCATGTCTTTCTTTAAACTGCAACTCTTAGATTTAAGAAAAAAGAAAAAAGAAAAAAAAAAGATTGTGACAGACATAATTAAAATTTATTTATTATTATTATAAGTCAGAAATTCAAACTAGAAAACAGAAAAGAACACAGTAAGGAGAAATTATAGACGAACTAAAAAAAGTTTTTAGCTTTTTAGCGTCAAATCTCACAAAAGTCAGATAACGCAGTAATGCAAAGACTACTCCACAATCCGCCAAACATAAGAAAAAATACTAGCGACAAGACACGCTCTATGGAAATCTCCCAGCTCCAGGCTCGATTTACCATTGATACCCTTTGAAACCTTTATGAAAACGGCTTCTATAAGGTCGAAATTGCCCCTCGTCATTTACACAAATTTACAGTTCCTTCAACCACACCACCTCCTCTTTATTGTTGCATTCAGCTCTCCATAGCCATTTCATCAAGTTCTTGCATCCCATCATACTCCAGCTGTGTCACGTTTTCAATTTTGACATACATTAATCATCAAACTCATGTAAAATTGTGTTTTAATCCATTATGAATAGATATCCCAATTGAGAAGTAAAGAAAACAGAAATAGTAAAAGTGATTTCACCTGAGCTTCTTCATGCGCCAGTTTCATCCTCCTGTAATCTTGCTGAGCCTTCTTGGACCGGAACATGGCCTGGACTTTAACCACTGACCTCTCCAGCCGTTCCTCTGCTTGTTTTTGGCTTGTCTTGTAGAAATCCTCCACCTCCTCACTCCCTTCCTTCTTCTCAGGTTCGCTAACCTGAAGCCCTCTGAATCCTTTTCTCTTCAGTCTCCACCTCAGAATCGCTTTCTCAAGAACTCCCACCGACCATGTTATTTTCTGGTATTGTCTTCTTACTTGAAACCCTCTAAATGCAGCCTGCAAAACATTCGCATATTCAAAACCACCTAGCAGTTTATACGGTTGCAGATGATTTTTCGTCTCTTTTCTTAAAGACGGTATATATTTTAGCTTTTGCTTGTACCTGGATTCTAATTGCCTTATTCCGCATATTCAGAAACTCCCGCCTCATTTTCCATGTTTGGAACCTGTACTGAATTCGAGCAGCGGCTGCAATTTTCCTACGCGTCTCAAAATTGCGAAAAGCGTGCTGAATCTTCATCGCAGCTATTATGTTTTTGGCCTCTTCTTCCTTGCTAGCAAACCTAACTGCGCTAGACCTAACTTTCAGCTCGTGCTCCCTGAAAGCACCCTGAATCCGCGCTGCCGCCTCTGCAGCGGTTCTGTATGCCGCCAGAGTGTCCTTCAGGCTCTGCTCCTCTTCATTTGCATTCCCTGGATCCGAAGACTTCTCTGCCTTGATGGTTTCAAGGTTGCCACTGATGTTTCCAGCCATTTGCATGTCCTTGAACTGTGCTACAAGACATTTCTCAGCAAGAAAAGCTGCTAAACCGTCATAACCTTTCTGCTGTGCCAGATCAGCTGCTGTGCAGCCGCCGAGGAATTCCTTAGTCGGGTCTGTCACCAGGTTTGGCCTTGCCCCGGCAGACAGAAGAGCAGCCACCATTTTCTCCCTTTTAAAAAAATTAAACGTGGTAAAGAAGTAAATTACATAAAACGGAGACAAGATTAGTGAATCTCGTATTACTTAAAAGATGCAAGTTAGTTTACCTTCCATAGTATGCTGCCCAATGAAGAGCAGTCCAACCATTCTTATCACGGAAATCCAACGATATGTTTGCCCAGGAGAATAGAAGGATCGACCAAGTGTATCCTAGGACGGCACAGAGGTGGATCACTCCAAGGCCTTTAGAGTCATATTCCTTAGTGTTGCGGTTCTCGATGACCTTCTCCAAAAGCCACTCCTTCAGCCTATTTTTTAGAGTAAGCTCAAAGAGATGGTCCCTCGCTTGATCAAACTGCACCTCATTTGCCTGGATTGACTTCATTAAATACGCCCAACTGTTTAAGAGATGGGAAGTCCTGCTGGCGAGTTTCTTAGCCTCTTGCAGGTTATCAGGTGAGATTTTACTTGTTAAAATGCTGATTTTGTTAGAAGAAGTGAACAGAAGATGAGCAAGTCTGACTTGGAACTCAAATTCTTCCCACTTGTATAGCTGGTCGTCTAGAGTGATGGCTTTTTCAATAACTGGAACTGAGCGGTGTTCGAAGCTGAATAATTGGCTGATCGGTTTGTTTCCATCAACACTCAGATAAAGGTTCACCACCCCCGGGGATTGAGGGGGAAGGAAGCAACGATAAACCCCCATCTGGAGAAATTCTGCGGGGACACGTAATTCTCCACATATGCAGAAGAGATTTGATCTTCCAATATGTTGGAAGCTGTCGTGAAAGAACCCAGTTACAAGAATCTGCAAAATTAACGAATAAAGGTCAGCATTTTTCAGTTATAAATGCTTATTAGATCTTCAAACGCAGTTTTATTACACAATACGAAATAGAGACAATCTGACAATGTTATGCTTTACCTATCCAAGTTTCCATCTCTATTTCATATTGTGAATCACACTATACACAATTTCATACTATACTTAGCCATAAGAGATGCATAAGATTTTAACAAACGCACACGCAGTAAAGTGTAAAGTGAGACACACAGTCATTTCGATATCATCTTATAAATGGGCAGACTTTGAGTTACTTCTTGATAATATATTACTCTCTTCTTTTAAACCAAAGTCTAAAGAGTGAAATTCTTTTCTTTCCCTTCAGCATCATGTAAGATCGACAACCATGGAAGTAAGGTTTTGTTCACTTATGGTGACATGATAAAAAAAAAAGGTATATTAGAAAAATGGTATAGAAACCTTTGTTTTCTCTGTCGAATAGGCCCAGGCAGGTGAAACATCAGTTATGTGGAATACTTGTTCCGGTATGTTAGAGTGGGAATGGAATACAGCCGGAGTAGTAGATGATTCCTGCCCAGGTGTATATACAACTTCATTGGAAGGATCATCCACAGAACCAGGAGAGTCACTAATGAAGTTGTTCACCCACCTTCCAAAACTATCCTGACTTCCAAAACCATTATTAAGCAAAGCATCACCTGGTTGATCGGCAACTGTTGCACTAGTATCCCTTCTCTGTATGTTTGGTTCTACTCCACAATGCACATGCTGACCTGCACCACATGAGTTATTATTTTGATAAACAGGATCTTCAAAACCCCGGAATGATGGTATATCTACTGATCCGTTGTAGCCTGCAAGGTGATTTCCCTGCACAATGAACAAGATGACAAAATGGTTAACATAAAAAACAGCTTAAGCCACTTCCAGGCTGGAAAATTCCATTTACTCACTTGCTTTGCAGATTCCCTAGGTGCAGTTTGAAGCTGTTCTGTGAAGTATAGCATATCTTCTATAAACAGAGAACAAACAGAAAGAAAAAGTTAAGTGTTTTCAGCATCATTTCATTGCTCTTTTTTAACAAGAGTCAGATATTATTTTTGTGAAGGATGGGAATTTTTAAAGGATAATCTCAAGTAATATAAGTACCTTCTGTTGGATGAGACTGGTTGCTAATATCTGCTGGTACTAGAAGCTCATCCCAATCAAGCGTGTTGATCTCATGAAGCCTAATATCATGATTTCTAGCACCCAGACTGTTGCTGCGCACTTCAAACCCTTAAAAAAGAGTGTGATTAATTTCCCCCCTTCAAAGATCTCTCCAAATGAAGAACATGTTTTAATATACATGAAAAATTTTGAAAGTCCAAAAGAATTACCAATATTCACCAAATGTTTAAATCGTAATAGATCAAAATCATGAAGAGACGCATTCTCACCTGTATTACAAGCATTACGGACACCAGAATTGATATCTTCAGCCACAAGTTTTGGTGATATGTGGTCAGAGATCGAACTTGAGTACGAGTTCCCAGGTGTTGCTGGAGCTGCCTGAACCTAATTAACCAAAATTCCTCAGAGGGCTGCAAACGGATATTATCTTTTATAACTAAAATCCGCCAAAAGAAGGCTGTACTCTATCCGACAACAAAAATACATCATCTTAATCCATAACCACCTCTAACGTTTTAAAAAAAAGAAAAAACATGATAAAAAAGCTGGGGACTGGTAGAAAACAAACATCATGTGTCTCGCGATAGTGGACAAGAACTATGTGCTCCTGAGACCTGCCATTACAAGAAGAGGTGAATTATTTTCATAACCTTCAGAAACAAAGCAGAGGAAAGAAGGCATCTAATCAACGATTTCCTCAAAAAATAAACCAATAATCTTTTGTTGACACATACTTATCCAACAACCAGTAACACCTTCGCACAAATGTAGGGTTATCATCGCCATGGGCATAGTAAACATGAATCCTTTCCTCGTTACCCACCTGAGGATGGAAGAATAATAATATTCAGAGATCACAAAGGAACATTTATATATTAGCTGTAGAGAACAAAAACGGGCCCATGAACTCAAAGGAAACTCACTTTTAAGTGTTCGTGAGCTTCCTTAATTGTTTTTCCATCCTTTTTCTTTTTCCAGTTATGACCATCCTTTCTAAAGTTCCTCAACATCTTACGGTCGAACAACACAATTGTACCACCTGCCAAATATAAACATAGTTAAAATTTGACCGAATACGAGTTTTGAATAGCATATGTGCTTAAGAAGTCCAAAACTGGTTTGGACAGAAACCTTGCATGACAAAAAATAACAGAAGAACCAAAAGAACAAAATTTGAAACATGAGGAGGGAAAAAAAAAAGATTTACTTTTGGGCAAATTCACTGGTTTGACGTTGATGGTGAAGAATTTATGGTTACAAAGGAGAGCATGGATCTCGTTTGGGCGGAGCCACCTAGTATATGCTTCATCCAACATCGTTCGTATATCCAGATCTGCAACACACAATCCAAAATTGTCAATCACTGACAAGCAAACAGAACAAGGAAACATTAAGAAGCAATTCATGTATCCAAGGATGCATGACAATCAAAACCGGGTAAGTATTACTGAGACATTCTCATCAACAATTCTTTAAAACAAGAACTTGGCATGTACGAAAAGTCTCCAGATGACCAAAAAATCTCTGCTTTGATTCGGTATCAAAGTTTTATCTATCCGATTATGTCCATGAATTCGTATTAATAAACAACCACATTAATCTACCCCCAATTCTACAACTATCTGCAAAATTCTAGTTCAATAGCTGCGAGAATCGTATAGAGGAATCGTCAAAAAGGTCCAAAACCCAGACAAAAATGAAAGGAGCAGAATCGGACAATCAAAACCCAGACAAGCCATGTCCGTGAAAAAAACACAAAAACAGTCAACTAATATTCATGAATCAGCTAGAGAACAACAAAACCTTGCAAAGTATGGAATCCATGAATCTCCGATCCGATAAGCTTGCCGGAGCCAACGCCGGCCATCTCCGTTTACCGATGATCCTCAAAAGTTCCGATGAAGAACCCTAAGAAAGTGAAATTACAAGTCGATGGAGAGAGTGTAAACACAGAAATTGAGAAATTAGCAAAATGATGAGAGAGAGAGAGAGAGAGAAATTGGAAAAATCCGATTTTTTGAGCTGATAAAGTAAATAAAATTTTGAAGAGAGAACTTGTTAAAAGGTAAAAATTATCTGTGTATTGTCTTGACGATTCAACGGAACTAGTTACGTTATGCGTCAACTCGCAGTCTCGCATTAAACAAAATGTTTTTTTTCTTTACACTAACATTTTATTTTATTTACACTTTACACCCATTTAAAAATTACTTAACAATATTTTCCTAAAATTAACCTTATCATACATATATATATATATATATATATATTTTTTTTTTCCTTCTATCATACATATTTTTCAGACATGATTTTATATACCTATTTAATAACATCTATAATTTCTCACACACATACATATATATATATAATATATATATATATATATTATATAAAAACTTCTATAAATTAATAAGGTTAGAATCTCAAAAATTTATTCTCTTATAGAGATTCTACTTTATCGATAAATTAATAAATTATTAATTAAAAAAAAAGTTCAGTCAATATATTTTAAATTTTATTTTATTTGAATTTTCTTATGTTTTATTGTTAATACTCTAAATATATTTTTCTTAATGTTTCATTTTTTTAATATTTACTTACTTTTTGGTTTTAATAACCTTTTTTGTTATTTGATTAAGTAACTTTCACGTCATCACATCTTTTGTTTACACTAAACTTAGCAATAGATTCTCATCTGAAAAATGTTGCAAAATCAATCATGACGGATCAAATACGTGAAGAATTATGTGAGTACAATATTATGAGTTGTGGATGGTAGTAAAGAAGCTTAGAGATGAGCTTCACTGAAATTCTAATTTTAAGAATAAACAAACAACAATAGATTCATATTTTACAAAATTGTTTTAGATATGTATGCAAAAGACTTATAATTATTAATTTATCATATTTTTGGGACCATATATTTACATAAAGATTTTAAAAAATTATTATCTTATTATTTTATCAAATTATTTTAAAATTTACACTGACTTAACTCGAGATCAAAAAAATTTATTGATTAATAGTAATTATTAATTTATTGAGTATTAATATATGGAGGTTTTAGTGTATATATATACACAGTAAAAGATTTAAATTTCTTAATGAATAGGTTTTAGAATTAGACTAAAAATAAATGTTAAAAAATATAGCTTTGTCAAATTAAAAAGATTTATTTAAACCGGCTTAGTTCAATATATTCGAGTACTAATTTATTTTTGTCGAAATGTTTGAACAGAAGATAGGCACACAAGATGTATATTGAAACATATGTACAATATATAATCCATTGGGTATCAATGATAATTTGACAAGTCTATGGATAGATGTTAATACACAAAAAAGAAGCCGGCCAAAGTGAATAAAACCATTTCACTAAAGTGAAAAGTTAGCATCCTGCAAAAGTTGATATTGACCATTCCGAGTGTGACAAACTAATATACAGTAATAAGGTGGCGCGATTTACCCTTTTACTAGTTGACAAATACTGAAAGGTACGATGTACTGTAGAACTGGTCCGACAGAAGCCAAAATTTAAAAGAAGAACATTGAAAAAGACACTTAACCGGACGGTCCAAATTTTTCTACAAGTTAAGAGACAATTACCAAAGAAAAAAGTCTTTAAAATGTAAAATTTTATTAATAAATATCGTTAAAAAAAACTAAAGAATACATCATTTTGGAACTAAAGATTTAGTTTCTAATATATATATATATTTTTTTTTTTAATGGCATAAGATTTGGAATTTCGATTTCAATTAAAATTTACACCACTTTTTCAAATTTTAGATTTTTTTTTTAATTTGGTCAAGAAAAATATGGACTGGTTTTTTTTCTAAGAGTCCCAAAATTATTACGGTTTGCTAAGATTAGACACCAATAGTATTATCCAAAAATTCATTAGACTTACGAGTTAAGCTAAGTTTGACCAATTAAATCTGGTTGCCGACCTCTAATTTCATGTTTTTGTATTTTATATGCTTTCGCTGATTAACATTAACCTTTGTAGTGTCTCCAAGAGCTATATAATCGATAAATAAAATGTTTTTTTTCTCAAGAATAATTGAAGCAAGGGCGAGAAACATCAGTTGGCGACAAAAAAGAAGCAAGGGCGATAGAGTTTTCCTACAAAGTGGCATTGTAAAAATAATACTATTGCTCTATTTCGAGAAGATCCACCGTGACCGTTCTCAACTTGTTAGAAAACATGTAAAAGTAACACATAGATAGAGCACAGTAAAATATACTACAGTATCAAATTTCTACAGTAAAATATCTCGTAGGATATATATATTTATAAAAGACAATTCCTAAACATAACATAAAATTTTAAAATTGTGAGATATATATATATATATATATATGTATGTATGAATAATTACATTTAAAAAAAATGCATAGAAATGGTTTTAACCGTGTTTCTTTTATCAATAAATTGTGTTTTGGTTAAATTACTATAATTTTATAAGAGCGAATTTTCTTTTTTGGTTTTAACGTGAAAATTTCATTCTATAAAAAAGTTACAAGTTCAACTAAGAGATACAAAAGCTAATCCATTATCGCAAGAATAAAAGACAGACTATAGAAGACTTTACAACGGGAAAGAAAGACGACTAAATTAAATTTATAAAAGAAAAGAGGAATGCAAAGAAGACCCCGAGAAAGATAGAAGTCAATTTCGCATTGTACAATCAATGGCTAGGAGGAAAGCTGTTGTGGTTGAATCAACGGTTGAGAAGATCCTCGCGTTTCGTTCTTTCAAAAGGTGGTAGATGTTGGATAAACTTCAACATTATCTTGTAACTTAAGATATATCTAACAAGTTGGTTAGATAAAGATGAGATTAAGATAAGTATGATAGGATTATGAGTTATCTAATCCTATTAGGAATAGGATTAGCATAGACGTGCTAAGCCTATAAATATCATTGTTGAGTTGTGACAATTGATATGGAGAAAAGTTAAGAGCTTTTGAGAGTTTAGTTTTGAGAGAGTTTCTAAATATTAATAAAGAGATTAATTCTTTATACAAAAGCTAAGAATACTTTTTTCTAAACAATTCATTTGGTAGCAGAGCGTCTAGGTTAATCGATCACGAAGATCATTAGATCAAGAAGTCGATCTAACGAAACCATGGGAGACATCACCACTTCACGGCCGAAGGAAGTGATCCCGTCGTCGATCCAATGCCCCATGCTAACATCAACAAACTACACTGTATGGTCCATGAGGATGAAGGTCTTATTGCGTATCTTTAAGGTGTGGGAAACGATTGAACCTGGTTCAAACGACTCCAACAAGAACGATGTTGCAATAGGACTGTTATTTCAATCAATCCCGGAGGATCTTATCTTGCAAGTAGGCGAGCAAGATTCTTCAAAAGGGATATGGGAGGCGATCAAATCTCGTCATCTAGGAGCCGATCGTGTGAAGGAAGCAAGACTTCAAACTCTAATGAGTGAGTTTGAACGGATCAAGATGAAGGACACGGATACAATCGATAGCTTTGCGGGAAAGTTATCGGAGCTAGCATCGAAGTCATCTTCTCTTGGACAAACGATTGAGGAACCAAAACTTGTGAAGAAGTTTCTCAATAGCTTACCACGGAGAAAGTACATCCAGATCATAGCCTCTCTCGAGCAAGTGCTAGATCTAAACACCACAGCGTTTGAAGACATCATAGGAAGACTCAAGGCCTATGAAGAAAGAATTCTCGATGAGGAGAATCTTGCCGAAACACAAGAAAATCTGTTTTACATAAACTCGGATCAACAAAGTTTTTCGACGTCAAGAGGGAGAGGACGTGGAAAAGAAGGCAGAGGAAACAGAGGTGGAAGATTCAACTCACAAGAAAGAACAAATCAAGGTGATCAAAACCAGACAAGGGAAAAGAAAGACCGATCAAAGGTGATTTGTTATCGTTGTGATAAACTAGGACATTATGCTTCCTCATGTCCTGAAAGAACACAAAAGACACAAGAAGCAAATAAAGTAGAGACGGAAGAAGCCGATCCAACCCTTTATATGCATGAAATCGTGTTCTTGAATGAAGAAAACGTTTTACCAAAGAAGTACGAAACCAAAGAAGGAGAAGAAGGAGTTTGGTATCTTGACAACGGAGCGAGCAACCACATGACTGGCAACAAGACATATTTTTCGGAGCTCAACGAGAACATAAAAGGAAAGGTAAAATTCGGAGATGGATCTTGCATTGAAATCGAAGGAAAAGGATCGATTATATTTCAAAGCAAGACGGATGAGCAAAAACTTGTCACCGATATCTACTATATTCCAGACCTTAAGAGCAATATTTTGAGCCTAGGACAAGCTACGGAAGCCGGGTGCGATGTGAGGATGAGACAAGATTTTCCATGATCCAAGTGGAAGACTCTTGGTAAAGGTGACACGTTCAGCTAATAGACTTTACAAGATAAGTCTAAAGATAGGTAAACCAATATGCTTACAGACAAGGATTGAAGACGATACTTGGAGGTGGCACGCAAGATTGGGACATATCAGCTTTAAAACAATCAAAACGATGTTTCAGCAAGAGATGGTCCGAGCAAAGAATTCATTGAAGTGGAGACAAGCATGCAAAGAAGAGATAGATCCTACATGCATCGAGAAGGAGCATGTTGATGTGGAGCATGTACCGAGAGTTGAGATAAAGGCGGACATCTTGACTAAGGCATTGGGAAAAATCAAGTTTGCGGAAATGAGGAGCTTGATAGGAGTTCAAGACATGTCCAAAGACAAGTTGAAGCTTAAGAGGAGAATGTTGGATAAACTTCAACATTATCTTGTAACTTAAGATATATCTAACAAGTTGGTTAGATAAAGATGAGATTAAGATAAGTATGATAAGATTAAGAGTTATCTAATCCTAATAGGAATAGGATTAGCATAGACGTGCTAAGCCTATAAATATCATTGTTGAGTTGTGACAATTGATATGGAGAAAAGTTAAGAGCTTTTGAGAGTTTAGTTTTGAGAGAGTTTCTAAATATTAATAAAGAGATTAATTCTTTATACAAAAGCTAAGAATACTTTTTTCTAAACAATTCTAAATACGGATTGAAGAAGTAGTTCGACAATGGTGGAGCATTTGGTCGGGCACGGCTGGTTATGGTGGAGAATCCATGCTGAAGCTGCAGACAAGTTGGGTGGAGGATTGGGAAAGAATCTTGAAGTCGGAAGACCCCAAGGTCATGCAAAAATTGAGCATTTGGCCATACGCGACGAGTTATAAAAGCAAGTTATCATATAGTTTTGAATAAATTGATAGACCTTTCCAAAAGTTTTGGATATTACAATTTAAATTTTATAATAAGATTAAGAGAATATTTCTTAAAATATTCAACATGTTTAGTTAGTTAATCCACACAAAAATCTAACAAGGAAAATAAAAAATTTATGATAAAAAAATAGTCGGGAACTGTTTGCATTTAAATATGTAAACAAAATGGGGATGACATTAACGTTGGCCAATGAGTATGGACTTTGTATTATATGTATGTAATATTGTAATGTAAGGCACATATCGGCTTGGTCTAATACATTACATACATATAATCCATTAGTCTAACCACTTTTACCGTTTAAAAAATTGTCTAACTACTATTCTTATCTTTTTTTTTTTGTCAACTAGAATATATTGATATAACTGTCAACCATTACAAGGCATATTCACAAAAAAACTACCCAATTAACCTACACTAACCCAAAAGATCAAACTCTACAGAAGGTTATACAAAAGAATATGCTCCAACTATGAGCCATATTACCTACTCAACACCCAATCAAACAAATGAAAAACCCTCTCATCTTAAAAGACACCATTTAACCAAGAAGGATGAACTACTAAGACATAAGATTGAAGTCTCGAGTCATCGATTACACTTTGCGCGATGAGAATAACTCCTCTATTCGAAGAAAGCGTCTCCAGAAAAATCTTCCAGTCCTTCACCGAGGAAAGAACTCTTCTAAACTCTCCGCATTGGTACTTGAACGAAGGCCATGCTTTGGGTCTATTCAAAAATCCAAACAACAACTTTTCCTGCACACCAAAGATCACTTAGCTAATAACATGGCTTCTCATGCTTTCAATAGCCCATAGCCCAACTGTAAACTGAGCCTCATTCCCATCAGTAATATTAGCAAAGGATCTTCTACTTGCATAATCACCACACCTAAATGGTCCCTTAAAATACATGATCCACCTGCGATCTAATTTCTTTTAGACCAAGCAATCTCCACATTACACTTAACTCATTCACAAGAAGGCGGTTTCCAAGTGTTCCTAGCAGAGGAACTCTCAGAGTGTACCTAAACTTGTCGAATTACTTCCTTATCCTTATGACGATCTTCTTCTTCCTCTACTACTTGAGCTTTAGTCTAACCACTATTCTTATCTAGGATCTATGAGCAATATATGCATTTTAGGAAAACATTGTTGGAACTTATTTTAATAAGTTGCATCGAACTACTTTATCGATCAACTTTTTAAATAAAAGTTAATTTGAATGAGAAATGAACGTCCAAAATTTGTTGCTTATATAGCACAAATTGGACAAATGAGAAATAGTCTCATATTAGAAACATGGAGAAAAATCCTCTAATATATAAGGGAGGATGTTTGTGTGTAGGCTCAAAGCCTTGAAACCAAAATATGTTGTAAAGGAGAGAAAGCATATCAAAACAAAACTGGGTTAGGCTTCGGTTTGGGTTTGAGTGAGATAAAAGCTTAATAGCTCATCTTTTTTATCTGATATTTTTGTGATTTAGTAAACATAACAAACAAATATTTCTTTTTTTCAACATTGAAACCGACGAATAAATGGCCATAAATCGGGCATTGATTTCACATCTCCATGACTGCTCATATTATTGGAGCGGTTTTACTTTTGCAAATAAAAGGGAAAATAAATAGTTTCTTCACCTAAGACAACAATAAAAAATCTCATTCATAGACAACAAGAAATATCTCCTTCATGTCTCTTCTCTCTCTTTTTATGAGTCTTGAGAATACACACATCACTAGTGTTCGTTAGGCTTCTGTTTTTGGGTGGTGCAAATCAGAAGATGGTGCGGTTGTATCCTGGGATTCTGAGTGCGTCAAACTCGCCTCCGCACAAATCGTTCTTTGTTCATAAGATATTGGTATCGAGTATTGTAATTTTCAATTTTATATTATCATTATCTATAACAATTTTTCAGTTTGCCATATCGTTGAAATTGAGGTCCTACAGTCTTAATTCTTTAATTTTTGTTATTATACAAACGAAAAACTGATTAATTGTCTAAGTTTTCTTAAGAACAGGAACTCGTACTTTAATTTAAAAAGTTGATCGATCAACTTGGAATATTGATCATTTTCTGACGAATACTTTTAATTAATGTTCTGCAATTTATTCTTTTTAATCCGCATATATTGATGCATATCTGGGTTGATTATTCTTTTCTTTTTTTTGCAATTTATATTCTGGTTAAATTGCTAAATTATCTGCCTAGATGTTTATGGAAGAAAGAAAAAAAATTACAATAGTTGTCGTCGATCTGAATAATTTATTTTGTTTATGCAATTTAATTTATTTATTATTGCATAATATGTTGAATTTTTATTTCTGTTTTTTTGTTTAATATACTTAATTGTTTTGTTTATGCATGAACATATACGATTTTGAGTATGACTAACAACAACGATAACCAGGCTTTGATTGACGATCACAATAATTGTACTCTGCTCGATAAAGGAACCATTGGAGCCGATGCTCATGAAAACGGTTTAAGTGAGTCGACGCCCCAAATTCAGTGTGGGAGTGGTCTACCGCATATGAACTAGTCAGTGTCTAGCGCATTAAGCGTAGGACTGATGCCGGATTGAAATTGAGATTTCATTAACGGGTGACGAGAGCTTGTGTATGATCACAAGTTTTAGAGTTTGTTTACCAGTTCGATTGGATAAACTCAATATTCACTGTGGCGAGAGCTTGCGAGCCTCGGCTTTTTTTTTTCTTTTACAAAGAGAGAAACATTAAACGAATTCTCGTTGGAGATTTTAATTTAAATGTTGCAATTGGTTTTTAAGAAACCTACTATTTTTTCTGGGTTTTAAAAAAAACTTGTAATTTTCTGGTTTTACAAAAACCTGGAATTTTCTTGTTTTTAAGAAATCTATAATTTTCTGATTTTTTACAAAAATCTGGAATTGTTTTGTGCCTTTGATAATCACACACATTTGGTGTATACTTATTGACTACACGTTTGGTGTAGATGTTGGTCATGATTTTTTACAAATCAAAAGTGGGTTGCTTATAAAGCTTAAAATATAACATTTATAAAATGTCCCACATTGGAAACTTGAGGTGGAACTCCTCTTGTGTATAAAGTGGAGAATTTATAACAAGCCTTAAAACCTTGGATACACCTTGGTGTATTAGAGAAAAAAGATATTCTGGCCGGACTCGGAATTTAGAATATGGTAAATAAAATTATTTTTTGGGTCTAAATTTATTTGTTAATATATTGTTGAATAAGTCAACATATATATCATCTCTTTCTCTTTGATTTTGTAACTCTATATTCAATTGGAATTGAATGTCTAAAACTGAAGAATTAATTCTCAAAATGGTGGTCTTCTCCTCTTTAAGGCATATGTTAAAAACCAACCTGAGAATACTATGAAAATAGTTATATGTGATAAAAGAGGCAAGTTTAATGAGAATAATGGTGGTCTTCTTCAGAGAAATGACATTATTCATAAAAAAAAAATTGTTTTATTCATTTGAATCTACTGAAATTGCAGAACAAAATTCTGTACTTTTAGAGAGATAAAGAATGCAAAAATACATAATTCTGAGTTATCTCAAAAAATGTGGGGGGAAGCGATGCTTACCACATAAATTCATTGGCAAAATACTACATGAACCTTGAAGAGGTAACGTACATTTGAACAAATAGGGCTGTCGGGGTGTATCCTCCTGCAAAATATGCGTTAAGTCTGTATACACAAGGTTTTCCAAACTCAAGGTTTTCCAAACTCAAGGTTTAGCCACATTTTTAACTTAATTCGAGTTGTATCCCCAAGGTAAAGTTTAAATCGATGTAAAACTCTATCTTGTTGACTTTTTGGTTGACTCCGACGGAATATTTGTAGTTAGCTAGACTCGAACCTGGGTGGAAAAGTTTCATGGTAAAACACACTAACCACTAGGACACATTAATATTTTGTGTTATTAATGACAAAAATTTAATATATCTTAGTCAGTCAGTCTTTTTTTAATACAAAAATAGAATTCACCATCCAATACCTCAAAAAAGCTAGTTCCAGTTTCCGACGAATATTTCTGACTATTTGAATTTCAAAAATCTGTCGAGAATTTTGGAATTTCGTCGCAAAATTTTTAGAAATCCGTCGTGGATTTAGGAAATCCGTCGGAAATTTCAGAATCCGTAGGGAATTCTAGAAATCCTTCTGGAATTTCAAAAATATGTCGAGAATTTCAGGAATCCGTCAGAAATTTCAGAATCCATCGGGAATTTCGGAAATCCTTCGGGAATTTTGGAAATCCTTCGGGAATTTCAGAATCCGTCGGGAATTTCGAAAATCCGTCGGGAATTTCAAAAATCCGTCAGAAGTTTCAAAAATTCTTCGGGAGTTTCAAAAATCCGCCGGAAATTTCAAAAATCTGTCGGGAATTTCAAAAATTCGTCGGGAATTTCAAAAATCCTTTGAGAATTTTGCGAAATTCCCGACGGATTTCCAAAATTACGCGACGGATTTCCGAAATTTCTGACAGATTTCTGAAATTTTCGGCGGATTTTCGAAATTCTCAACGGTTTTCTGAAACTTCCGAAATTCCCGACGGAATTCCGAAACTGACTATTCTCGAAATTCAAATAGTTAGAAATATTCGTCGGAAATTAAATTTAAGTTTTTTTTTGTGGTATCAGATGGTGAATTCTATTTTCGTATAAAAAAAAACTCTGACTGACTAAGATATATTAAATTTTTGTCATTAATAACATAAAATATTAACGTGTCCTAATGGTTAGTGTGTTTTACCATGGAGCTTTCCCACCCAGGTTCGAGTCTAGCTAACTACAAATGTTTTTAGTTTTATTTGCCACGTCAGCTGCATAGTGGCGCCTGGTCAGCTGTACAATGGCGCCACATCAGCAGCACAGTAACTTCCGTTGAGTAATTCCGTCGGAGTCAACCAAAAAGTCAACAAGTTGGGGTTTTACATCAATTTAAACTTTGTCGTAGGGATACAACTCGAATTAAGTTAAAAATGTGGTTAAACCTTGAGTTTAGAAAACTGTGTGTATACAGACTTAACGCATACTTTGTAGGGGGATACACTCCGACAGTCCGTACAAATACCTGAAAGTGTGGGGGCGGGGGTGCATAGCAAAATTTGCCACACGAGTAATATAACTTGTAAATATTGGAAAGTTATAACTAGATTATTGAGCTATGCTCGATATACTTCAAGTTATGGGCTACATTAAACAATTGATCTCAAATGGAGTAATTTTCGGAGATAATGTCCAATTAGATGAAAACTTCGGATCTATTTATTAATGGTGTGTCATGAGATTAAATTAAAAAATCATCAAAAGGAATGGGTTTTTAAGCCTATGACTTAAGAGGAGGTTTGATGGTAACCCCACCTACATGACTGGAGATCCCAAGATGTAGGTTCAAAGGGAAAACTAAATTAAGCTGAATCTGTTCAGAGCACTGAGAGTATCTAATCTCTACCCAACTCCTAGGATGATGTACAATGCTTCCTGTATGTGTATAGGATAAGCGTAAGCTTTTAATGATTTGAGTCCAAAGCTTTGAGATATAAATGGAGTATTACAAGATACTTTTTAAAACAAAGCTAATGGAAAATCACCTTGTGAGTGGGAAATGGGACCGTTTCTAGGAGAATAAAGATCATGCTATATTCTCCAAGTTCCCTCATGATTAACTAGACATGTTCAAGGCCAAAATGAATACAACAAAGAACTTAGTTTTGTGAGAAAATAAAGTTGTGTTGTACATGTTGTGTAGGTTTACATTAAAACCCAGGTATTCAAGACATCATGTTCACTACGAGGCCGAGTAAATCCGACATATATTAAAATGGGTGGTTCAAAGCTGAAAAATGCTACCATCTCAGATGCAGTGAATATTTCGCATGTATTCTCAAAAGTCCTTATGTCGTGTTAGTCCGTCTGTCAAGTCGAGTCGAGTCGTCATATGTTTATGGTCATTTCTATTCATGTGGAGGATTGTTATAACTTATTTTAATAAGTTGCATCGAACTACTTTATCGATCAACTTTTTAAATTAAAGTTCATTTGAATGAGAAATGAACGTCCAAAAATTAAAAAATAAAAAAAAAAAAATAGAAAAAAAAAAAAAAAAAAAAAAATAAAAAAAAAGAAAAAAATCCTCTAATATATAAGGGAGGATGTTTGTGTCTAGGCTCAAAGTCTTGAGACCAAAGTATGTTTAAAGGAGAGAAAGTATATCCAAACAAAACTGGGATAAGCTTGGGTTTGAGTTTGGGTTAATGATATAGAAGTTTAATAGCTCATATTTTTATTTGATATTTGTGTTTGATTTAGTCAACATAACAAACAAATATTTCTTCCTTTCAACACTGAAACCGACGAATTAATGGCCATAAATCGGGCATTGATTTCACATCTCCATGAATGCTCATATTAATGGAGTATGGAGTGGTTTTGCTTTTGCAAATAAAAGGGAAAAGAAATAGTTTCTTCACCTAAGACAACAATGAAAAATCTCATTCATAGACAACAAGAAAGATCTCCTTCATGTCTTTTCTCTCTGTTTTTCTGAGTCTTGAAAATACGCACATCACTAGCGTTCGTTAGACTTCTGTTTTTGGGTGGTGCAAATCAGAAGATGGTGCGATTGTATTCTGGGATTCTGATTATGTCAAACCGTCACAGTATGGGTAATTAAAAATTAAAAAAAAGAGTGTCTCGACTCCGTACAAATCGTTCTTAGTTCATAAGATATTGGTATCGAGTATTGTAATTTTCAATTTTATATTATCATTATCTATAAAAAAAATTTTAGTTTGCTATATAGTAGAAATTGAAGTCCGTTTTTTTCAATCAAGGGTTAACTAGGGTACCGGCATGTCCTAGGTGTATCAAAAATGTGCAAGAGATAAATCAAGTATCTAAAAAGAATTAAACAATATAATAATTAATTTTTCTTTCTAATGCACACGAAAAAGTAAAAATCCAAGCATATGTACCGCATAATATAATAATTAAAATTTTTATTTCTTATAAATATAAATAAATATAGTATTTATATTTAAGATTTGTATAATTTCATTTAGACAATGACCCATATCTGGAGAAAAATTTGTCGGTTGACAATGACCCGCACAAGGACCAACCAATGTAAGTGATGTCCTAACGGCAGAGATATTTTAATTCTACAACTAATCTTATCTTCCTTGACTTTGTTAGACCCTAAAAAAACATATATGTAACGCAAAAGATTATACTTAAATAGTTAAATTTCATATCATGGCTAAATTTGGACTTCCATTTTTAACCCAAGCATATGTACCGCATATACCATGATAATATGACACTATTAATTAAGAAAAGAGAAATTTCCTAAGTTTATTTTTTTAAAATACTATAATAAGTTTTATTTTTAAAAAATACCATTAAAAAGTTTTATTTCTAAAAATATCACAGAACTAAAAATTGAATTATAAAAGTTTATAATTTAAATATTTGGGTTTAGGTTTAGTATTTTGGGTTTAGAATTTAGTATTTTGGGTTTAGGGTTTAGTTTTGAGTGTTTAAGATTTAGTTTTGAAGGTTTAAAGTTTGGTTTTAGTTTTGTGGTATTTTTGGAAAGAACATGTTTTATGGTATTTTTGGAAAATAATACTTGTTTTGATATTTTTGGAAAATAAACTTATTTTAGTGGTATTAATAAGAATTGCATGTATATAGATTTAAATATATAAATCAATAGTTTGGACTTAAATACAATTTTCTATTTTATATTTCCTCTGTCTCAAAATATAGGATGTTTAGAAGAAAAAATTTGTTTATTAGATTTTCTCAAAGTTTTACGCATAATTTAATTTATTTTATTATTTTTTAACTATTTGAATTGTGCAGTATATTTTTCTATTGGTTAAATTTTTATAAAGAAAAAATGTTTATTATTTAACAAAAAAAATTGAGACATAAAGAGTACAATTCAAGTAATTAACCCCTAAATACGTATACAAAATAAAGACATGTATCTTACCTGTGTCAACAAAAGAAAGGAAAACATGTACCATGTTAATAACTTCAATAGAATTTTTTTTTTTTTCCCAAGTAAAAATGTAATTGCCCCAGAAAAAGATTATATTTTCAATTTTGAAAAAATGTATCTTTAATAAACAAAATATTGGTATACAAATGACACGTATTCTTAGTTGACATTAATTATTTTTATCAATTTCATGAAACAAAATACCATCTTTATGTTATGATCACAAATTCTAGTTTTTTTTTCTAACATCTCCTTTATTTATTTAAATGAATGAAGAAAAGTCACAAATTCTTATTTGTGTTAATAATTATTCATTGATAGTAACATAAATGTATATTTATTAGTTTTATTTTTTATTTTTAAGTCAAATACATCTTTTTGTCAACCAAATGCATCATGCATGTTTAAAAACGAATCATAAGAGCATCTTCAACGCTTAAGATACTCTTATGAGTTTCTTAAAATAAAAATATTAATATTTTAATTCTTAAAAATTCTGAACCAATAAGAAAAGAACAAATCAGCAACAAAGGTTTTTAAAATGGGAAGAGAGTTTCTTAAAGAAGAACCGGTTCTTCTTCTCTCTCATCTTTTTCAATTTTTTATTATTAAGTTATTGATAAGAACCCCTTTAAGATCTTTGCGTTAAAGCTGCTCTAACACAACGAAAATGTTAACACAAACCACTACACAATATTTATAGGAAAACATCAAGTTCTCTGTATAATATTTATAGGAAAACATCAAGTTCTCTGTAAAATATTTTTTGATCGATCGTGCATTAAGAATAATTGTTTTTTACTTTTTTTCTTTATCAAAATATTGGTTTGGTGTGGATTACGTGTTTGTAGATTAGAGTATAGTTCTTTTTTTTTTATTACAACCAAAGGAACTTTCAGTAAATAAGCATATAACTCTCAACTAAAGAGAGCCAAACAAAGTACAACAAGGAAACAACGAGAACTACAAAATGAACTTCATCATGAAGAGAAGAGGTATTCCACAAGGAAACCCTTATCCTTTCAAAAGCAACAAAAAAAAACAAAAGCAAATCTTAAACAACAAGTTAAATGGCACTACGGCCCTACATATAGAAGTGACTGCCAACAAGGAGAGCCACAAGCGGGGATAAAGAGCGTCCGAGCATACTTGCGCCGGCCGCCAAGAAACCAAGAACCACATGGAAAAACTGAGTTTTCGCGGTTTTTAAAACTCCATACAAGTTCCTTAGATGCCAAGACATCGAATCCCTGAAAAGGGAGGAGACAAGTAGGACGAACAGACATGCTCGCGAGTGAATCATCATCAGAGAGATGACCAGGGATGGAGACCTTCCAAGCCGATGCCGAGAACATAGCAGACCTAATCTTCGATATTCTATGTAAGCGATCTTCCGAGTGAAGCAAGAAACTAGGGAGTGATGAAAGAGGCCGAGAGGAAGTAATGCTCCGGACCTGTGAACTAAACTGCCACAATAGAAGTGGGAGGAAATTGGGCGTGTAACCCTCTCGGGGGAAAGGCAGAAGGGGCTGGCAGAGATGGAGAAATAAAAGACCTACAAGAACACTGCGAGCCCTCCGCTTCCAAGCCCGGATATCATCTCAACTTACAAAAGCCGGATTATTTAGAGTTACCAAGGTTTGTTTAACCAACATCGCTTGTAACTCAATCCAGAAACAAAAATTTCTTCTCAGCTTACGCTGGATTATCTTTGAGGCCAGATCGGAAAGCGAGCTCCTCTATCGATGAACGGAAAGACAAAAGAAGGCAAGTGCACTCTCAAACAACCAAAGCTTATCACTTTGTGACCTGGGGGAAATAGCAGGTGGATTCGTCCAAGTCGACGGTTCGGGCCAGAAGCAATCGTCCCTTGTGAAGACTCTTTTAGCAACTTCATTTAGTGATCCTAGGAGGCTTCGCACCCCCATTTTGGATCACCATTGTTCCTGGATGAGTCCGCCTTTAAAGTAGAGGCTAAATTCCCATGATCTTGAGCTTGCCGGTCTTCCTCTTTACTTTGTCTTGGTTTCAATCCAACCGGAATTTGTGCACATTTTGGTGAAAATCAGCCTTGAAAATTCATCAGGTTTCGATATGCTGCCCCTTGTGCACCTTTTTGCCCTAATTGGGCTTTAGTCCCCAAGTCCTTCTTCTTAGGTCATTTTTTTCTACCTTTACTTTTGGGCCGCCCACTAAGGGGGAAGATGCACGCATCGCGGAAGAATAGAGAACTTTGACAGCTTCTCTTGCCTCATCGTGTAGCAACGGGTTCTCCACTTCTGCCCCAAGAAGATCGTTGTTTTCCCACTCGATTCCTAGTTCATTCATCGATTGCACAACCTCTCGATATTCAGCTTCATCCTCCTCAGTCCATTGTAGGTCAACTTTCTCCATGTCAGTCCTCAGATTATCCAAGCGCAGATGATCTGAAGTCGCAATCGGCATGGGATTTTCTATGATTCCCCCATCCCTCTCCACAACCAAAATTGTGGGCAACTGAAGTTGGGAATTTTTCGGCGAGATAGTGAGGATGATCTGATTCTCATGCTCAGCGATTTGAAGAGTTGTCTCCTCTTGCCGGACAGAAGTTACAAACCGTGTGTCTAGCGGCGGAAGATCCGACTCTTCTTCATCATCTTCTTCTAGCGTCATCTCATACAGCTTTTCTTTGTATGTTCCGACTGAAACCGCACATTTGAATCCTCAAATCTCTGCTTACGTCTGCCGCTGTCGGATATTGGATCATGAGCATAATGTTCTCTTCGAAGGGGAGTAGATCTAGGAGGTCTTGAGCGATAGGAAGTCAACAAACCTCTTGGATCACGGTTTTCTCGGAGTGATCTTCTAAGACCCGACCTCGAATCTGCTATGGAGTGATCTCTCCAAGCTCCTGGTCTCTTTGAAGGTTGGAAAATAGACAGGTTTGGTCTTACTTGTTTAATACGGCTCCAGACACCTTTGGATTCCCGAGATGATACTCTTTTACGAACCCTTTTATTTGCTTGGTATTCAGTGAGAGGAGGGTCTTTGTTGGGGGGTTCCTCAGCATTTTCAGGCCTCCACCAAGAGGGATGATTCATGTTGCTATTGGACTGTAGTGGAGGAGCCTTTATTGGGGATTTTGAACTGAGGTATCCTCGAGAGAAGACTATCTCTGAAAACACCTTAGGGAGGAATTATCCTTCAGATTCAGTGACTAGGAGATGGGATTCAAAGGGAAAGCTGCCACCTCATGCCATAATTTACAGTAGTAAGTGCACCATTTGTACAGCTTCTAATATTCCAGTTTAGCACAAACTATCTCACCAGAGGGAAGCTGTACTTTCTTGTGGAATCTCAGGGGTTCATCTCCTCTAACTCTGACATTTATTCTTGCAGAAGAAGCATCAACAGATTGAACCACCCTGAAAGAGTTCCCAAAGTCCCTTAGAATCTCCTCCATCCAAAACTCAGAGGGGATTCCTTCAGTCCTTATCCAAAAGGATATAAAGTTTGGAAAGTCATTTTTAGAGTTAGGTTCCCACTTTTCCAGGGAGAAAGACCAGCCATTAAAGTGACATGTTCTTTTGTTTAAAACTTTCTACAGGTCCCTTTCTGATTTAAAATTAAACTGGAACCAGGAGTTGCCCAAGGAGACGTCTCTCACACTCCCAGCTACATTCCATATATTTGGTTTGGGAAGCAGACCTAGCATAGTTGAGATGCTCCTTCCACCCTGGTGAAACATCCTTCCCACTAAGCTAAGTTGATATCTTGAAATAAGAGATGAGTTGTCTATTGCTAGGAGGATAACTATGTCTTCATCTTCATCCATTTCTTGTGCAGGGAGGAAGCCTTTGGGGTTTCTTGAATAAGACATTCTCCTGGGAACTCACCACTCAAAACAGGGGAACAACACCTTGGGAACGGGAGAAAAGCTTCAAGAAAGTTTCAAAAGTATTCTTTGTTTGAACATGATAAGTTTTAAGTAGGACATTAAAAAAACACCCTACAGTCCGCCCTAAGAGAAAAGGAGAGGAAGAAAGGTCTTTATGGGACCAAAAACCTCTCCTGCTTTGAAACGAAAGACACCTCAAGCTATTGAGGGAACGCCAACCTACCACTGGCCATCTAAAGCGTCCAACAGAGGGAGAGAATTGCGTGACATGACGAGTCAAAACACAACAGAGAAGTAAGAAGAACTAGGGAGGGATGGGGGGAAACCGTTAGATAAAGGGGAGACACTACCTCTTTTAGTTAAAAGAGGTAGTTGAGATTTGGGGCATTCAAAATACTAAGCTTCATTTAGAAACCTAGGAAAGAGTGCCTCGGAGAGAAAAATCTTGAGAGAGAAACAAGAGAGAGGTAAGGTTATTTAGTTCTCTCTGATTAGAGTATAATTTAAAATCAAACGAATATTCCTTGGTTTCTTAGATTTGTAAAGAATAACATTTGGTTTTACATTCATTTGTGTTTCTTGTAAGGTGTGTAGTGTTAACTATCTTATTTAGTCATCTTGTAGTGAATTCTTTTTTAACTATTGTATTTGGTCATTCGTCTAGGCTGTTGGGTCGTCTAAACAAGATCATATTTTTGGACTTGGAACACTAAGTGAAGTTTTACCATATGTTGATGCTTCTTCAAGTGCACCACACCCTTACGAAGAAATAGAAATGATAACACATCAGATGCAAGAGATGAAAACTGATCTAAAACAAAGGCTTGAAGAGAATCTGAAATTCAGAAAAGACTTGAATCAATAGAAAAAAAATTATTAAGTCTTTTGCAAGTCAAAATACCTAGATCCAACTCCACCACCAAGATCATCCACATAATCTAGTTATTCTAGTTTCCATTTATCCTTAGTATTGCGTAGTCTGTATTTTCTTTAAATTTGTTTGTGCATTAAATTTGTTTTGGATGTTAGTTTTATAAGTAATATTATCGTTTGCTGGTTTATTTTTATTTTATGATGTTGCATTGCATAATTATATTTTTTAATGAAAATAATGGTTGCAATTATATTTTTTTAAAAAATTTTGGTAACCATTTGTGACTGAATTTCCATGATTTTTCACATTCTTAATTTGTTACAATTTGTTCAAGTTCAGTAAGAAAGAAAAAGTCACAAATAGAAGTAAAATTGTGAAGATTGTGTAACTATAATCGAGTCACTAATTATGTCTGATTTGTGACAATATTCTGCCACAATTTATAACAGATCATGAACTTAAAATATGGTAATAATCTATGAAAAATATATGATAATGTTTTTTTGTCACAATTTGTGGCATATTTGTGACAATATATATTGTCCGTCACAAATTGTGTCTTTCTGGTTCTACTTTAATGTCGTCACAAGTAGTGACGAACTGTTACCGTTGTTTATCGTCAAAAAATTTGTGACCTCATTGTGATTAATATGAATTTGTTATGGTATTACTGTGACATTCTATAGTTCGCGTTACTTTCATCACAATAATATTATATATTGTAACCGAAAATTTATATATTGTGACGACAATAATCGTAACAATTTTAGTTATTTAGTAGTGCATTATTTTAATTTTGTTATAAAAGAAAATTGATTTTTTCTCAATGTAAAATTTCTCATAAATATGGGAAAATATTATTTTCACTTTGTGTGGGAGCAGATTTTTTTAATACTCTACCCATAGATTTAGATCCTCAAATCAGAAACCACACTATTTATAGTTGCAAAGAACCCTTGTAGTTGATGGAGACTCAATTATTACCTCACGCGACTTCATCCCGTACAATTAACTAATCATATCCGTAAAATGTCAATTTATAGTTGGCGATCGAAAGATTCAAGAAAACCTAAAAATGTTATACATAGTAGCACCCAAAATAATATTACAATTTATGATGAGGCATCGACGAGCCAACCTTTTTCTATTACTACCTCTGTTTCATAAAGATTATTTTTCTGGGTATTTAGCACATATTAAAAAACATTAAAAGTTTATTTTAACTGATTATTTATATTTTTTTTTAATTACTTTAATAACAATTTCATTCATCGGATGTTTCATCACTAATTTTTTTTTTCTTTTTTTTTTCAATGTTTGTATTTAATAAATTTTATAATTAATGAGTCTAAAAAATCAATCTTAAATAAACTAGAAAAAATGTAGAAAATCAATTTTTCTGAAACATAAATAATATCTTTTTTAACTCTAGAATACTGTATTTCATTTGGTACTAGGAACCATATATAGGTTTCTCTCTTCCTAATATTGGACGTAGCCAATAAGGGGACAACTATCTCACAGAGAGAAACAAGAGCCTCATCACTTTCAAACACTCTTTGACTCTCCGAGACGCTCTAGCGTGTGTCAATTTTAAGTTATTACAGTGGTTCAGACTGCAAAAGTATGAGTAAAAACTTTGTTGGTCCGGCTTCAACTTTCAAGCATGCATTGTTCGAGATAGACCTAGTTTGGCAACTATCCTTTGGTTGCAAATGGTTGTATATTGAGAGGAAAAAAAAGTGAGTGGACTTAAGCATTCTCCTAAATTTTATAACTTAGGTTGAAAAGGTGTGGAAAAGTAAATAGCAATACAATCATAATACTCTCAAAATTATGTAATTACTCCGCCAAGCCAAGTAATGAAGACGAGATTTGTCAAAACACTCCTTTAAATCCGATACCACCCACCTTCTTTGACATCACGAGTTTCTCCAAATAAACCCAATGGATCTTTTTTAATTACTGTTAACATTATTCCGAAGAGTCTATCATTATACTTGTCAGTTTTTATATAAGATACTAGGAGACTTAAAATACAATATCTCATAAACCTACATAGCCATTACCACGAATTTAAGAAGATCTTTTTTTACCATCTTGCGACTAGGTCTTTGCATACATGCAAATCAACTTAAGATGTTAGCCGATCCTTAATTATTATTATCGAAATGATTTTTCTTCGATCCATTTAGATATTTCGAATACTTGACTTGTTTTCTTGAAATGTCTAAAAAGTTCCTGTCCGAACTCATAATCCTCTTAGAAAGAGACCAAAACAATGTTAAATTAACATTTTTTGGAGAGCATACATCAAGCTTCCAACGTAAATCGAACATATGACTTTCTATGTTTCTACATTTTCGAGAACTCAGGGGTTAACCACTAAGTCAACTCATCGTTGATGAATACCAGACTTTTACATTACCAATCTACGAGTTTTCATCATCAATTTAATTTTCAAAAATTGATTCGGGTTAACCACATTAATCATCAAACCCAAAATATGATATAGAGAGAAAATCTGAGAACTTCAAGTGAAATGGTTTTCCAATACCATACCAAAAAAAAATCATCACAAATAAAAGATAATGTATAAATGGACTTGGAACTCCAAAATTAATTCGCAACAATCGGTTATCAATTTCCAAGCGATTATAGAAGTGCATTAAAGCCTCACTGCAAAGTATAAACAAACAAAAAAAGAGAAAGAAGATCCCTTAGACGAAGTTTCTTTTGAGTAATAATTAATATGCACTGTTAACCAAAACTGAATAGATACCGGTCGGATACACTCCATAATTCACGTAATCCACTTAGTATCAAACGCCCAACGCAAAGAGAACCTCCTAAAAGATCATCACTCCACACAAATTTAAGCATTTGACATATATATCCCGATTAATATGATGGTCACAAAACCAACTATCATTCTTTGAGTCAAAATCTTCGGAGTTAGAGTGATATGCATGTAATTCCACTTGTTTGGCAAAACTTCAAAAACATTAAAAAGAATGTTCAAAAACCAGAATTCTAGCCAGTTATATGATCTCTCATCATGATTCAGAGTTATCATTCTTTGGAGTTATAGGGTATTTCTAAGAAGATGAGTAATATATCCACGCTTTTAAAAGTTCAAAAATACTCATATGCGACTCATGTATACTTCTATATTCAGAATTTCTCTTTAATCTATACCGCACATGTCAAAAAGAATAAAACTGAAAAATGACGACTACAAAAAAAAAAAACAATATTCGCTGAAGATCTTTCATCGCAATATCTTATTTTCTTTTTGTTATTTCCTGATTATTTTTAACCATGTTCAAAATATCGTTAGGCGCTAGTCGAACGCTGAGGATGAATCTATCGTCTATCAAAAAAATTAGAAATTAAACGTAGATAGATCGAAGACTAGTTTAAATTTAATGTTTTAAAAACATATAAATTTATTTTAAGTAAAAATTTTAATCTATTATTGTTTTTAAAATTGCAATAAACACGTAAAAACGTATTTTTAAACCCAAAATTTTATGATTTTTTATTAAAATTATAAACATAAGTTATTGTCTCATAAACATTTCATCTAGATGTTTGAATAACAAAAAAAATATCTTATGTTTGTAAAGCAAAAATAATTGAGATAGATAAAATTAGATTGGAATAATCGGTAAAAAGTAATTTTAGATATAAAAATTTTTAATTTACGATGATGTTTTTGAAAAATAAATACTAATTGAGCAAGTTCGTGTTTTCCCATTATATCTGTTTTTTTAAAACGATGTTCTTTCTGAATAGTTCACATGAGCTTATCCTTAATATAATGCTGTTAAAATATATATATATATATATATATATATATATATATAATTGAATGTCGAAAAATCTATGAAAAAAAAATATCAAAGCTCCACGTGTTTTCTTATTTGCAAAATAATTCTTTTAAATACAAGACGAATCCCATACGATGATATTTCCATAATTAAATATTATTAAATTTCTTAACAATTTGAATATATAAAAATTAAACTCAATTTGATATTAATTCAAAAATGTTATTTATTACCCCTAAATAAGGATATGCGTACAAGTTTTCTAATAATAAAAATCAATTTTAAAGTCCATCTGTCTATACAAGAGACCATATACCAAAGTCATATTAAATGATGAGATAATATCAAGTTCATAACTTACCACCAAAAAATGAGATAATAAAATATCTAAGAAGCTCACACACGTGTATGTTGGCTTAGCCTAACCTAACTACTACGTACGTGTGTACATATGATGTATAAATACATGTATATCTTATGTGTGTACATATATAAGTTTGCTAATCGCATATTCTTTATATCTCACCGTCTTTTATTTCGTCTTCCCCATCTTTCTCGTCTCTGATCCTCTCTAAGGTCTCTCTCTCTCTCTCTTTAAACCTAATAATTCTCTTTACAAAATGCAGAATGTTTATTTGTATTAGTAACTTAATTGATTGTTTTTCTATAAATTAATTTGATCAGAACGAATAAGGAATTTGACAAGGCAAAAGTTTCGAAAAAATGGCGACGGATTACAACAGAGCCGATGATTTCTTATTTTCTCAGCAACAAGAGGTAATTAAATCAATTAATCGGCGATTTTTTAATTGAATTTTTTTCTAATTTCATGTTTTTTCTAAGCTATGGTGCAATGTTTTAGGTATTGTTTTTATATAAGGTAGATATAGATATATATTAGCGTTTTGATTTAGGGGTAACTATGAATATTCGGTTTTGAAATTAAAAGTTCTATAGATGGTATTGAATCCGGGGTAGCAATAAAATAAAAATTTAAAGGTTAATTCCATTTTTTTGTAAGTTTAAAGAAAAGTTAAAAGTTTTGACTACAAGTCTACATATAATATAACATTTTTTGAAATCAGAGAAATTAAAAATTTGATAATTGTAAGTTAAGGTCGGATTAGTAGTCAACAAATTAAAAACAAATTTTGGTAAATAACCAAACCTAATCGTCGGCAATTTAATGACTGCGTACACGTTTGTTTTCATCTTACTTCTACCATTCAAACATTGTTTTTGGATTTACATTTTCTGGTCAAAATTATATACATAAAATATTTGCTCACTAATTATCAAATTAATGGTTGATTATTTTTTTATTTAATATTTATTGGGTGCAACTGTGCAAGATATTTCTGATAGAAATACAATATATTTTCTTTACATAAAATCTTACGATAAGATATTTAATGAAACGGACGGTCAAAAACGATAAAACTCATCTTCATCTGAACCATTTGCGAAATCAACGGTTCATTGATTGTGACGTGGCACGTTTGATGACACCTGTTCCCCATCCGGATCTTCACCTCCGATTTGATCCGGTCCACATGAAAATTGCCGGTTTTGTTTTGGTCTATGCATTCTCATTTTTTCCTAATTTGTTTTCTGTCCGATAGTGAATTTTTGATCGATACAGTTGATCTCTTAAAAATTTCCAGTAATCGGTTTCATGACATTAAACCTTTTTAACCAATCGGTCTGAAACACCGGTATGATAATTGCTTTCCGGTTTAGGAATTGTCGGTAGGCGTTCATGACTCAAGATGATTAAATTCTCTTTTGATCTCACTTTAAATTTTTATATATATAATAAAATCACCAAAGCCATAAACTTAAATCATTAAATTTTCGATTTGTTTTGTTTTGTTTTGTCCTTAGTCTACCTCTAGTGCAAATAAATACGGAGGACTTGTGCCAAAGAAAAAGCCTCTTATCTCTAAGGTGAGTGATCTTTTAACTTAAAAGTAACCCACTTATTTTCATATATTCATATGATCGTAGTTGTTAATAATTATTTAAAATCAATGCAGGATTACAAACGTGCTTTCTTTGATTCGGCAGATTGGGCGTTAAACAAGGTATATCAATTTATGCAATTCTTCTAACTATAAATCTTTCATATTTCAATCTTTCACATATGAAACCATTATTGTAGTTTTGTTTTCACTATATATATTGATATTTTCACAGCAAGAAGCAAGTATAGATCAGAGAACAATTGCGGCAATAGAAAATCTAAGACCTAAATTGCAGGTAATGCTTAAATCTATACTTAGACTACTAATTACATTTTATTAGTACCCTTAATTTATTCACCTAAGTTTTGTTTCATTTTATTCTATTTTCAGAGAACGCCTCGCAAGCAACTTCCCCCTAGAAGACCTACCTGTGCAACTGGACATGAGAATCTGGTAAGAAACATAAGTTGATTTTAATTAAATCAGTACAAATATTATTACGTTATTTTCATTGTATTTTAAACAAATATTTATAAAACTTGGTTTTAATTTTTTGCAGATTGAATCGAGTTTTTAGGGTACAACGAACAGTGTTTGACGTGGAAATGGAAGTGATTGGTTTGGTGGTGAGCCTAACTCACATGTTTCATGTTTCCCATAAAAACGTGTATGCAGTTATGCACAATTGTTCGATTTTTTCACTCTTGGTCCTTAAAATCCTTGTCGTTTCAATAAAATGCGCAGACAATTGTTGTTGTGTTCTTTCTTTTATTGTTTGATGGCTTTGATCCATCCATAAACCTTGTGTTGTTTACTTTTCCTTAGACAAGAAAATGAAGTCTTAAAAAAAAAAAATCTGGTGAACTTTGACTTCTAACATAGGCAAATTGTGGAGTAAACGAACATAAAATAGTTTATAATTAGATGAGAGGCTACGTAATCGAAATGTAGCATGTATATTAGTTTTAAATGTTCTTATTTTACATTTTCTGGCTGGTTTATGCATATTGTTCCACCGTTTTGAGTCTTGCTGTTTGAATTAATTTTATAAATTCCAATGTTCACTTGTAAGAGCTAGATAACGATTTATGTTGTTGGTTTATGTCTTAGTTGAATTATAAGTTGTTTCATATAGTAGAAAACATTATTTAACCTTTTGAATTAGCTCTACAAATTCTAAAGGTTTTAGCTTTAAAGTTTAAAAGGACAAAAGAAGGGTACGATCTAAACTAAATTCAAGTTACATAAGCATGTTAGGTGGTAAGTCGCAATGTTGACATAATCGGAATAGATATTTTATATTTACCAAACAAGTCGAAGCTACGAAATTTCAGATTAGTCCAAGAAAAATTACGCAGTGCATTAAAAAGTGACCAAAGTGCCGGTGAAGTGCATGTTACGTGACTTACGTCATTCAAAATGAAATTGGAATGTTGGAATTTTTGTTTTGTAAATATAAAATGATAAAACCATTTTAAAAGCATCAAATATATTTATATAGTCTGAAATTATACTATTTTATTATTATTAGTGTATGTATATATATATTTTTTTTGTGCATGATGCAATATTGAAAATTGAACCGTTACATATGTAAATCAAAATTTGATGCAGTAATTTTGCATGTTACATATATTTTTTGTTACAGAATTTTGTTACATATATTATCCCACATCACTATAATGTTTTAATAAAAATAATATGAATGTAATTTAATTTTAATATGAAAAAGTATTCAGTTGTGACAATACTTTCTTTTACCTTGATTATGCAACACCCGGGGATACAAAGCACATAATTAATAAGAAGCATGATAATCTTGTCTTGCAAACAATCATAACTCAACTTTGGAGAGGCATACATATATGATTCCACTAGTACGTAATCTCACCCGCACGGTGTGGAAATTTTAGGTCTATCAAAGCATGCTTCCACTCGATGATACTTATCCTCGGTCCTTGTATTTTCCCTACGACCGTGATGGCAAAAGCCAAAAGGATATCCTTTAAGTTTGTTACAAACTTGCTCTGCAATGGGTTCGATAAGGATTGATGTATAGCAGCATTTTCTCCAGCTAATGAGCAAAAATACTTCAAAGCATCATCAACACTTAGGAAGTCAATTTTTAGGATGTGATCAACTAATCCCAAGTCAGTGATATATAACAATGTTATGGAAAAAGGTGGTCCAAACTTGCCTGATCGGACAATCCTTGCTCGTGATGGGACAGACTCGAATCTTCAACTCGGCTGCGGGGAGAAACATAACCAGCCCAACATCTTCATCATGAGATTTTTTCTTCAACTAAACTTGCAAAATCTTATATTTTGTCTCGGTCTGGAATATTTTATGTTCCCCATTTTTTTTTTTTTTTTTTTTTCTTTTTTTTTGCTAATATTAAAACTGTGGAGTAGTTCTGATAATATTTTGGACAAACTAAAGAGTTTATATAAAACTAAGCCAACAAAACTTTTTCTTTTCACTCCAGTGGCGGAGCCAACGAAACTTTTTCGGCGTTTATGGCACCCAGATTTTATCATATCTGAAAGGGTTTTTCTCTGGTTTATGATGGTAGATCTCATGATGAGATTTTCGGTGGGTATTATGGTTTTCAAGGTACCATATCTTTTGGATCTACAAAGATTCTACTACGATATATTTGTTGAGAAGAGAAAGATTCTACTACAAAGCTTTGGTCAGTTGATTGTCGGATTTCCAGGAAGAGATAATTTGGAGAGATAATTTGGTGTCAATTTACAGCAAGGGGATGTACTCAGATCAAAGGGATTCGTTTTTTTGAAAAGGGAGATTCGAGAGAGACTCAAGTTCCCTTATTTGGAAGCTCCTTCTCCGCGATTAAGTTTAATGGATTTTGTGATTCAAGTTGGACATTGATTTGGAAGGCCAAAAATTATGCTAGAAGATTTGGGGATTCCATTGATAGAGAGAGAGGATCTCAACAGATTGAGTATAAAACCAACTCCAGGTCTGTTGATTTCATTCATCTCAACACTTTTTTCCTTGTTGCTCTACAAAGTTACAAAGCTTTCAAATTTGGGTTGGTTTTTTGGTTCCTCGGGTTCTCTGGTTTTTTTTCCGGTGATTTTCTCTTTGGTTTTTGTTTGGGTTTATCGAGAGTGATGTCTCAAAGTGGCTTGTTGCAACAGGTTCCAACTGGAAACAACATGAGTTCGGTCTTGAAGCTGAAGATCAAAATTCCACGGTTTGATAACTCAACTTTAATCGAGGGTTACACTAAGACTCTTATTGGGAGGTGTATGAATCCAGCGATGCAAGACATGAAAGCTTTGCTGTTCATGTTGCCACGTATTTGGAAACTTGAGGATAGAGTGGTTGGTGTTGATCTGGGTTTTGGTCGTTTTCAATTCGATTTTGAGCATGAAGAAGATATTCAGGAGGTCATGAAAATGGAACCTTTTCACTTTGATCATTGCATGCTTTCATTGGTTAGGTGGAAACCGGTGGTGGACCAGAGATATCCTTTCATTATCAAATTTTGGGTTCGTGTTATGGGAGTGCCCTTGCATTTTTGGGCTGATGAAACCTTTCGTAGCATTGGATCTGATTTGGGTGAGGTGGAAGCGGTGGATATCGATAAAGGGAGAGTTCAGGTTCTGATAGATGGTTTTAAGCCTTTGTGCTTTGATGCTTCGGTGGAGTTTCATAGCGGGGAAGAAACAATTGTTTCATTAAGGTATGAGAGATTATTTGGTTTTTGTCGGAACAGCCACAGTTTATGTCATGATCAGTCGAGATGTCCAATCTCTGGAGACAATGGGAAACAAAAGATTGACATATTACCAAACGAGCCCAGGTCAGGTACCAAACTGCAGAGTTACAAAGGGGCGATGATACATGGTTTGGCTCCTGGAAATGACTGTGGTTTAAGTGAGGCAAGTTCAGGAGAACCTCGCCACGGGTCAACTGCGGGGAATGGAAGGACTACAGGTCTCCAGGAAAGAAATCACCGCTTCAGACAAGATCACGGTAATAAGCTAAACAAGGGAAGAAGGGATTATCAATTTGGTACAAATACGGCAAAACAGAGTAGGAATCAATTTGTGGCTCCTAAACAAGGGTCAAGTTCTCAAATGGCTGTCTCGGGAGCTGGTATAAATCAGCTAAAAACTAGTGAGATGGGACATAAATTTTCAGACCATGAACAGAAGATGTTGGATGCATTTCTTGGTACGGATGACGAAGATTCTGTGAAAGGTGATGTTGTATCAGAGACTAGTCAAGAAGAGAGTAAAGAGGCTTCTTCTCCGGTTTAGTTTGCAGCCAAAACTGTATGTAAAAATCTATTTCCAAGTTCTAAAGAAGTGAGTGAAGCGGAAGAGAACCCTTTGGACATTATGTATTCGGAAGATCTTAGTGTTAGCCCTGGGCATTCGGTTTATTCGGGTGTATTCGGTTCGGGTTTTTCGGTTTTCAAGTTTTGCTAACCATATAGAAACCGAGCTAATTTTGGTTCGGTTCAGTTCGGTTTCGGGTGAAAATGGTTTTCGAAAATGTCAACCGATTGAATGGAAAACCGAAAAAAACAAAAAAAACCAAAAAAAACCGAAAAAACCAAAAAAACCGAGAAAACCGAAATAAAATCTTTGATGTTAAAACTGAAACATAACCACTTGATACTCAACCTGACATTGCTAAATGCTAATACACATTCATACTAAAGAGTTAAGACAAAAAGAAGAATAAAAATTACACATTCTTCATGGATCATTGTTCATAGTTCACTACCCTTCATTCATACTTCATAGTTCATAAGTTCAAACTCAAATACAATCACAATATCATATGGAGAGAAAGATTGAAAGAAGGAATCAAGAATGAAGTGTAGTGAACAAATCACCAGCCAAAAAGAACCATCACAGGCTCACAACATCCAAAAGCACAAAAAACACCCATCACAAGTAGTTTTACCTGTTAAAATATGTTACAAATATGAATCAGAACTGATGAAAGAACAAAACTAATGAACCGATATATGGAACAAACTACTTAGCTGAAAATTCATCCATGTTTTACAAAACAAAACAAACTACTCTAAAATTCTGAAACTAATGAACCGATCAAACATCGAAGTACCAAACTACCAAGAAACAATCATCAATCATTCTATTTGTAGGACAATAACTGATAATTCATCCATGTAGACATGTAGTACCTGAGGCTATAAATCCATTAGTTAACCTAAAACTTAAAACATACCTTAGTCGTCTTCAATCTTCAATAGACCCCATGTTAAACTCTACAAAATAATAACAATCAGAGAATTAAAAATATGAGACACTAAGGTACAAACATAAAATTTATAGAGTTACATACCTCTTTCAAGTTGATCTTGGAGAGCAATTTCTGAAAGGATTTGTTGAGTAGTCATTTCTCCTCCCTTTTCCCTTAATTGAAGACTTTGTTTCAGCCATTGTTCAGTACACATCAAGACTTCAATTGTGTAATGAGTAAGGCAACTTCTTGAAGGCTCTAGCACACGATTACTTGTGCTAAATGCAGATTCACTGGCAACAAGAGGAATACTTGCATAGATAATACATCTTTGGCAAGCTCAGATAGAACAGGACTTGGGAGAATTGAGCCTCCCATGAACATGACATCATACTCGGTTCCAAGAATCACATCTGGATTTTCTACAATTTCTTTCAAGTATAGCTCCAGCTCATTAGATGTTTTGTGAAGTCCTTTTTCTTTAACCCTATTCTTAAAGGCCAACTCACCTCTTTCTACTCTTTTATACCCACGAGTAGAAGAACAATCATCCACATCTACTACACCACTTTGAGTACTATCAGTCGACCTAGTCACTGCCACCTTTGCTTGAAACATCACTATAAGCTTCAAACAGACGAGTTAGAACCTGCTTCACTGACCTTTCAAGCGACTCTGTTTCCTTAGTACCCATCCATATAGCTGTTCAAAGCATAGACTAGCAAAATTACATCTTATATGCTGGGTTTAAGACAGTAGCAACAATCAGAAGCTTGTTAATTCTTTCATTCCTTCCCAGTACTTGTCCAACTTTGCTAACATATCTGCAGCCTTGACAGCATATCTTTATCTGGATCATGGGAAAGCTCAACAAGTTCTCTCTCGATGGTGACAATCTCACCATAGCACTTGTATGCGTTGACAGACTGAGACCGCTGAACCACCAAAGTTGAATGGTAAAACATATCAAGAATGTTTACAAGTCTATTAATTCCATCCCAATCATCTTTTAATGGTGGTCCAATCCTTTTTTCTTTGTCTACTTTTTCAAATAAACCACTCATTATAAGAGCTTGTCTTCTGCTTCCATCTTTCAAAAGCTAATCTAAACTTCAAACCTCTAGTTAACATCAGATAAGTCGAATTCCAACGAGTTTTAACATCTAAAGGAAGACTACTCTAGTTATCTTACCAGTTTCTACCCTGAAGTCGAATGACTTCAGTCTTTCTGTGGATGATCTAACATAGGTGATTGCATTGCGAATAGCTTCAGTACTTAAACTGCCATCTTTCAATCCATCTTTCACCACTAAGTTGATTATATGAGCAGCACACCTCACTGCATAACCTCACCATCTAAAACTAGAGAATCATTACCTACATTTCTGTATGCTTCCTTGAACCTCCTTAGAGCCGAAGTGTTGGCTGTGGCATTGTCCACAGTGATGGTAAAGATCTTCTTTATTCCCCATTCAGCTAGACAATCAATAAGTACCTTTGAAATGGTTTTCCCTTTATGATCTGTCACACTCTTGAAGCAATTATGAGCTTCCTTAGGCCGCCAAGAGAATCAATCCAATGTGCTGTGATCACCATGTAGCTAGCTGCAGTTGTTGGAGGCAACCCATATACCAGTCGTCAGTGAGACCCTTTGATTACCAATCAGACGCCTCATCTCTTCTTTCTTCCCCACATACATCTGAACTATATCTCTTGTTGCAGTTCTTCGAGAATGTGGTGTGTACAACTTCACCCTTGTGCAGAAACGTCCCCAGCCCAAGGAGTCAACAAAAGATAGTGGAAGCTTGCCAAGACCATTAGCTCATTAGTCTCATCTCTGACTACAGCTTCAGAGACTCTTCCAAACTTAACACCACCATCCTCTTGAACATCTAGCTGCGTCTGGTTCTGAGATACTTTAAACTCATTATACTTCTTGCATATTTTTAGACGAGTAATCAGGTTGGAAGTGCCAGAAGATGTAGGACAAGCCAATCCTTTTCCACATTAGACACCAGCTGCATCTGTTCGTATCAGTCGTCAACCTTCTGTAATGCTCCCAAACCCATGACCTTTCTTGAATCTGTTTCTTAGGCTTAGAATTAGATGCTCTAGAGTTTCTTTTGCTCTGTTATCTTCTTCATTCGTATTGTGGATATCATCATCCTGAGGATTTCCAGAAGAATCCCATCTGAGACATTCACAATAAAAACTTGTCATCAACATCGAACAAGAAACAAGTTACAATGGATTCTCGATTGATAATGGATTCTCGATTCAGAAGACAAGGAAGAAGAATCTATACCTGAGATTGATAATGGATTCTCGATTCCACTGAAAGAGGCGACTGAGCTGAATCTCTTGAGGTATCCAGTTTGAGAGCTTTTGGTTTACAGATGGGTTAAGTAACGAGGGTTTCGATGGGAAACGAAAGTCGAGAGAGAGAGTATGAGTTACGAAGGAGGAAACATTCGAAAGGAAGAAGAAGTATAGTTTTTGGTTAGAGAATTAGATTAATACATTAATTGATTATTAAACTTAGTATTATGTTAATCAATTACTTAATTATAACTAATAATATGGTTCGGTTTACTCTGGTTAGTTTTCGTTTTTGGTTATTAACCGAAAAAAACCGAAATCCGAGAATATTATTAAACACAACCGAACGGTTTATTTTGATAAAACCGAACCCGAACCGAATGACTTTTTTCGGTTCGGTTCGGTTCGGGTTTTCGGTTAAGGTTATTTTGCCCAGGACTAACTTAGTGTGTTGTTGTCCCATGACTTTCCTCTTAATGAAGACAGTCTTTGGGATTTATGGATACCATAATGGAGGAAACGGGGGCTGAATCTGAGGTTACACATGAAGAGGAAGAGTTAGTAGGTGAGATTGAGGTTTGTTATGAGGAGGAAAAGATCATCGAGGAAGGTAACTTGGCCAGGTTATGGAGGGTAAGCAAGTGGAAACTGTGGAGGGGAAAGATACAAATAACCCATGGAGAGGTTTCTGTTGACAAGAACCATGCTACACGGCCAAAAAGTACTTAAGAAGCAAAACTTTTTAAAGGGAGTTAGCTCGCGGAAACGGAATGTTCAAAGCTTGGTGTCACCACGTAAGAGAACGGTTTTCAAAGATTGCAGGGACAGCGGCGGAAGCTGGTTCTTACCAGGGGGAGAAGAATCCTCCAAGTAATGTGGCTGAATGATGCTAGCATTTAGTGGGTTTGGTGTCTCGGAAGATTGGGTGGGCAATTGGGTCCTTCTCCCCATCCAATCTTTGATTAATTTCCAGATTTACATAGTTTCAAATAATGTACCAATTTGTGGACAGTTTGGTTTTTAGCATGTCTTTTGATTCATGTTTTATTTGTGGTTTTTGCTAGCCTTGGCTTTGTAAGCTTTAAAATAAGCATTATTAAAGTGGTAGTAATAAAAAAAATATTGGGTTTGACTTATGTCTTGGGTGTCTGGTTATACTCAAAGAGACAATTGGGTTTAACTTACTTATACATTGTATTATATTATGTAAGTGTGAAATTTTATATATTTTGTATCAGATGGACTCCGAATTATTTTCAAATTTTTACCCGGCAAAGCTAGTGGATTTGGAACATTTTTTAAGGAATTTGGTATGGGTTGTTTAAGAGGTTATATGGTTAATGTTAGCCTCCCTAACTTTGTTTATAAGTAAGAAAAAGAGGTTTTTCTGACCAAAGGGGAAGCGTAGACAAAACCTCCAAATTCATCTCGTGATATATGAAAGTATTAAGTTGGAATTGTCAAGGTTTAGGAAATAAAGCAACTATCGAGATAATCTACGGGATTTGTGGAAGCAACATCGGCCAGATTTCTTATTTTATAAGAAACAAAACAAGCTTCTCCATTTTTGCAAAAATTTAAAAGCACTTTGGTTATGATAAACTTCTCACGATGGACCCCGATCGGTTTGTAGTGGCGGATTAGCCTTTTTTTTATAATAACGAATTTCAGGTCTCAATTCTATATGAAGTAATCGGTTGATTGATATTGAAGCTGTTATTAAAGGGAAAATAATTAATTTAACCTTTGTGTACGGAGATCTGGTGTTTAAAAAATGGGATCAAGTGTGGGAACGGTTAACGAGATCGGCTTAACTCGTAATACCCCTTGGTTTTTGATAGGTGATTTTAATGAACTTACGGGCAATCATGAAAAACGAGGGGGCGCTATACGACATGCGTCATCTTTTTAATCCCTTCAACTTAATGATTAGAGATTGCGGTTTTCTTCATTTTCCATTTCTCGGAGATTGCTATCTTGGCGAGGTTGGAGAGATAAAAAAATCAATTAGGTGCCGATTAGATAGGGCTCTTGCAAATGAGGATGGCATGATATGTTCTGTAAATCATTTACAGAATATTTGCCAATGTTAGGCTCAGATCATAAACCTTTAGTCGCAACTATAGCGGATAAGCTTCCCCGGAGACAAGGAAATTTTAGGTTTGATAAACGGTGGATTGATAAAGAAGGAGTAATGACGACTATCTCCGAGGAATGGCGGACTAACCACGAAGATTCAAGGGGGAACTTTGTGGATAAAATAATTAATTGTCGAAGAGCAATCTCACATTGGAAGAAAAATTTGGTGCCATATGGACGGCAACAATCTTGGATCTAAAAAAGAGCTAGAGGATGCTCAAAGGGATGACTTTAGGTCCCCAGAGGAGATAACGAATCTAACGATCAAGTTAAAGGAGGCTTACCGGGATGAGGAACTTTATTGGCACCAGAAAAGTCGTAATACTTGGTTAACTGTAGGTGATCATAATTCCAAATTCTTTCATGCCCAAACAAAACAAAGACGGGCACGGAGTCGAATTGTTGGATTATATGACGTGAATGATGTATGGGTTACAGAGGAAGAAAATATTCAAAGAGTAGCGGTATCTTATTTTGAGAAGTTATTTACAACATCTAGCCCATGTGATTTTGTGGAAGCTTTGCAGGGAGTCACTAATTTAATATCAGATCAAGATAATGAACAATTGATAGCAACGACTACTGAAGCTGAAGTTAAGGCGGCTTTATTTATGATGCATCCGGAAAAATCTCTAGGGCCGGATGGAAATGACAGCCTTATTCTATCAAAATCCTGGAGTACAATTAAGGAGGACCTCGTAATTCTAATAAACTCGTTCTTACAAGAAGGTTTTTTTGATGGTAGATTAAATATGACGAACATTTGTCAAATTCCCAAATGGAGCGGCCAACGCGCATGAGGAACTGAGACCAATTAGTCTTTGTAATTTTGGATACAAAATAATTTCTAAGGTTCTGTGTCAAAGACTGAAAAAGGTCCTTCCAAATCTTATTTCTGAGACACAATCGGCCTTTGTAGCGGGCAGACTAATATCAGATAATATTCTTATAGCACAAGAAATGTTCCATGCTCTAAGGACAAACCCCTCTTGTAAAGGAAACTTCACGGCTATCAAAACAGATATGAGTAAAGCATATGATCGGTTAGAATGGTCTTTTATTGAAAAGTTACTTCGAAAACTCGGTTTTAGCGAAAAATGGACCCTTTGGATGATGTGGTGTATTACATCAGTTAGATATAAGATTCTTATCAATGGTCAGCCCAGGGGTCTCATAGTCCCTGAGGGAGGACTTCGACAAGGGGATCCTTTATAGTCTTATTTTATTAATTCTATGCACTGAGGTCCTGGTGGCAAATATCAGAAAAACGGAAGTGGAAAAACAACTCTCCGGAATAAAAGTGGCAAGGGCAAGCCCATCAGTTTCGCATCTACTCTTTTCGGATGATAGTTTGTTCTTTTGTAAGCCGTCCAGGGATCAATGTCTTGTTATCCTTGAAATTCTCAAACAATACGAAGCGGTTTCTGGTGAACAAATAAACTTTTCAAAATCATCGGTTCAGTTTGGTCATAAAGTAGATGACAATAAACGAAATGAACTTATGGGGCTTTTAGGTATTACTAATCTTGGTGGTATGGGCGCTTACTTAGGTTTGCCTGAAAGTTTAGGGGGTTCAAAGACGAGAATTTTTGCCTTTGTTAAGGATCGACTACAATCCCGAATAAATGGATGGTCAGCAAAATTTTTATCTAAAGGTGGTAAGAAGGTAATGATTAAATCAGTAGGTACTGCGTTACCAACATATGTGATGTCATGTTTCAGGCTGCCCAGAACGGTTACGTCGAAACTCACTAGTGCGATATCGAGATTTAGGTGGAGTTCTTCGGGTCAAGACAAAGGAATGCATTGGATGGCATGGGAGAAGCTATGCCAAAGTAAATCCCAAGGCAGAATCGGTTTTCGTAAAGTGGATGATTTCAATACAACATTATTGGCTAAACAACTATGGAGGCTAATTACGATTCCGGATTCACTATTTGCCCGAGTATTCAAAGGGAGATATTATCGTAAAAGTGATCCTATGAACCCGGTTAAATCTTATTTGCCCTCTTATGGATGGAGAAGTATCATATCAGCTCGCCCTCTGGTTCTCAAAGGACTTATTAAAAGAGTCGGGTCTGGCACTTCCATTTTAGTATGGAATGATCCTTGGATTCCAGTTCAACACCCGAGGCCGACATTAAGTAAGGGTCATGTTTTTGACCCGTCTTTAACTGTTAATAACTTAATTGACCCATATACAAATTCATGGAATATGGAGTTGATTAATGACTTCATTGACCCTAAGGATGCTGCGGTTATTCAAGCAATGCATGTAGGCTCGGCTTTTAGACATGATAGCCTAGGATGGCATTTCACTAAGACGGGAAATTATTCGGTTAAATCAGGTTATCACACATTACAGATAGAGAATCAGATCAACCAAAGGGGTGCAGTGTCTGGTCCAAATATTAGTCCTTTGCTATCTTTTGCATGGAAACTAAAATGTCCCCCGAAGTTGCGACATTTTATGTGGCAAGTTCTTACTGGTTGTGTTTCGGTGACATCAAATTTGAAAAGGCGCGGCATAAACTGCGATACTCGATGTGCTAGATGTGGCGCAGACGAGGAAACAATAAACCATGTTATCTTTGAGTGTCCCCCATCGTTACAATCCTGGGCATTGTCACAAATCCCTTCGGCTCTGGGAAACTTTCTTTCCTCATCGTTGTACGCAAATATGGACTTTCTATTTTGGAGAGTACCGGAAGAGTTTCCCCTTTCTTGGTTTCCGTGGCTAATTTGGTATATTTGGAAGGCTCGCAATGAAAAAGTTTTTAACAATGTGGATAAAGATCCTCGTGAGGTCCTTAAATTAGCAACTGATGAAGCTCAGGCGTGGGCCTTAGCCCAAGAAGAGGCTTCCAGAGAGATTAATACCCTTGAGGTAACTGGTTCACAAGGTCTTAATTCTCTTAATTCTCCAGGTAATCAATGCTTTATTGACGGTTCGTGGAAAGAAACCGATAACTTCACAGGATTGAGTTGGTTTTGTTTGACAAATAATGGCGAGCCACCAACGATGGGCGCCTATAACATTCAACGTAGTCTATCCCCGTTGCACGCAGAAGTGGAAGCATTAGTATGGGCGATGAAATGTTTGATTGCTGCACAAAAAAATGAGCTCTCTTTTGTTTCGGACTGCTTAGAATTGGTGAGGATGGTGTATTTTCCAATAAAGTGGCCAACCTTTACAACGTACTTGGAAGAAATTGAGCGTCTAAAAAAAAGTTTCTCAGTGTTTTTCATCTCGTTTATCTCTAGACAAACTAATATTAAGGCGGAAAAACTTGCATTCGTGTACAATCGCAATATGCAATATTTGTTAACAATGTTCCCTCTTATTGACTCTTTTGATCCAATATTTTTAGTATAAAGATGTTGACAAAAAAAAAAAAAAATAATATATCTTCTTTATATTAAAAGAAACATTCCATTTATGTAATTCCAAATATACCCCTAAAAGTTCAGTAAATCGAAACTCATATTGACTCTCTGGTTTCAACTTTGGTTTGGTAATCATGTCGACATTGGTTTATTAAAACGACACAGTTGTAATTCTTCTCTGATTCTTACGTTTCCTCAGCGCCATTGATCCGTTCGATCTCAGCGGAAACTTTCGCCGGAGAAGTGATTTAAAATCGGAAACTCGGATACGGTGAGATGAAGATTGATCTGAGTAAGGTGGCTCGTAAGATTGAGGTGGATAATCGTATTCCTCTCCGTAATTACTACCGAATCGCCGATAATCTCCTCCGACAGGTCTGTTCCCGATATCGCAACGGAGATTCATCTCAATTCATCTTAAGCGTCTCTAGGATTTAAGTTTAGGAGCTAGAGAATGTAAAGTTGGTATTGATTTTGTTAGGTTTAGGGGTTTAAGTTTATCAATCATATTTTTGGAGTTTATTGGAACACTGATCGATTTCTCGTTTCCGTGTAAACCTAATCGGCTACTTCCAATTGTATGATTAGCTTGTAAAGCAGTTGATTTATTGGGCTTTTGTCTGGTTCTGATGGTTCTCATTTCTGAGAAGAATTAAGCATAATCAGTTTTAACTTGTTGCAAAATCAAATTGTAACATGGTTGAACTTTGCTCAGGCCAGCATATATCGCGATGAGAAGAATGTTGTGGATTTGTATATTATGCTTCTTAGATACTCAAGGTTAGTAGAAAAGTATCACTCTATGTAATTTGAGATTTTTTTATATATATTTTCCATGCAAGAGCTACAAGTTTGTTCTTTTTTCTGCAGTTTGATTTCTGAAACAATTCCTTTCCATCGAGATTACCAGGCATCGCTTCCACAAGAAAGACTTGGGAGTAGGAAGGTCAGGTATTTCTGTTTTATCCTTCAGATGTTGTTTGGTGTTACCTTACATAATAGTGTCCTCAGATGTGGTTTTCTTTGTACAACAGAGGTTGCGTACTGTGATCAATGAGCTCGAGTCTCTGAAACCGGAATTTAACCGGCTAGTAGATAAGCTAAACAGAGCCGAGGAGGAATCTCACCGGGTTGGAAATGATCTCCCGATTGTATCATATAGTTCAGATGCTGTTGAATGGCCTCCTGCCCACAAAGCTTCATCATACTCCAGTCCTGATATTAACAAGGTCTAAGACTTGGCATTTGCATCTTGAAAATCCATGTTTCCCAGACTTTAAATCCTTGTGCTTTCTTACCAGCATTGCCTATATTTTTCTTTCTTCCCTGGATACAGGCAGCCTTACCGACATCTCAACCATCCTGGACATATAACAATAATCTAACTTCATCTTCAAATCGTACACAGATTGATCAGCAATTCCAGAAGCTGTGAGTATTTACCCTTGGTATAATTGTCAGTAATTCTCTTCAACAGGAAGTCAACACAATATGTTCTCTGGGCATTTGAAAACCCTGAGATATAGGGATATTCAATCCCACATATGTCATTGGTTTCCTTGCTATACCTCTGTCTGTTTCAGTGATCACTATAAAATGATGATGTTTTGGTCATTTTTAACCAGAACTGTTGCCATTCTGATGGACTAAATTGCCAATGGTACATGTCTTTTCTGTTTATGGTATCATGTTTGAATATTTGTTGCTTGCGATTTGTAGATTTTATCTTTAGTTTCAAACTATCAAAACAAGAAATATGTATATGAGACTCAAGTGCTTCCATACTGAGATGATCATTGAGACTTTATATGTGCTCCTGTACCTGCAGATCATTTGATTTTCTGCCTCCAAACCAAGCAACTTTGTCTAGACATTCATTTTTAGGTCCAAATGGTCTTAAAAGTCAGTGGGTTGCACCCAAGTCAGAGATAAAGGTAAAAGTTTCTGATCATCGTTGTCTTTCCCACATTTTCTCACTCTTTCTTTTTCTTCTGCTCCAATCCAATGTTAAGACTTTTTAGATCTGAAGGAGCTGAGAAAAATATTTATTCTGTATGGAATGACAGGTTCAATATCCGAGTAATACCGATTGGGGTTCTGCTGAAAATTCAGGGTAAGTACTTATCTTCCGTTGCCTTTTGAAGTATATCTTTTGGAATGGCTATTTCTAAATTAGTTCATGGGTTTCTACAGTTTGATTGAAGCTGGACCAAGCGGTTCCTCAACATCACTTAATGGTGATTCTCAAGAGGTCGCAACTCTGAATTCTGTGCTCTCCTTAGATGATGGTCGATGGCAGCGCCATTCTGAGGCAATAAATTCCCAGTTTATTAGTGACGTAACTGAAGATCCCTTTCAGTTTGTTGGTATGAAGCAACCTTCCCCTCCTCCTGTGCTTGCCCAAGTGCATCAAGAGCTAGCCCACATTTGCCCATCTAGAGTTGCTGATCCTAGACCAGGACCTGCAATTCCTTCTCTAGAAGGAAAAGAGGGCAGTAATGCCTATCAGCATTTGCATGTTGTAAGTTCCAGCTATCTCTTCTTTTATTTTTGTGTAATCCCATCAATTTCATAGTGTTTGTGAGAGCAAAATAGAAGGGACATATATTTCATGTAGAAAATCTGAGACTCTAGCCCATGATTATTCTCTCTCGGTATGTGTTCAAGAATCAGCACATTGATAAACCCTGACTATTGCATGGAACATTTGAATAGTAATATGTTGGAAAATATGCTTTAGTTCAAGGTTTATATCTTATTAAATTGCTAGAATTGGTGCTGGAAATATATCTCTTTTTCGTCTTTTTAATCTAAGACTAATGTTGTCTCCCTGTATTTTAATTTGCTGAAGCCCGTGCGCATAATGGATGATTTCCTAAGACTAGCTCGGTCAAACACAGAAAGGAATTTAGAAACTTGTGGAGTACTTGCTGGCTCTCTGGTGCGTAGATGGAACCTTTGCATTTATATAATTTTATTCAAATTTCATGATCAGCTGAAATCATCTCGCCGTCCTCGCTTATATATTATGTTTGTTTTCCCTTTTTGCAGAAAAATAGGGTTTTTCATATCACTACTCTCATAATCCCAAAGCAGGAGTCTACCTCAGATTCTGTATGTTCTTCATTTTTCTTAACCGTTGACATCAATGACGATTTTTTTTTTTTAATTCTCAGTGGGATTTTTCTCACACTTTGTCCATCTTCATTTGTTTATGTACAGTGCCAAACACTAAACGAAGAAGAAATATTCGAAGTACAGGACAGACTCTCTCTATTTCCCTTGGGTTGGATTCATGTAAGTTCTCTCAGCCTCATCGACCATATCTCTACTTTCCTTCATGCTTACTGTGTTTAGAGATAAGAACAAAAAGACTTACCAAAAAGCTAGTAGGAACAATTGTGAATCCATATATATCCACTAGTTGATAAGCTTATCGATTCTTCTGGCTAATTACATTTTGGTTTACAGACACACCCTACTCAAACTTGCTTCATGTCATCAGTTGATCTTCATACACAATATTCCTATCAGGTACAAATTACCCTTTTTCACATGTTAATCAATCACGTATGATGCGATTGTGGTCAGACCATTAGCTACATCTATTTACCATGTCTTCTATGTCCCAGATAATGCTACCAGAAGCAGTTGCAATTGTAATGGCCCCAACAGACGAATCAACACCTCACGGAATATTCCATCTCTCTGATCCATCAGGTGTATCCGTGATCCGTAACTGCCAGCAACGAGGCTTCCACCCACACGAAGAATCAGAAGACGGTAACCCAATCTACGAGCATTGCTCACACGTCTTTCTCAACGCCAAACTCAAATACGAAGTCCTCGACCTCCGCTAAAACCAACCCCCAGCACCTGTTTTTAACGTTAAAAAAAAGACCTCAGAGATCAGATGTCTCAGCCGTACATATATTTGTATACTTCTTTAAAACGACACTCTAAAAAACTCTAAACTTGGCTGAGCCTTCTTGAGTAATGATGATTGTGTTTATGTAAAACGAATATACTTTGTGCCATTTCATTTCACAAAGCCAAGTTGCATAATACTTATAAGTCGGTAGGAAAGAATTTGAAATGACCTGTAGTGTAGAAGAAACAAGTCAACTTAAGTATATGTCCGTGACCACGAATCTAAAAAATTCTCAGATTACCAATATGTTTTTGTAAACCAACGAAACTCAATCTCTGTGCTTTCCTCTTTTTCTCGTTTCCTTCTACATTAAAATCTATATAATTAATATAATTGAGACACTATAATATTTTATTAATTTATTGATACATTAATTGATCTGAGAAAGTAATTTGACACCGAAAAAATATATTAATTTATCTAGATATTAATTTATCAATTATTAATTGTACTTCGTTTAGGGTTTATATCGTCTATATCCATCCGCCGATTGTATTACATACACCTTTTGATATATTTATAGAGTCTCCACTCTCGTTGGCTCATTTCAGTGACTTTGATTCACCGTCACGAAGCAAGAAGAAGAGGAGATCAGCAGTAGCCACCATGTCTTTGAGACCTAACGCTAAGACTGAGGTTCGCCGGAATCGCTACAAAGTGGCGGTGGATGCCGAAGAAGGACGACGGAGGAGAGAGGACAACATGGTTGAGATCCGTAAGAGTAAGCGTGAAGAAAGCTTACAGAAGAAGCGTCGCGAAGGTCTTCAAGCTAATCAGCTACCTCAATTCGCTCCTTCTTCTGTTCCTGCTTCATCAACTGTTGAGAAGAAGGTATATTAGTTGGGATCTGGAACCGGTTTTGAGGATTTGTTCTGTGTTCTCTCTGTTCAAAACTAATTAGATCGATTCGATTTTGGATTTTAATTTTGATTTTGGTAAGTTGGAGAGTTTGCCTTCTATGGTTGCTGGTGTTTTGTCCGAGGATAGAAGCTTACAGCTTGAAGCGACTACTCAGTTCAGGAAATTGCTTTCTATTGGTAATTTTTGCTATATTTGCATGGTTTTGTATTCGATTTGGCAATTTCTTCAAATGAATCCATGATTTTAAACTTTGGCAGAGCGTAGTCCTCCAATTGACGAGGTTATTGATGCTGGTGTTATGCCTCGGTTTGTGGAATTTCTCAAGAGAGATGACTAACCACAGCTTCAGGTTTGGTCGATATGTTATGTATCTATCGTATTTGCTAGGATTATCGTCTGAATCTAAATACTTTGTGTGTGTGTGAGGTTTCAGTTTGAGGCTGCTTGGGCATTGACAAACATTGCTTCTAGGACTTCAGAGAATACAAAGGAGATCATTGAAAATTGTGCTGTTACGATTTTTGTCCAAATGTTGGCTTCTCCAAGTGATGATGTACGTGAGCAGGTAAAATATATTTCTATGGCTTTTGCTCATAACAGAGTATCTAGTCAACTTTTGTTTGTTTTCGGGAGCACGCATGATCTAAAGTTTATTTTCTTGATCTGTTCGTGTGTAAGGATGTTTGGGCATTAGGGAATATTGCTGGCGATTCTCCATGGTGCAGAGATCTTGTCCTTGATCTGGGAGCTTTGATACCATTGCTCTCTCAGTTGAATGAGCATGCTAAACTCTCAATGCTGAGAAATGCTACTTGGACCCTTTCAAATTTCTGCAGGGGAAAGCCACAGCCTCCCTTTGACAAGGTTTGTCTCTCATTCCACTCTTAATTGCTGCCCAAAGATCAAGGAATTTTTTCTTTTTAATATCTGTGATCTCTGAATAACAGGTCCGTCCAGCACTACCAGCCCTTGAACGCCTGATTCATTCGACTGATGAGGAAGTGTTAACGGATGCATGTTGGGCTCTCTCTTACTTTTCCGATGGCATGAATGACAAGATTCAATCCGTCATTGAGGCAGGTGTTATTCCTCGACTCGTCGAGCTTCTCCAGTGAGTTTCAGATCCCATGAGTTCACTGTGTTTTTGTAAAATGAACTGTTATGTGATAATGAATAATATCCAAACAAAATTTGTTGTAGACATCCATCACCATCTGTGCTTATCACTGCGCTTCGTAGTATTGGTAACATTGTCACTGGAGATGATCTGAAAACACAGGTATGCTTGTTCTTTTATAGTGTCATTCCTATTATTCAGGATACATGGTCCAATGTTGATGGGAAGAATGAAACACAATGGCTTAGAAAGCTGTATCTAAACTTGTTGATAATGACAATTGGTTGTCAAAAGTTATCACATTGCTTCTGATCTAATTTGATCGCCCTGCGAATGTTAAGTGATATCTGGAATGGGATCTGTCGTTTTCTTCCTAGATTTTGTTTCCCCTAGTATCCTGCATGTTTCTTACCCTAGATATGTTTATGATGCCTAATGCCCCTTTTGAATAGTTATAGACGAATTTAAGGCAACCCTCCTCTAGATGTATAATACTATCAAGAATCTCAAACATTTACCATTTCTCATTTATATCTCTTTCTTCTTTGGTTTGTTTTGAGCTGATGAAAATTTCTTGCAGTGTGTAATTAATCATGGTGCAATCCTTAGCCTTTTGAGCCTTCTGACTCACAATCATAAGAAGAGCATAAAGAAAGAAGCTTGCTGGACTATCTCAAATATCACTGCTGGAAACAGGGACCAAATTCAGGTGAATTTTATCTGAATGTGTTGTTTCTCTTCAGCGTATCAGTTTCTCGTACACTAATGTTCGATAACATGTTTTAGAAGACTTTTGTTGTTTGAAGAAAGATGTTATGTGTGTTTTATGTTCTTTAAATATTATTTTGGTAATGCAAGCGGTATGTGAAGCTGGTTTGATTTGCCCTCTCGTCAATCTTCTTCAAAATGCGGAGTTTGATATAAAGAAAGAAGCTGCATGGGCAATATCAAATGCCACTTCGGGCGGTTCTCCTGACCAAATCAAGTAAGATAATCAGATATCAGGCTAATCTTATGTTTTTCTCACCACCTTTAAAATCTTTGCTTGCTCCTTTCAAACGGTCAGTTATATTCGTCCCTTGTGTGTTTTAGGTACATGGTGGAACAGGGAGTCGTGAAACCATTGTGTGATCTTTTGGTGTGCCCTGATCCAAGGATTATCACTGTGTGTCTGGAAGGATTGGAGAACATACTGAAAGTTGGGGAAGCTGAAAAGGTCACAGGAAATACTGGGGATGTAAACTTTTATGCACAGTTGATAGATGATGCTGAGGGGTTAGAAAAGATTGCGAATCTGCGGAGTCATGACAACAGCGAAATCTATGAAAAGGCAGTGAAGATTCTTGAAACATACTGGTTGGAAGAGGATGATGAAACTTTACAACCAGGTGATGCCTCTACACAAGGCTTCCAGTTTGGAGGTACTGATGCAGCCATACCACCAGGTGGATTCAACATCATGTGAAGGTAAAATAAACTCATTTGGGTACTATTTTGTCCTGTCCAGATGTCTGAGCATTTGAAGCGTAGACTAGGAAGCCAGGGTAAAAAACTGGCTTTGTGTCTTGCTTGTGGTAAATCTGTGAGTCTGGTTTTGTTTCAACAGGAGCTGAGCATGATGAGTCTGAAGCGTTGAAGCAGCTTATCAAAGAGTTTGGGGGCACTGGTTAAAAAGGGTTTTGATTAGAGAGTCTGGTCTTATGTGTAAAAGTCAGATGGGGTGCCTTAGTCTGGCCTGGTCCGGTCAGATTCTGTGTCAGTGGTTGGTGGGTTTGAGTCATCCAAAAGGGGTAATTTATTTTAAGAGGGGAAATTTGGGAAGGGTTTATAAGTTTTTTAAAAGTGTGATGAGAAGTGTCTCTGGGGTTTGTTACATTTGTACTACACAACACTGCAAAGTCAAACATAAAAAAGTTGGTCAAACTTTATTTGGTCTTATTGGTGACACATAGAAGCCCAATTGGTTCGTCTCTTTATTGTTTATAGTATTTGTTTTTTTAATCTTTTTTTAGTGCGGTCCAAGTCATTTTGGGCTATTGTCTGTATACAACATATGCACGCGTATCTATTATTAATTTCCATAAATCGATGTTATTAATTGTCATCGTCAACTTCAAGTAGGGTTCAATGTTTAAAAAATCTTATGTTTTGTGCAAACCCTGTCGTTAAAGGCGTAGGTAGCCTTGTCCCAAAAAGATCTAAATATACAAAATTGATTACATAAATTTAAATAGATGAAATTGAACCCCCCCTTCCCTAAATGTAACAAAGATTTAAAGGGTGATTTATAAAACAGAATTATAGATATAGTCGAGATAATATATCTTTAATTTGAAAATTTAAATTTTTTTTTTTTACATAATGCTTAATAAACAGTGAAAAATTACACAAAATATCTAAAAGACAGTGAGTAAAAAATGCATGCATCTATAAACTCAAATTAAGAAATACAACGTGGCATACAAATCGAACTACAATTCCAGTGTATAATATTTGTGCGCCAGCTTTTGAAAATATTCAAATTTGGTACCAAGAAGATACCATATAATAGTTGTTACACATTAAGTAACAACAGTTGTAAATGTTTCCCTCTTCTTTTTTTCAGTTTTGTGGTTGTTTTGTTTTTTTGGCGGGTGGTTAGAGAGTAATAAAAAGCCCCGCTCGAAGGTAATACGGTGATTAAGAAATAGAAATCTAGGGTGTTTTTTAGTCCCCGCCTCCTCCTTTATTATAAAAACCCTCTCTGTTTGTTTTATCCGTTCCTACTCTGCGGCGTCTCTATCTCTCTTCCTTATCATCATCTTCACTCTCTCTGTCTCTACACTTCATACAGAGCCATTCAAACAGAAGAAGAGGTCTCTGATCCCTCTCTACCATTTCTAATTCACTCATTTCTTCTGATTCTTCAGCTCAAGCTAGAGAAGTCTCTGTTATTCTCAACCTTGTCTCTCCTCGAAGTGGATCAATGTGAGTATACTTGATCATTTTGATCTTTCTCTCATTTGTAGTTGTTGATCACATTTAATAAACTTGTCTGTTTCTTTTTGTAGATGTCAATGACGGAAGAAACAAAGACGAAGCTCGAATCGGCGGGAGATTCGTCCGATGTAGACAATGGGAACTGTAGTAGCAGTGGAAGTGGAGATGATACGAAGAAGACATGCGTTGATTGTGGAACTAGCAGGACTCCTCTTTGGCGTGGTGGACCAGCTGGACCTAAAGTAAGATCATCAATTCTCTCTCTGTAACCCTAAAAATCAAACCTTTGAGGTTTACTCTGTTAGATCTAGTCAAATGAGTACTTTAAGTACTCTCAAATGTGGGTTGATCTTTTCCTCTTAGCTCTGGTGCAAGTGGGTTTTGTCGCATTGATGTGATCATGTGGTAACACTAACTAGGTAGGTGAGGATTGTGTTAGGCTCTGGTTAAATCTGAAATCTAGTGATCATAGAAGATGAACATAGCTAGTTGATCTCTATGTTTCGTTTTTATTCTGTGTTTGGAGTCTTGTTACCAGTTGATCAGGTTAATTGTAAACACTCGTACTGGGTTAAGACTTTGTTACACCTGCCCTTGTAACAAAGAGATGCTTATATGTTCCAAAACATGTTACTTCAAGTTCAGATCTGCTTGATGATTTCTCTGGTCTGATCATGGTTTTTCTTTGTTTGCAGTCATTGTGCAATGCGTGTGGGATCAAAAGCAGGAAGAAGAGACAAGCAGCTCTTGGAATTAGACAAGAGGATAATAAGATCAAGAACAACAAAAGTAGTAACAATCTCAATCTTGAAAATCGAAATGTCAAGATCGGAAAAGGTGAACCAGGAAATATCAAGAACAGGATCAAAACAGATCCTGAGAATTACAGTAGCAGTAACAACAAGAAGAATGTGAAAAGGGTTAGTAGATTTTTGGATTTAGGGTTTAAAGTACCGGCGATGAAGAGATCGGCGGTGGAGAAGAAAAGGCTATGGAAGAAACTTGGAGAAGAGGAACGAGCAGCAGTACTTCTCATGACTCTTTCTTGTGGTTGAGATTAGTTTCCTAACTGTTTTTTTTTTGTCTGAATGGTTGAGAGAGAGATTAGGTGAAATAAGTTAGTACGGAAATGATGAAGAGAGGTTTATTAATCCTAATTATCATATATAAGTATATGTAATTCAGTCGAAATTGTTTTTAGGCAAGCTAATGTTATAATTGCTATCTTACTAATTTAATTATTCGTTTAAACTCTGGTTTAGTTGATTATTACTTATAATTTCTACAAATCTTTTATATTTTTACTTAAAAAGTACCTTAAGTGTCCGTTTATTAATCCAAAAAATGTGAATTAAAAGGATACTTTTTATCACCCATAGTAATTTGTTTTGAGTAGCTGTCTGTTAATCTGTTATAATGTGAAATTGAAAACTTTGTATAACCTTTTTCAAAAAAAATAAAACTCGAGCTGTTCAATATCTCAATCTCTCGGATACTCTCGACCTCAACGCGATCTAGAAGCGCGTGATCTCAGAACGAGACAGCTATAAACAGCTCATGGCTTTTGGGCTTTTTGTTGATGAATACAAAAATCAGATTTGATTATAACCAAAAAATAAAAGATAAATAAATAAAAGAGTCGGTGATGGAGACTATTGCGTCTCTCTTCTCATTTTCTTGCGATTCTTTTTTCGATTTCTATGTCCCACTTTTTTTTTTTTAAACAATACAATAAAAACTTTACAAAACATTTTTCTGGCTCCCAATACTCTAAATCGATTTTATAGAACTTTATGTTTCTCTGAGTGTGTTGTCTTATGTGGAAGCATCATGAATAAGTCAATAGATAATGAAGAAGCGTTTATACTGTCAAATAGAGTTTCTGTGTACACTTGCATGCAAATAGACCACCAATGTGAACATGCTGAAAGACAATGATGTAAGACTTGAATCCACTAATCCATGTGTTCACAAATATATATTAGGAGTTTTGAGAAATTTGATGGATTAAAGATTGTCACATTTGATAAAATAATGAACCAAGATCCCTTAGAGAATCTACACAAAAGACATTGATCCTAATGTTTACTAAGATAAGAAATTCACCAAATAACTTTGAAAAACAAAGCTAAAATTGTAGCTTCAAATTAAAATGAGATAAACTAACAAAATGTTCACAGTATATTAAAAGTTTTAAATCTATGTTTTTCTACAGTGAAATAAGATGAGCTTTTATAAGCTTGTACCTAGCTCGTTCAAGACAATGATCTAAAAAAGATCTATATACATACAAATAAATCAACTTAAATAAATAAAAAAATCTTGTAAAGACTTGATTGATATATGGTATGTTGTTGCTTGATTTTTGGCCAAGAAGGGGAAATGTGAGGTTCTTTATATTTTAACAGTTTGGCCATGTAATGATGCATTTTTGTGAGTCTTTTGCATATGTAAAAGACCTTCAAGTTGTGCCCAATAGATTTGGGAAAGAGTTGTTGACATTTTAATACGATCAGATTCGCTTGATCTTGTGCGGTTTAGGGATGTTAGGGACGCGTGTGAGAGCCTCTTGATGAAAAAGATGATCTCCAAGTTTTCATTTTGGGACGAAGCAAAACAAGTGGGATGAAAACTTTCCATACACATATCTAAATAAGTCAATTTGAAAGTGTTTTGAGAAATCAGCATGTTAGAACACGTTTTAGTGTATTTATGCGTAGTACTTGTTTGGATCGATGGGCATGGATTTTATGTCCGTATCAGACAAGCTAACAACAAACTTGGAAGATGCAATTAGAAAACATACGCGACTATGCAGTCACTATTCAGCAACAACCTTCAACTCATGAAACAGCGTTGGAGATTGATTCAAACTTTGGCTAATTTCTTTTACCTAGAAGAAAGAAAGAAAAATAAACTCTCATATGACTCAGTTTCGTATACAGAAACAGATTAAAAGAGAAGAAAAAACAATATATGTTGCTAATGATTTTAGCAAGGAACTTCCCACTCAACGAAGGGAAATAATAAATTAAAACAAGACATTTTATTGTAGTTGAATGGTGCTTTTAGTCCGTTGATATTCATAATTTTTTCACAATTATATTAAAATACGAATTGGTTTATTTTCAACATAAATTTAAACCAACATTCAACCACTATCACTTTACACTGCATTTCAAAAACATATATTCACTGACTAGATTTATTAAGTCCCTTTATTTGTAGCTGAAATAATTTGATAAGAACCCATTAATAGCCATTGGTGATACAATCAACAAAACCCTAACTCAAATCTGGTTTGACTCTAAAAGAGTGATTGTTTGGATTTAGGAGTCGTCATAACACTTATGTATACTTCATCTGTTTCATAAAAAGTGTCGTTAAAGGTTTATTTTCTTGTTTTTAAAATAAGAGTTCTTTAAATTTTCAATGTAAAATTTGGTGTAAAATATCTAATTTAACTTCAAGTTCATAAAAAATACCAAAAATCAATATAGGTATAATTTTTTTTTTTAATATATTCTTTTAATTTGTGTGAAAAATGTCAGAATGACATTTCTTACGAGGGAGTATTATGTTGTCCGTTTAACTTTTGTTAGTGATAGCAACAAAGATGGACAAAAGCATGATATATGTTTGTTTTTACATTGCTGATTTAGTTTAGTAACACGTTTTCCTGTTTAAATCGCTAATCACATAATTTCGTTGTCGGAATATGTTACCGGTTTAAAACAAACATAAATTGTCGTAAACTGAAACATCAACTTACATCGGATGCTCGTCGAACGTGTAGGCCCAAAAGCATTTATAGCAGTTTTGGGCTTTTCCGAATATCAAAGAAGAAAGTAGGACCCAAATTAGCCTCCAGTGGCTTATTCACTACTTACTCACTACCTCTCTGTGTGTGTGTGGCTCATGATCCTCCTCTACATCATATCTTTAATAACAAATACTCATTTAATATTTATTTTTAACTTATTTTTCCAGAGTTTCGTCTGTATAGTCATGAAGTAATATGAATGATACAGCTAATGTTATACGACGATAGGTATTTTATATAATTATTTATAAGAAAAATACACTTTTTTTATTTTGTCCTTTTATCCAAACTATTGCGTCAACTAGTTTGCGGAGATTGGAACGTAAGAGCATCTTCAATGGGAAGTTCTTAGATAAAAGATTCTTAATATTATTTAATTATTATTTTATATATATACAATTTTAACAAACTCATTTTTCTCTTTTCTTTTAAAAATCCTTCTAATATTTAATTATTATTTTATATACATACAATCTTAACAACCCCATTTTAAAAACTCCCCATTAAAAAGTAGAGAGAGAGTATCTTAAATAAGCAACTTTAGATACCCTCTCTATTCTTTTAAGAATCTCTCTAATATTTAATTATTATCTTATATACATACAATCTTAACAACCTCATTCCTCTCTCTTCTTTTAAAAACCCCTCTAATATTTAATTATTATTTTATATACATACAATCTTAAGAACCCTCGTTCTAAGAACTCCCCGTTAATCATATTCTAAGCACAGAAAAGTAATTAAAACCCATTTATTCAATTTTATTACTATTATTATATTAAAAAAAGAGTTACATTTATTAAACACAAAATTGTTAAAGATAGAAGTAGTACAAATATATATTTCTACTTGTACAAAGCAAAAAAATAGTAAAAATACAGAAGAAACAATACACCATCGTTTCAATTTGTAGTGTGAAGATCTCTCGTGCATAGTCTTCTTCCTTCTTCTCTGCAAGGATCTGAGGAAATCTTGTGACAATTAACCTGTAGGTTAATAATAATATAAGCTACTTCTTTAATCGGTATTATTATCATTTTAATAAAAAGCAAGTGAAAATTAAGACAAAAGTAAATCCGTAAGTGAATCTGTTTCTTGCATCGGATCCGGACATAACAGATTGCGGCGGAGGGTTGTAGTAGTAAAACGGAAAATATGGAACGATAGGGTTTGGAGGCGGCGTAAAAGGGTAGTTTCCTCCACTTTTAGGAGGTGGATAAACGAAGCCACCGCCGGAGGAAGATGGTGGTGGACGGTAAGAGCCAGATTGAGAGGGAGGTGGGTAGTAGTAGTAAGGACCACCACCACTGGAGCTTGGAGGTGGAGGACACGCTGTGGTGGTGGGGGCTGGAGGAGGCGGAGATGGATTTGACGGCGGTGGAGGAGGAGGAGGAGAAGGGTTTGGTTGACAAGGATTGTCACAAGAAGAGCACATTGTACAATCTGCGATCTGAGATGCTGACGTCAGTGTAGTAGTGAAAGTGAAGAAGAAGAGAAAAAGAAGATGGAATGTTCTGAATGCTTCCATTGTCGGATGAATCTGGAGTTTGTGTCTGGTGAGAGAATCTGAATAAGTGAATTTGAGGAAGGAAGAAGAAAGAAGAATGAGGGAAGAGGACAAAGAATTGTGAAGGGGCAAGTGTTTGGTGACTCTTTTAGAGTGAATCAGTGGAACGTGTTAGATTGTTTCCAACACTATCTTTTATTTCTCACCATTTGTTAAAAAGAACTTTATAAATGTATACGTCATTTAAGGAATTTTTAAATTTAATATATAGACAAAATCACATGCATATTTTTATAAGGAGTAAACTACATTTACTGAATTTGTATTAAATGTTAAAAATAGTTGACCAAAAGTCACAGAAAGATCCAAGAAATTAAGGATAAGAGACATTTGGTGATCCAAAATACAGTAAGAACAGTAGTGAATCAATACTACTTTTACAAAAGTTTGAAAATCTGAAAGCTACGATATTTATTTTATAATCTGTGATTTGACGGAAGCCAAATTATAGTCCATTACATCATTATATATTCGACGTAATTAAACAAATAATGAAGCCCGTGATGCGTATTTATACGTACTGCATTCGTATAGAAATATTTGGATGGTTCGTTCGTACGGTCGATATTTATCTTATTTGCAGGGTGGGTTAATTGAACTAGTCATTTTCGATATGATGAAACGGGGTGAGTGCAGAGCATGCACGCACGTGGACAAATAAACACGGTTGGATTAAATAAGCTCTTAGGATCCGACGAGTACGCGAGAGCACGTGCATGTCGGCTCGTTTATCAGTAACTTAAGTGTGCTTTCTTTTTCATGTTTATCTAGAGAAACGAGATCACGATTATTTTCTCTTCAGACTTCATTAGTGAGTTATGATTCGTCAGGTGTGAAGCTTAAAACCTGATTATAAAATGTTATTTAATACTCCAATAATAACAAAGAGACACCACTTGCATCATTTAAAAAGGTAGTATGTAAAAGAAATTAAAGGGACATGAGATGAGCAATAATAATAATAGTAAATAAGCTCCTCGGGTACTGTGTGCTGCTATTTATGATACTAATACTATCCCCCCCCCCCACCCTTCCACTTGCTCTTACCGTATTTACTACTTCCATAGTTAGTTCCCAACTCTTTTCATTTAAGTAAAGTTTTCTAACCAATATGTATGCAAACACATTGAACATAAACAGTAACAAGTGAAGAGTATTTGTTATCTTTTGCATAAGATAGTATTTGTTTAAAAAAACATTGTTGTCTGTCTATATACATATCATTTATCTAAATAAAAGACTACATTATCATTTTTTTTATTATTTTGAAAGTGGAGAACAACGACCTACTTATTTGTGAGATTTAAAGAAACGTAGCATAAGGATAAATAAAAGTTTATCAAATTAGGGAGAAGTTGAATAGAATCAGAGAGAGATACGACGTCGGATCCGGAGGTAACCAAACTTGCCAGCTCCAGGTGATGAACCTTCGAATATCAGTGGCAAATACCCTGTCGCAGCTTTGTATCTCTGCTGAATCTGAACATTCACCACCACACCATAAGGGCCTTATATATATATATATATATATATAACTAACTTGGAATCTCAAGTGTGTATACATACCTCAAGAATTTGTTGGCTGCTGCGCAATGAATTACGGCCTATGACGCAAACTGTTCCACCTGAGCCACCGCCCGTGATTTTAGCTCCGTATAAAGTTCCATCCTCGGATTTAGACTTGTTATGCTGCATCCCTTGTACTAACTGCACCAGCCGGTTGGTTCCATCTGATCCTAGTCCGCACGCGCTGTAGCTATAGTGACACTGAACCAAAAAATATAGTAAAAGAGTATCAACATGTTAAATCCATGATCAAGAAACTCAACAAGTCTCAAGTCTGGATTTCTTTTCACATTCAGGCCAGACGAGATTTGGTCGTTTGAAGTAAATACCTGATAAAGAAGTCCCCCAAGAGCAGTAAGTTGCTCATCTGATGTTGCAGAAGTCAATAGGGCTTTAAAAGTCTACAACAAGAAGCATTTCACATTCGTCTGGATTATATTGGCTAAAGAATAGATATTAACCAACCAGAACACGATTCAAAAACACAAGATGAGAAGATTTTATGTAGCTGTTAGAAATCAAAAGACGGACCTTGACCCGGAAGTTTTCGTATATAGGGTGCCTGGCAGGAGCTCTAACACTGTAAGACCGCTTTTGATCAATCACTGTGACTGGATCATCATGATCCAAGTATTCCTCAATGAATGTCTGACCCAGCATGATATCTGGAAGCTTATCTGCATAACGGGCTTCATATCTGCAACGTAACCAGAGCTATGAGGATTAGCCTGATAATATGCTGGTGTGAATTACGAAATGCTTTTACTTCAAAATATTTTGTAAGATGAGAACATGGATGGTTTCAACCACTTCCATTCTCACCTGTGAGGCGACAAGTTGCACAAGTAGTCTAATGAAGCTTCCGCCTCAAGTAAGTCAATCCCTTCATCCTCTAGTTCATCCGAGTTGCCTCCATTAGCACTTGACACTGATTGTGACAGAATAGAAGACGCCACTGACTTTATTATCTTTCTCCCCATGTAGGCACCAACTCTGACTGACCCATAGTCTGCACCTCCAACGCTGCAAGATGAAACCAATTTTCAAAATAAATGAGATGCTTTAAGTGATGAGATATGGAAGCTTAAGGTAATCCAAAATCTATTTGAGTAAAAGGAGACAAAGTTAGAAGTTATACCTAGTGAAGTAAAAAAGTAAAGTGAATGCAGCATCATAGGCATAACAATTGAGAGAAAAACAGAAACGACCCTGACAGAGAAAAAACATTTACCTGTGTCGAATTCCGGAATCAATTCCCCAAAATCTGACATGGTTGGGAATCTCAACAAGCCCAACTACTTCTGCAGGCTACATGATTTTTTTTTTTTGAAAGTTTTTAAAGGAGTAGATCAGATCTTGTTATCTCCAGAAAGAAAAGGAGATATCATAGGTATTACAATAAATCATGATCTTTTACTTCTAGCTTAGGCGTTACTAAGACCTACTTGGCAGATCATGGCCAACAGTTTGTTGGCTTCCCCACAGGATGAAGTCATCTGATCCATAACGCCACATGGAGCTCCAACAATGTGATTCTCCACCTAGCAGGTAACAGAAGAGAATTAGAAAACTAAAAAATTGCACAACGTCAGGAAAGGAGCTAGTGCGATGCTGAACATGAAACCTTTTGGCAGAGTATAGCAAGATCTCGCGGATCAATACTCAGTCCTGCATATTTATATCAAAAAATTGGTAAAATAGACAAAAGTAAGACGCGTAGAATCAAAATTTCCATGCTTTTTCACCAACGGTCGTGACCATATAATTCTCATTTATGACAACACAAGAAAGTGAATTACCATGGGCGGCAGCTATTGCAGACATGCTTGCCACCTCCACAGCAGCAGATGAAGATACACCTTTACCTTCAGGCACAGCAGAAGAAACCTAAAGAAAACAAATAATCAGTAATCTCTTAACATGCATCTTATATGTATAACACCAAGAACTAAATGATGGTGCACGTCTGGATACTTTAAGAAACTCAAATAAGACTCGTGACAGAATCACAGTTTGTCAGAATTATAACCGAGAGGTGTCACATATGTGGCCCTCTAAGGGAATGGCAAACCCAGGACTGCTAACTTCCTATCCTACAATTGCATATCTAAAACTTGAAATCATTCCTTTACCGTTTTGATAATGTCATTCCTAGAACATGTTAATCTTAAGTATGTACATCAGATCTAAAAATAGGCCAAACAAATTTTGCCAACAGATAGTACATGCAAAACGGTAAATCACAAAGAAACAAAAATGAATGAGGAGGAAAATCTGCAACAGAGGACGATAAATTTTAGCAAAAGGATGAAAAAATCCGCACCAGCAAGCTGAGGCTATCCTCAAAACGCACACCAAGTTCTGTCATCAATACCAAGATTGTCCCAGCAACATATGCTGCCCACCTGGAAGATTTTTATTACCTTGTTAATAAAGAAACATTAAAGTAGTTCAAACAAAAGAGGAACGACTCACTTTTGTGCTGGATCCTGAGCAAAGAACTTCCTTGCTTTTTCATAAGAAATTGGTTCATCTCCATCCATAAAGTCAGCCAAATCCATATCAAAAGTAGGGGCACGATTGCTGATCTCTGATCCATATGAGACCTAAAACACAAAGATTCAAGGCAATCTCAGCAGGACCACGAGGTAAAATCTTAAGCTAGTACAATCCAATTCACTATTAAAGCAAGACCATAATGTGCATATAGAGACTTCATTCAAGTACTCATACTTACAATTTGCAGAACTGGTGTTGGTACTTGTCCCTTAGCTTGCTGTCGGGCTTGCGCATGTTTCCACAGTCTATGTTTTTTAGGATGGTTTCTTTGAACAGCTACATGGCAAGCTTCCCGTATTGGCATCTGAAGTTGTGAGAATATAGATAAGATAATTGTTGTGGTCAATCAAAATAGAGGATAATCTGGCGAGGAGGAACATATGCGATTTTTACAATTACTATATTAGACAAAATGATGTTTTGTGTGAAGACTTAGATAAATGCTCAACAAATTGAACTACTGCAAATTTATTCCTTGGCAGTAGATATCAAACAAAAAATAGGATCAGATACAAGTGACCCGCAAATAGTACAGAATTTTGACCTGCAGGACCAGGCTTCCTGAATAGTCAGCAATTCCACCCATCACATCTAACCTTCCAGGTGCTCTGGCAACAAAGATTTCTTCCTGCAAAAGCAAAAAGGTTTTTCAACATATAACAACTCAAATCAGAGTTATAAGAGGCAAACTTAGCCTGATAGCAAAATTGTTCTTTACGAAAGATGCTTGCACCAATTTAAAGAAATGATGCCACCATCTAACTGCGACTTCCAAAAATACTTACAATAAAACCATCCTTTTAGGGGCGTTGCAAGTTTATTTTTGCAAGACATTAGCCATGAACTCAGGCCATTAATATATTTCTTTTTTTCTCTTAGTAGAGTGCTTATTGGAGCTACAAAACAAGAAAGAAAAATATGCTACCTCCCAATTGAAGAGCCCACCAGCAGCTTTACGTTCACGCATGGTTTTCTTCTCCATACTCTTTTCAGAATCATGAATTACATCTAGCATGGCTAAACTCTTAAGAAATGTCCAAGTATCTGAAAGACCTTGAACATCACCTTGAAGAATATCAAAATCATCGGTGCACCTGCAAGATAAGTTAAGGGATAAGGAAGAAAAGAAAATTAGAAAATAGCCAGACAAAAACAATACTTACGACTCCACCAATGAGTTGTTCTCGTTCGCTTGAACAGTAGGTGATGATCCAGCAGATTGACCTAGTTCATTTTCAGCCCTTGAATACCACTCCGGAATAGCAATGTCCCTTCCAGGGACTCTCTGTAGCTGATACCCCAGGATTATTGCATCACGTAATCTTCTTGCACCACTTAACTGTTATACACAGAAGACCCAACTTAAAAACTCCCAACATAATTTTATTCAAAGAAGCTTTCTGCTAATAAGATATTGAATGATCGCACACACAAGATACTTTTGATGGCACAGTATTTTGGAAACCTAATAATAATATCGATAATTCATGTTAAACAATATGATTCACCATTTACATATTAAATTTACCTTATCGGATGCGCAATGTCTTCCAATGGCTGTCTCCTGTAAGATGTGAGCTGCAATCTATCATTGCACCAGTGTGCAGAAAGAGAAGTTAGTACACAGGAGTATGAATTTCAGGCAAGGGATTAATACATTTTCAGAATCTTACAATTAAAGAGATAAATGAAAACAAGGTAGAGCATCTACCTCACCACCATTGATGCCACCTTCGTAGCAAGGTTTCAAGCTAACTGCACGTTCAAGATATGGCTTCCATTGGCCCATTAATAGGTCTCTCCTGATCATCTCAACACCACATTGATAAAACTGCAGAAGAAATTTGACCAGAAAATCTGAACATACAATCCACATCTTTAAACTGAGGTAATCAAGGACAAGAAAATCAAAATGAAAAAAGGATTTGGTTAAACCTCGAGCATATTTCTCAGAAAAGGTTCTTCATTGAAATAATCTCTGCGTACAAAGACAAACGGCACCTTGTACGATAGGGCTTCGCTGACAGTGCCATAACCAATTTTCCCTGAAACCATGGACAACAAGTAATATAGAACCGCCACTAGCCGTCTAATTTCATTATTTCTTAATCAGGTTACATACTAACCAAGCATACAGTCAGATGCAGCTATAATATCAGGCGTATAAGCATCCTTAGCAAGCTTTACAAAATTTGGTGGAAGCTCCTGGGTCTCAGATGCGCCACAAACCTGAACAACATATTGAAAAGTTTAATCAACAGCATAGAAGCACCAACTTGAGATAAAACAGACACAGGGTAAATGTTAAGAGATACCAGACACAGCCAGCCAGTCGGTAGTGATGTTTCCTTCAAGTTCCACCCTGAGGGCTGCACATGAGAAAAAGACAACATAGCTGCAAATGAAAATTCGGTCTTTTGAGTAGGCCAAAATAAGGAATACGCAGACATGACCAATGAGCTGTCTATAAGATATATTATGCATGATATATGAGCAACAATGTAAATACACATTAAACATAAAATCAGAGCATTACTTTGGAGAAATTAAAAAAATCATGAAACTTTTAAATGGAAGAACAGACAGGCATACCTGTCCGCCAAAATTGAGTATGACAACATTCACATCTTCAGCAATGCCGAGTTCTTTCCTCACCTGATCAAAAGGGGCATTAGATGTTTTTTGGATTATTTGTGCCACTGAATATAAGATCAATGAAATGTTGCTGACAGACCTCCTTGCGAGTTTTGTGAAGTCTCCTCACAACTAATGGTACATCGATGACATCACGAAAAGCAGGCACTACGGGATAACAAGGAAATAAAGCTAAGGCAGTAGAGCAGAATACACTAGGAAGAAATGAAAGAAAATATTACTAAAAAGGTGAAATTAGAAATGCTGCATACTTGGACAATACCCTGGGAGGCGAATTAGGAACTCGCAATGAGAATAATCTTCAGCTATCTATGTCAGGGAAGAAAAGTCTTAACTACAACTTAGTAAATTCAGTAATAACTACAACTTACGTGCCAATACAAAAAATTGAGTATTTTTCACCTCCTGCAAGCTAATAAAAGATGTACAGCTTGTAGAGAGAATCTACCTGCCAAACGATGGAGCGATGGTGATATCCAGCAGCCATCACGTACTCAGCATAGATAAAATCCCAGCTAAAAGTAACATAAAGAAACTAAATTTAAATAAATTGAACAATTTTTTACAATAACTATCTCCCTCTAAAAATGGGGGAGGTAACAAAAACTGGAGATTTCGAATGATAGAGACAGAGTTACAAGGCGTGAACAAGGACTGAAACAAGGAGAAGAAATCAGGCCAAACAAGACACACAAAAATGTCACCTGAAATTGGTGACACAGACAGAGCGAATCCCAGCATCAGCCGCTGCACGGCATGCGACGGGGACAACATCAGACACCTGTTTCAAACAAAAGTTTCTCTTGGTATGAAGATGATGGAGTAGAAAGCAAAAGACTTGATGTAGGCGTTTCTGATGAAAGTGCTGAGATTGTATGAACCAAAAAAATTACCACAAAATCGGCTTTGATAGAATGAAGCCACTCCACTTCTGTTTTCAATATTTCAGCTCGAGGAACCACAGCTGTTTCTACATACTAAACACACCAGAATCGAAATGTTAAGAAAGCCATGAAAAAGAATCATAGAGAAGTGATCATATGAGAAAAACCTTTTCTAACGAGGCAAGACGATCAACGGTCAATGCATCAGCTTGCACAGCACCACAATCCAACAGAACCTAAACAACACATTACAATTCCATATATATTTGTTCCATTGAGGAAGACAAAGCAAGTAAATCATCGGCAGAAGACGAAGACAAAGTGTACAAAACCTTCCGAATTTTGAGCCTCGGGGACTGAATTTCGGATGTGAAGACGAAATCAGGAGCTCCGGTGACAACATGAACATCGTGCCCCGCCGCGATCAGGTGACGGACAACCTGAAAACACCACGAAATGCCACAAAATTAGCCGAATTAACCACAAGGGAAGGATGGAAGAGAAAACAGAACACATGAACCAGAGATGAAGAACGATGCAGAGAGAGAGAGATAGAAGGAGAAGGAACCTCAACGACGCGAGTGGCGTGACCGAAGCCATGTCCAGTGACGTAGTAAGCGAAGACTAAATGCTTGCTTGAAGCAGAGACACCTTCGTTCTCATCAATCCTCATTTTCTTCGACAATCTCTGAGAGGACAATTCTATAATTGGACTGATGCGATGCGAATTGTTAAGGAAGAAGAAGAGAGTCTAATAAATCTCCATTTTTTGTTCTTTTGTTCTTAAATCTGAATTAAACACGAAATTAATTTTCCTTAAAATCGTTATAAATATTTAAAAATTGCTTTGATGCGAAGATGGGTTACGTAAACGCTCTCGCAATTCGAGAAAAAGGATAAAACGAATTTCGTGTCAATGATTATATTTAAGGATAAATATACATAAAAATTGCAATAAATAATCGAAAAGGTTAAATTGCAGAAATAATAAAAGTAGTATGGCTTCTTATCTAAACTCTGTAGGAGAAGAAGAAAGGAGAGAAACAAATACTAGATGATATTTTTTGTGCCGATTTGGACGTATAACTACAATTGATCTTATCCTCAGATATAATCGTTACAGTACTTTTAACTTATAAGTTAACTCTCAACATTTTTCTAAATATAGTTCAAAATCTGCATTATTGTGACTACCAAGTTGTAGGAGTAGCGGTTGCAGATAAGGTCCATCATTTAATTTACTTACCCTTTACCTTTCTGACGAGGCAGATGATATCTGTGACAACTGACAACAAACCAAGAAAGAAAAAACAAATAACTTGTAGAATCAACATAGTATTATTATCCATTATTTATTTCTTTATTTAAAGTTTCACTCAGTTATGTCAAGTATTGCTTATGTTGGACGAATCATTTTGTGTGCAGCAAGAGAGTTTCGGAGAACGAGATTAAGGAAGACAGTTGGATCAGTGTTAAATATTCATGTGTGGTCCAGGTTATGAACATCGGAATGTGGAGGTTATTGCTAGTGTTCATGATCAAGTTTTTGCATGAAGATATCTTACTTCTTTTTTTTGTTCTTTTACATTAAAATTCAATTTCATTAAGTTATAGGTAAGATACTTCTTCTATAGAGCCAATCATAAACTATTAAACCTATATGGAAGGAAAAATATATACGGATTGATGTTTTCCTAAAGGACCAAAACATCCGGACAAAGATACAAAAAAAAAAAAGCTAGTACTAGAATCTAAAGACCGTAGAAATATTGAGTTCCATCACAAAAGTAAAGCTATTTGAGAATGGCAGAAGAGGATTCTTCGAGCACCAGATCTAAACTTACACTGAAGTTTTGGTGGTTTGGAAGACAAAAACATAGCTAAACACAGTTCATAAGGACATAAGTATCGACAAAAAAACACAAAAGAAGAGAGAGAGAGAACGGTCCGACGTCGGCGAGCTATGACCTCACGAACGTCGGGAAGCTGAAACGGATTAGTTTTCTCGATTATCATGCTTTAGAGCTTTTATTTCTTTTTATTTATTTGTAAACAATTATATTCTTTTGGATTGACTTTTTTTCTCAATGGTCTTACTTAAGCTTAAGAGTTATGAAAAAGCAACATTTCACCAAAGATGTCTATAGACTATTGTTACAACTTACTAGTGATGACTGATGAGCCTCTCTTGTATTGGCGTTTATGTTTTGTTTCGATTTCGGGCTTTTCATTATTAAACTAGTACGACGTAAGGAGATTGTTAAATTTATCTTTGACAGTTTTTGTAGACATTCAAGCTTACCATTCGTATTAGTAGATTTGTGATTGCTTTTTTTTTTTTTTTTTTTTGATAAAACAGGTAATCTTGTTCAAAGGATACTATGAGTTTCGAAACAAATCGCAAGAACTCTTTTACTCCCTATTTGGTTCTCGGATTAACGGATCATTTCTCGGATTAACGGATCATGAGATCTGACTAATTATGAGGCTGAAAAAGACTATGTAAATGCCTCCGTGACCAAATAATTTGATTTAGTGAATTTCGCATTCGAAGGAAATTTTTAGCCTAAACCAACATGGCAATTTATACTCAAATATAAGATTTGTGATTGCTTCTCATTTGATTATTAAAGAAAAGAAAAAATTGTTAAACAAAAGAACATCGATCAGTTGATGAATATGCTTTTTCTCCATGCAGATTCGTAGTATGTAGTTTATTTTATATATATACTAGATTAGGTTTCGCATATACGCGAGATTATAATTTAATATTTTAAAATTTATGAAAAAATTCTGAATAAAAAATCTGAAAAATATAATTAAATCACCTATAAAAATAATTATATAATAAAATATTGAAAACGTCTATACGAAATCATTCACCAATATAAAATCTAACAAAGTTACAATTAATTTTTTATTTTGATTATATATAGGTTGATTTATTTCTATTTTAATAATATTTATTTATTTTTAATCATATTGAATTTGTTTTTTCAAATCGACATAAAAAATATTTAATGTTGTCATTCTGAATTTCTTTGCTCAATATCTTTTAGAAGATAGACATTTTCTGAAAAATATAAGAAAAATCAACCAAAATTAGAAGAAATATTTATTTTTATCATAAAAATATATAAATCAACTATTTTTACGACAATCTAATAATAATAAATTAAAATAATTTTTTCTTAAGAATAGAATAAAAACAAACCGAAATTAGAAGAACAATTAATAATCATAAACTATATAAATATATTTTTTACGACTAACTCATAATAATAAATTAAAGTATTTTTAAAAAAATAAAAGAAATAGAAATTTTACCAATAGAATGAAGTTGAAAGTATGATGGTTTTGAAGAAAAGTGTTTATATGAAAGTTAATTATTTGTATAATTTACTTTATAGAATAAGATTAGTAATTTGTATAATTTCCTTATAGAATTTCTATTTTCTGAAAAATGGTAGTTAATTATTTTTTTTGTATAATTTCTTTATACTAATTTTTGATATATTTTCAACTTTGACACGTGTCGAAATCTTGAATTTAATAACATGACACGTGTCACCGATAGGATATAACTTTTGAAAACATTCTTTTATATAATAAAAAAAATATATATATATATATATTTATATGTCTTTATGTAAGAATATTGGTCTCGCATAAAGTTTCTTAGATTTTCGAAGTATCAAAAAGGCAAAGAAAGAAGGCTCCAAGAGAAGAATTTGAAATAGAGTAGGCATATTTTCATTACAGCTTGGCACTAACGCGGTCGCTTTATCATTTTTATTCATCATTTCATCTCTTTCAAAATCAAAAGCTTCCCAACCATTTTCCTCTGAGTCCTCTCAATTTCAAACTAAAATTCAAATTCATATTCAAAAAGCAAGAGATTTAGGGTTTCATGGATTTAGCTCCCAACTTCATTCCTCACTTCCTTTTCCTCTCACTTCTCATCGTATCAGTTCCACTAACATCATCTCAATCTGACGCTGGCACTACTAATCCGCCACCTTCGCCACCGTCAGATTCGGATCTATGCAACGGTGTATTCGTTTCATACACTCACACTAAAGGATCTAAGATCCCTCCCAACGACACCACAAATCAACCCTACCGGTTCGAATCTGTGATAACGGTGCTCAACCACGGCCGCGACGAGCTCAAATCATGGCGTGTCTTCGTCAAATTCGCACACCGAGAGATCCTTGTGTCTGCATTAAACGCTGTACTCTCAGATGGCTCCAGTCTACCTGTCAGTGTCGAAAACGGTACCGTATTCGCTGGTTATCCTTCCTCGGATTTGAAATCGGCTATTCAGACTGCGGGTGACCTCACTCAGATGCAAGCTCGTGTTGAGCTAGTTGGGACTCAGTTCGGAGTTGCGCCGCCCAATGTGCCGCTTCCTAAGAACATCACTCTCGCTACTGATGGATGGAAGTGTCCTAAAGCTACTCAAAAAGGTGAATTTTTTTCCCCAATGTCTGTCGTCAATCTTAGTTTTGATATTTTTGTCTCTCAAAAATCGGGAAAATTTACTTGATTTATGGTTCAGTGTACTCTTTTGGCTGATCTTGGTTTTGCTATGTTAAGGATGACGTATCTAATGTAGATCCCTATTATTAAGCAGGAATTTTAGATTAGTAGAGATAGTCAAACTCCAGCAACAATCGCATTGTTTAAGTCCCATGTGCTCACTCGTGGAGAAAGTCTTATGTTTGTTAGCTTTCTTTTACACCTAATGTTTGAGTTAGTCAAATGTGAGAGTCTAAATTGGATTCCTAACAACACATTAGATTCTTTGTGACTTATCTGAATTCAGGGGTACTTGATCAATTATAAGAGCCTTAAGGTCTTCTGCAGAAGTAATAGAATAGCTGGTGTATGAATTGATCCAATTTCATCACATTCATAAATATGAATCTATTGATAAAAGAAATGTTTTGACATGAGAGGGTTAAGTCTTTCTAATTGATTCTAGGAATCTATTTTGTGTTGTGTCGTGTAAAGCATAAGTAATAATGAAGGGTATTATAGGCTATGTCTGTGTTTGCTAATGTAGATAGACGAGATTTCAATCGTAGTATTGTTCTTTTGGACTATTGCTTTCTTTGTGGTGTACTTGAATTTTGTGTGTTCTCTCTGTTTCACAAGGTAAAAATGTTCTGCAAGTATGTTGCACGCCGGACCCAGACTATGATAACACAGACATCATTGATAATGAGTTTCTACCCCGACAAGATGGAGACCTCACTATCATGTACGATGTGGTCAGATCATATTCATCGAATTATATGGCACAAGTCTCAATGGAGAACCATAACCCGCTTGGTCGCCTGGATAACTGGAAACTGAGTTTTGACTGGATGCGGGACGAGTTTATCTACACCATGAAAGGGGCTTACCCGAGTATTGTTGATTCATCAGATTGTGTTGATGGGCCACAGGCGAAGTACTATCAAGATCTTGACTTTTCCAACGTGCTAAGCTGTGCAAGACGGCCAACCATCATAGATCTCCCTCTGACAAAATTTAATGATTCTACGTTCGGCCTTATTCCATTTTGCTGCCGAAATGGGACGATTCTGCCACGGTCAATGGATCCTAGCAAGTCGAGCTCAGCTTTCCAGATGCAGGTGTACAAAATGCCTCCGGATTTCAACATCTCTGCTCTATCACCGCCTCAGAACTGGAGAATCAATGGTACACTGAACCCGGATTACAAATGTGGCCCTCCTGTTCGAGTGAGCCCTAGCCAATTCGCCGATCCCAGCGGGTTACCCTCAAACCGGACTGCTTTTGCGAGTTGGCAGGTGGTCTGCAACATCACCCAACCAAAAGATGCAAGTCCTAGATGCTGTGTATCGTTCTCTGCTTATTTCAACGATTCAATCATTCCGTGCAAGACTTGCGCTTGCGGGTGTTCCAACAACAAAGCGGCTCACGCTTGCAGCACAACAGCCCCGTCTCTTCTTCTACCCCAGCAAGCTCTTCTGGTTCCATTTGAGAACCGAACTGAACTCACTGTTGCTTGGGCGTATCTAAAACATCGGCCTGTGCCGAACCCGATGCCTTGTGGGGATAACTGTGGAGTTAGCATCAACTGGCATTTGGCTACAGACTATCGAGGCGGATGGTCAGCCCGGGTCACAGTCTTCAACTGGGGCGAAACAGACTTTGTAGACTGGTTTACCGCGATTCAGATGAAAAACGCTGCCCCGGGTTTTGAGAAAGCCTACTCATTCAATGCATCTACACTTGGTATCAATGGGGACAACAACACTATTTTCATGGAGGGCCTACCTGGATTGAATTATCTCGTCGCGGAAAGAGATGGGGAGAATCCGTTGAAGAACCCTCGGATTCCCGGGAAACAACAGTCTGTTATTTCCTTCACCAAGAAACTGACTCCTGGGATCAATGTCCCTGGCGGAGATGGCTTCCCAAGCAAAGTGTTCTTCAACGGCGAGGAGTGCTCTCTCCCAACCATACTCCCAATGAGAAGCAGCCAACACGGGAGACACATCTCTGCTTTCCTCTTGGCATTACCAGTTTTGGCCCTCTTGATTCTGTGAGCGTAATCACACTGAAGCCTCCCGTGGGGTTGGCGATACAGTTTCTTTGTTCTTCCCCGGTGTACTAGAAATCCGGTCAGTTCCGCGGTTTAAGGATGGAGAATCAATCGATTCCTTAACCTGTGATGAGTTTTGGAAGAAGCTTTATATAGGTCCTATGAATATATGTTACCATTCTTGTAATATTTCTGATTAGAGTTTTCCAGTAATCTCTAATCAGTATGTATACTATTTTCGTTTTACTCTTTCCGGCCATTGATTCGTTCCTAATCCTCCAAACCGGAATTCATATAAGATCACAAATATTGACCGAACAGTTTTATTTCTTGTTTAAAAAGCAAATAGCATAGCTAGTCAAGATTGAGTGCAAAACTGGTCAAGACTGAGTTTTGTGATTTGTTCATTAATCGGATTAATTACCGTATCTTTACTATTATGAAGCAACAGTGCACAGAAATATATTTACACAAAATGTCCCTAAAACTCGAAAAAGAGAAGCAAAACATTGCTAAGTGTTGGAAATTAGACGATCAAGAACTCTAAATGTATGTAAGACCGAGACAAAAGTAGAAACAAAATAACTCCATGAAATTCACATTACTCCTAATATCAAAAAGAAAAACAATTATTGTCTTCTACAATCTGCTTTTGAATTTCATCAACTAAAGATACAACACATGACCCCTTCTACTTTCCCCTTTGATTATCGCCATTTTGTAGAGCTTTTGTACGTCGAGGGAGAAGAAAAACAAAGAATATTGCAGTCTAGTCTGAGTTTCTGAGGTCAGACCGGAATGTTATCGATCGAGTATCCGTCAAAATCGAACTCATTATCTACCGATGGAATGCCTTCCTGCATTTATGCACGAGAATGAACACAAGTGTCAACCTTTCAATTGCAGAATACTGATGATGTCCATGACCATGGCTGTTACTTATATTGTGTAATTTGAATCAAACCTGTTTGAGAAGTGCGCTCATGAGATCTTCTTGATTATACTGCTCGTGAAACAATGTGGTTGTGGGAGGACAGGTCACCGTCTCCGCCACTCTCTCTGACTTCACTCTGACCGAACCACCATCCATATAAACGTGGTTCAGATAATTCAGATTCCGGTTCGGTGGTTGCTGATTCTGCCCATGCACGGCCACCACTGTTGCATCCGTTTCCCGCCTTTTTCTCTGTGTGGAAGACGAAGAGCACGCTTCCGAAGTGGAAAAAGCCGCAGAGGCTGCTGCTGCGTCCTGATGGGAAAAGACCAATCCAATATTCCGCAGATCCCAATCATTCAGTTTGTTATTGTTGTGCTGTTGCTGCTGTGAAAAATCGTTGAATATGTCGTAGCTTGGGTTACCAAACCCTGCAGTAGCCACGGTAGCAGCTGATGAACCGCCTTTCGCACCTGAGCTGTTGACCTCTTCTTGGTAAGACACTGACACCGGGATTGATATCCCCGGGGCACTTGCCAACGGGAAGCTGTTTTGAGGTAGATCTGGAGGGAAGTTATTGAAGACCAAGTGGGTAGCTGGTAACACTATGCTGTTAGTCTCAGGGATACTGTTTCTAACTGCTACTGCACCAGTGAGATCGCTTCTCCTTGAAACGCTGCTTGACAACATCGGCTGTTGCCTGAGGGATGGTAGCATTGATGGCCCTCCTTGGGGTAGCCGGTCAGCCACAGGCAACATCATTCCACTGCTCTGAATATTCTGTCCTGGACGCACACCAGCGATTTGTTGCTGCACGCGCATGTGACTACCTGCAAATTGTTTCGGTTCAATACCTGTTGGGACACCGTGAAGCAAATTCATCTGCTTGTTACCATTGTTTATCGTCTGTCCGTGTCCATCTCCAAATCTTATTTTCGGATTTTCAAAGTTGAAGATGCTTCTCTGATCTACAAGGGGAGAAACCGACATCCCCGGTTTAGTGAGTGAAGGCCGCCCAAGGCCAGCTGCTTGAAGCTGTGCGAGGCTCTGAGCAGGGAGCTGACCAGCAACAGCTAGAGCTTGAAGATCAAATCCATTTAACGAAGAAAGAGGACCAAAATTCGGATCTTGACCAGTCATAAACGAATGGTTCATATTTCCCTGGTGCTGTGATACTCCTCCAAGCCGTCTTAGATATATCCGGTATTTCTGCGATTCCACAATGTCACCAGTGTTAGAGCACATCAACAACGGAAAATGTAATACTATTCAATCACATATCTACCTGGAGGTGACTGGCTACGTTTTCTCGCGTTAGCCCAGGTACATTCATCATCTCTAAGATCTTCTTAGGAACCGCTTCTGCATTGGATGTCGAAGACGGTAAGATGGGACAAGAAAACTAAAATTAACAGATAAATGCATAAGCAAACAAGTTTTCCACTTACTGTCAACGCCGAGCTGATTCACAGCAGCGACAAACTGCTGATGCAATTCAACCGACCAAACCACGCGTGGTTTCTTCAAACTCGATGTGTCCTCTTTGTCATCCCCTTGATCATCTACTTCCTCTTCCTTCCGCTTCCTCGAGCTCCTCCAGTTCCCTTCATTGACCGAAGACGAATTGTTATCAGCATCCTCCCTCTGCTGCTGCCTGTCCCTGTCGCCACCAGTATCTTCAATACTTCCTCCTGAATGTTCCGAGACATTCCACTCGTTCCGCTTCTTCCGCACCACATGTTGCCATATATTCTTCAAAGCCTCAATACGTACCGGTTTGATTAGGTAGTCAACCGCACCGTGAGTCACTCCTTTCAACACAACGCTCTTCGAATCATCCGCAGACATCACTAAAACCAAAGATTCCAGACATTCAGATCTCAAGAGAACAATAAGAGTATATAAAAAGCGAGGAGACAGGATCAAATAAACGTACTGATAACAGGTAAATCCATCTCTAAACCGACGTGTTCGAGGAGCTTGAAACCATCCATGTCAGGCATATGAACATCACTGATGACAATATCAAAACCATTCTTGTTCTTCCGGAGCAGAGACAATGCGATCTCTGCTCTGTTACATTTAGTTACTGTAATAACAGAACCAGAGTAAAACCAGGAAAATAACTTAGTCAAACTAAAGCATCAAAAACATAATAATGAAAAAAAAAGTATAGATAATCAAACACAGAACCAATAAAAACAAATACCAGAATCAACTAAATCAGAAGGATCTCTTGAATTTTCTTTGACAAAATTAAAAGAATATGAATCACACTCTTCTGGAAAACTAAAGGATCTATTGAAAAATAAACAGAATCTTTTATCCAGATCACAAATGATATTAGAACAGAACAGAGAACTAAGCTATATATATATATATATGTATATATAACAGTGATTCATTCAACAGTCAATGAAATTTCTAGTCAATTCCATAGCTTTTTTATTTCCTAATTTTGCCAGAGTCAACAAAAACCATAATTAACCACAAAATTAGAATAAATATCTCAAATTTGGAAACTTTGAAATTAATAAAAGGGAATACAGATTTATGTGAATTTCATTACCTCTGTAGAGACAAGTCCTGAGCATCCTCTCTAAGATCATGAGACAAGTTGGATCATCATCAACGACAAGAACTCGAAGACCCGCAGGAAACGGGTCAGAGTTCGAACCCGAATCGGGTCCTCTTCCGTGACCCGGATTTATCATTCTCTCTCGTCCAGAGAACGATCCACGAAGGAAGAAGAGTTTGAAACACAGAGAATATATGCCTTTGAGAAAGAAAAAAAACTGTTTGATTCCAAAAATTGAGGATAACAACAAATCAAAAAGCAAGATAATTTTGATACCAAGATGATGAGATTTTGATTTATAAAACAAAGTGAGAATTTTTCGGAATAATAAAAAATTTAGTGGAAAGGTTTATGCTCGAGATGTGAGAGTTGAACAAGGCATGGCCTTGTCTCTCGGCTTGAAGCTCGATTTCTCTGTTACAGATTTTTATTTTTTTCTTAAAAGTAAGTTCTGCTAATTTAGTTTTTTTTTTCTTTTTCCAAAATTTAAATATGAAAATGTTATACAGTATTATATACTAGTTTACATACATATGTTTGTATTATACGTGGTGCAGACATGTCCTTTATGTTTTACTCTTTTCCAGATAGAGACCTTGTACTTTATCATGTTTACTTTTGAATCCCTTTTTCGAAATGCTATATTATCAAACCTCTTAATCCAAAACTCTGTGAACTTTAAATAGATTATTGCTACACACAACTTCTTTTAACAAAATTTACTGAGTTTATGATTTTGTAACTTGATTTGAATTTGAACAAATGGTACAAAATTTCTTTTAACAAATAATTGGTAAATAGCTTTTTTTTATTTACATATCCTAATATAGAAAATATTATTTGATCTCATATAAAAGAAATATCCGTTTAACCGATCTAAAATCATAACCACTATATTATAGGTCACCCGACTATCAGTGTTTAAGGTTTCTTTTTATAACTTGATATTTATTCCTTCTCAACACCATACATATTTTTTTATGGTTTTTGGACATTATAAATTTGATTTTCAATAGTAAACTTTTTTCTGATTGGATAACCAATTATAATTATTTTTCTTAATTGAAAAGTTTGGTTCATAACAAAATTTAAGTTTACAATAACCTTTCAACAATATTGCAAGTTTAGTACTGTTTATATATTGTTTGGAAATATAAATATACTTTGATTTTCTAAGTTTTCTCTAGTAATTATTGTGAAAAAAACTATGTATTTCCAAATTGTTCTTGTTTATCTTATGTAGACCACGTACATAATACATTTTGTTGCAAGAAAAAAAATTTACATAGCAATTAATATTTTTTCCGTTCCATTATGATTGATTTTTTCAGGTTTTCACACACTTTAAAAACAAATTTTTAATACCAAATATGACCTCTTTGATAAAATAAATTAATAAATTAATAAAAATAACTTCATGTAATTGTTTTTATTTAGTATGAGTAAAATAGGTAAACAATCAAAACTTTTACATTGAAAACATAAAACTTCTATTTTTATAAAACAAAAATAAAACCGAAAAAATCTATCAAAGTGGAACGGAGAGAGTAGGATAAATCATTTAAGTAATGTGTCCCTTGTCGTTCATCATGACATTTTGATGATAATTCAGCACGTACTTGCGTTCAAATGAAATTTACTCACTATATTGAAGAAAGATTACAAGATAGTGTCGCTTCCGTAATAGCTCAAAACATGGGTTGTTTTGGTAAGATATCAAACTATGTGGGGTTGATCTTATATTGTTTTAAATTACTGGGTACGGAACTTATAATAATTGAGAAAAAATGGGTCCAGAGACCCTTGATGCGTGGATCCAGCTCATACATGAAAACATAAAATTAACTCATTTTATAAAGAGTTAATTAAAAATAGCATTAGTCTTTAGAAATCATAATCTATAAACCCAACCCTAACAAATTATACTATTATTTTTGTGCTCCAATTTTTTTTACTTTGTTTGCTTTTTGTTTATTTTCTTGCATCATCTTATAATTTTCTACTATTCATTTTAACCAAGAAACCCTGAAAGGAGGACATTACCAAATTATCCTCCCAAACTATGACCTACATGTATTAAATTAATGGGCTAAATACTTATAATATATGCTTTCATAAATAAATCAGAATAATAATACATCAACGCACATTCAATCATATGATTATGGCAACGCATTTTCTAACACACACACACACAGAGCACAACTATTTTATATGTATACAGTACATATGTGTGTATTCGCTCGTAAACTTAATCGTTAAACAAAAATATTAGTATAACCCCAATAGCTGTTAATCGTAAAACAAATCATAAGAATAACAAATATATTCTATTTTGTATTTTTAAAATCTTATGTTTTAAAATTTTTTTTTTTTAACCAAGAATTTTTCATCATTATTCTTAAAAAAGGTTCCTTAACTATTATAATTAAAACAAAAACACATAATTTTTTTTGTATTTAAACTACATTAGTTTTACAAGATCTTTTATAAATGGATCACACACTTTAAATTTACCAATCACTTTGAATGAATACACGCAGTTACGATTATCAAACCAATTTTAATTCATATAGAAATTATTATCTCCGTTTCACAGAGAGTGTTGTTTTAAGATTTTATTTTTGTTTCATAAAAAGTGTCGTTTTATATTTTTAATGCTGTTTTAAGATTTTATTTTTGTTTTATAAAAAGTATCGTTTTGTATTTCCAATGCAGATGTTTGATATATTTTTCAGTTTTGTCTCTACTATTTTTATGTATTGACCAATAAAAAAATTGTATAATTAATTAATAGTGAATAAAACAGAAAGAGTATAAAATATGTTTTAGATCATTAATTCGGTTGTCTTAGACATGCAATTAACATTCAGAGTTTATACATATTTCAAGAATTTTAATCGGTGGTTTAGATCACTCGTCTTAGACCCGAATCCGTACTCGAATCCTGATTCCAGAATTTGTGGTTCCCGACCGTTCTTGAAATATGTCCATAGCCACGAACAATTACCTCCTTTAATTGGAATGATTGTGATCGTTCACTAAATTCACTTTGGTAAGTTATTTAAACCAATCCACAAAATTTAACATTGAAGAAAAATTCTAAATACTTGGGTAAAAATAAATTCCTTAATTAAGTGACTTTGGTTCAAGGTCGCTACAAAATCCTCCTAAGAGACTTTGCAAATCCGCTTGACGATGGTTCGTAAACATTTTGAGATGAGATAAAAGTACAAATCAAATTGGCTAAATCCGATTAATTGATCGAACGTTTAGGCATTATACCTTAAAGTTCGAATGTTTTATATTGAATAACAAATTGTTGTGTTCGAATGTTTAGTGGTCAAATGTTATCGAACATCACTCGATTTTGTTTTAAACCATTTCTTATTAAGCAAAGCATAAGACAAACGAAAAGAAAAAGGAAGCAAAACAAAAAGAGGTTCACAATTGCATTGCCACTTGCATGGTCGAAACTTATAATAATGATGGAAACTATAAACCTAAGAGACACATATGACATTTGTGTAACGTGTCCAATAGAATTGGGAAAAGTGGCAACAACGCACTTCTTTGGTAAGTGATATTGGTAGATCTCCTCCTCTATGTTGGCTTTCCACTATAACACTACTCATCAACTCTTTTCTATAACCACAAATGCTAAGTAAAATATTTAATTACATTTTTTAAAAGTTATCCCTACTTATTGGAATACAACCTGGTAGGATAAAATGAACATTTTTTCAAATTTTATGCAAGCAGGAAAAATGTTCAAATTATTTAAAGCTTTTCAAAAACGACTTTCTAAGTTATAAGTTAGAAAATATATTACAAAAGATAACAAAATAAAATATATTATATAAAGCTTTTCAAAAAACGACTTTCTAAGTTATATATCTTATAAAAGCTTCTGACAAATCAAATTCATGATCACAAATATGTCGCATATTTTGATATATTAACTTCATAAAAAGTGACTACTTGGTTTAATCGGTAGACCAATAATATTTTCATATCCCATTTTATGTAGTTTTTATTATCTTGTAAAACAAAAATAAAAACCCTTTATTTTTATGTAACTTAAATCTTGTAAATCTCTCGATGATATGTCTAATAATAATCTCGAGAAAGCATATACTAGCTCCATAAAATACAACCATTCCTCCGTTTCAATATAATGGAACACAAATGAGAAAACTAAACCACATAATATGAAACTTTTATCATATATAACCTATGTCCGTGACAGATAAATCAAATAATAAACATAGCACATACTGTTACAATAAATTATTTCATAGATAAATCCTACGTGAACACATCACATACGATCATGATAAATGAATTCGAAGAATGAATCCACTATTTAAAATTCTTTCAGCAACTCTCAGCATGTCCAGCCCTGAACATATATACCCAAAAAACATAGGTATCAGACTTCTAATTTCTGAAAAGAAATGATTAAATTATTAACTATAAAAATGTAGTATATTTATCCGGATATAATTAAAGGTTCAATATCTAAAGTTGACAAAAAAAAAATTCATAAATACTGTAAATTTATAGTCTTGAATTTTAAATAAACTCTCACATTCTGGAAATTTAGAATTGATATATTCTAGTAGGCCAAAGCATAGATACTTTATCTAGTTCAGAAAATTCTCCATGCTCGGCTATTAAAATCTTAATTAAGTTCGTTATATTTAATCGTTATTGTTGTGATAGACCTGCGAAGCGAAATTTGTTCAGAATTCTTACAATAGATAATTACAGAAAATCTTATGTTACACTCCTATAACTTCGTTTGTTAATTGGTAAATATTTAATGTTATTTAATTATGGAAAATTTTCATAAATACCATTAAAATAAATTATTTTTCTAAAAATACTACTATTAGTTTTATTTTTTTTAAATACCATAAAAATTAATTTTTTTTTTCTAAAAATACCACAAAATTAAAACATAACTTTAAATCCTCAAAACTAAACTTTAAACCCTCGAAAATAAACTCTACATCCAAAATATTAAATCCTAAATCCAAAATACTAAACTCAAACCTAAATATTTGAATTACAAATCTTTATAATTCATATTTTAAATTTTGTGGTGTTTTTTGGAAACAAAATATGGTATTTTTGAAAAATTAAACTTAGTGATAGTATTTTTTAAAAACAAACTTATTTATTAATATTTTAAATTTTTTTTCTTTCATTATGTTATTAGAGTTGTTTAAAAGAACAAAAAAAATCAAAGTTAGTGACCACAAAATTAATAGTTGTTGTAGTGTCAATTTGCGGAGGAGCTTCCCCGTGATGCAACGTGTCGATGGTAAGAGGATAAGAATTAAAACATAGTTTGAAAAATAAGTGTCGCATGTGAATCCAGCCACCTCTTTAGCCTGTTGAAACCCATCTTTGACCCAACTTTTTTGGATATTGATGTTATTTGCAATTATCGACCTAAACAACTCTCTCTATACATCTCTTCATTCATAAATTGATAAATGTTTTCCTTATTTCAAGTGAATGAGAGCGCTTAAAACGTGTTCTATTTTTTTTGAAACAATTGAACTCGAACTCTACTATGCATAGACCTAACATTAATTCTTAAGGTCAAATATATATTCAAGTGGTCCACCCTACGATTTAATGTAACGGATAAATTGGTTAAAAATGCATCCAGTATTAACTCTTTTGTGTTGGCTTTTCAAAAATTTAAGTGAAGCAAGATAACTAATTTGTGTAGAAAAATCTAAATTTGATAAATGAGAATAATAGTAGTAAACAACAACAATGTTTTTGGCGTTGAGGTGTCATGGTCTGTCCGAAGAAAAGAGGCCGTACGTTAACGTGATTCAATTATAATACGCAACTCTTCAAGACAAAACATACATATTTAAGTATAAACAAACAAAACAAATGGTGAGATAGAAAATTAAATTAAATAAATAATGAATATGCTCTCGTTGAGAGTCGAACTCAAGACCTCCCGCTTACTAAACGGGTGCTCTAACCAACTGAGCTACGAGAGCTTCTTGAAGCCCATAGGTTTCTAAAAATTTGAAAATTTAAATATCAAATATCACTTAATACATAATGACATATCGTTGGCCATCAACTCGTCCTATTATTACAATTTACAAGACAACAACAAAACTATAATAATCATATAGCAGAAATAGCTCTCTTCGATAAACTCTTTTTTTCATCTTTTACTTACCAAACTGTTTCAATTACATAACAAGTTTCCACAGTTATAAAACAAATGTACGATCAGTGTCTATACAGATTCTCATTTTCCCTTCAAAAAACAAACAAAAGTGGCTGAAAGATGTTTCACTTTTGCTATATCACTCTCGTTATTTAGAGTTTAGAAATGACTATAAAATATCATCTCCATGCCGAACCACTATGTGATATGAAGTGTCTAAAGTCTGGTAGAATCACCTTCAACCGCCTGAGCCACTCTTCAGCTGCTCGTAGTAGCATCCCGACTCTCTGGTTCTCGTCCACGTCACTCTCTGGGCTCCACACCGACAGCTTAAACTTATAGGAGGCTAGACCAAAAGTGGGCAATGGAAGCTTCGATGATGCAACCGATTTGCTTGAGCTTTGACTTTCCTCATTGCTTGTACCTTTTACAAAATAATATAAGAGTGTGATTTGTAATGTTTTATAATAAGCTCGACTATGTTTTATATATGCAGAGATGACTTACCTCGACAGGGTGTTGATAAGGAGTGGAATGTTAAAAAGCAAGCGTCAAGGTTTTGTAACGATTGACCTAATGGTATTCGGTATATTGGGTACCTTCAAGAAAGTTTGAAGAAAAAATATTCAGAGAAGAGAGCGATCTGGAAAAATAAACTCACTAAAATATGAGAAATGACAGGTTAGATGCAGTACCAAGCTACAGAGACCCAACTCGAAGGTGATAGATCACAGCTCCTGTATGTTCTAAGTGCTGGAAATTGTGATGACAGGTTTGAGATCTACAATAGTAAGGTTAAACATTATTATGAGACAGAACAGAACATTTTCGCCGGCTATAAATTGAACACCATGTGAGTGTAACCTGTTAATAGAGGTCGAGCCACTTTTGTTACATGTATAAGCAGAGATAATAAGCTTACCTTGTCAGTTAATGGTTCACGGCCAAATGGCATAGAAGCTTCAAGATACTCAAAGACAAGGTCACCAGGAGAGTTACTGCTGGCCTCACTCTCATCACTCGATGAACCAATGCAAGGTTTCTCTTCCAAAGAGGCTCTGTATAAACTCTGAGAAAGCTCTCTACAGTCATTACTGCCATCGCTACTCATGTCTCTAGGCGAATCACCATCACTTTCTTCACCAGCTCTCCTGTTTAAGAACACACATCAAAACAATGGTTTAAAAAAATTGGGAATTAAGGAGAAAGCCAAAGAAACCAAACAAATATGGAATTCAACACCATGGCATACTTGAACTCTAGTTCCTACAGCGATCCCATGTTTTGCTGATCTTTACAATGCAGACCACTGACTAGTATTTGAGAGCATGTAAGCTGTGTTTTAGCATCCAAATGTAAGTCTCTAGGTTAAGTAGCAGAGAACGTTTAAGAGTTAGTTTTCCTATCATCCTAAATAACGCTCATCCGAAGATTAAGAACAACCCAAGAAAGCTGTGGCTTCATTTCAAAATATATAATTAACAAAAAGACAACTGCTAAATATCAGTTTTCCCAGCTTTAGCTCTTCAATAGCAAAGAACCAGATCACTCCTACTTATGGTTGAGAGGAAACAAACAAAACATTAGCAAAATGATATGAACTCACCTCCTACATCTTGAGACTCTAGATGGGTCTTCATAAAGCTGAATTCCAGAGAGATAGGGAACATAATACTGAACAACGGAATCAACCCCATTTAAGAGAAGGGGAACACCGACACCATAGGCACTCCACTCCTCAAATGAATCCCACAAATCATTAAGCAAGAAGTAAGGAGAGTACTCAGGTTCCCGGGTTCTCCACCCTTTAATGCTTCTCTGAAGGACACAGAAACTATTAGTAAGCACAACAACATCTCATTCAATTGTTCTTAACTTAAGTAAGCATCATACTTGTGAGTCTAACTTAATAAGATATTAAGTCTATTCAAAAAGCCTAAATCTTGGGGAAATTTCTAAAACCTGTAACCAGTTTTATCTTCAATAAGAGACAGAGAGTATGATCGTTCCCAAAATGTGCAATGATTTGAGTTTGCAACGCATAATGCTAACATTCGGGATTCTAAAACTTCCCCAAAATCCAATTGAATAAACCTCAAGTCGCCGATTTTAAGTAAATTTTGAAAATCGGAGTAAATTACCAAAGGCAAGTATTGCGTAGAAACAACAGGAGTGGTGCACTCGAGAAACCGTCCCAAATTGGACGAAGAGCCGGTGGTGGTGGTGGAGACCCGAGCGGGTACAGAGCAATCGGAGGTAGAGCACTCCTCAGGTTTCTTAATCTCCTTCTGCGAGGCCTTAATCTGTGGATGGAGCAACTCCTTGGCCTTCAACTTCTCCTCCTCCTCCGCTTCAAGTCTCTTCTTCTCACGCTCCTGTTGAAGTTTTCTCATCGGAGGTGGGTTGTAAAACCGATTCTCGCCGCGGATCCTACGGGTAGTCGACATTGATCAGTTGGGGGGTGTATGTAGATGATGATGATGGTAGCGTTCGTCGTCTTCTTCGTTTCGTCTTCTGTGTTTGAAAAAGGGCAAATGTGATTGTTAGGGTTTTAGACTTTTTATAATTTTGGGGTTAATGAAGAAGCTCGCAGTCAAAGATGCTTATTATGAGATTTTGTTTTGATTGGATTATTCAATTCTCTTCTTTATTATTTGATCAAATCGGTACAGCCACAAATTCCTACAATACCAAACAAGGCTTATGTTCTTATTGTCTTCGCTAGTATATACCGACGCTAACCTGCACTTTAATCATTGGTTTTTCTTACAGTTAGTTCAATTTACAGTTAAGTATTATTATTTTTTATTCTTACAATTTTTTGCTGGATCTCAATTATTATCAGAATAATATCTCCAAATTTATCTTGATTTTTTTGTCAATTGTCCCAACAAAAAAGTTTGAATTATTTTACAATAATTTTGGTGAACAGATTCCGAAAAAATTCAATGATATAAACTTTAACAAAGTATAGATTACTTAATCAACTCACATATTAGATCCTACTGTAACTCGGATATGTTTGCCAGTCGTTACAAAATTTTCGACTACAACAATCTTTGAGTCGTTGTCTTCTCTATCTTTGCTATAAGTTTTTGGTCTTTCCAAACAACATTTTATATCCGTTTCCAAAGAATATCCTATGGAGTTTTGAATTTGTTAAAATATTACTTCTCACCAACAATCTTACATCGGAAAATTTTCATATTTAATATTTGCATGTAAGAATGTGAGATGCTAATTTTAGCTCAAATTAATAATTCAACGTAATTTCGACAGATTTATATTCCAAAATAGATTCTATAAAGGAGATAAAAATTTGTTCTATATTGCGTATATTTTTTAATAATATTATCTTAATAATTATTTCTAAATATTTTATTGATTTAATGTTAAAATTGTATATATGGTATAATTTATTTTAAAAAAAAATATTACTTAGTCTGGATTGTAGTTAAAATAATCGGATAGTTAAATTGAGTACACTCTATTATTTTTTTTAACATAAAAAGAAAATTAATTGACTCTTTTTAATTAATTAAATACACTATATTATTATTTTAAAAATATCAAATTAACCTCAAATCTATCTATTACAAAAAGATGAAATTTTAGTAAAAGTAAAAAACTGATATGTCAAATTTGAATATGATGTGTATTAATTATTATTTTTTATTGGTTACATGTTTTAAATGATGTCATTTTCTAGTGTCATTTTTCTAATTTTATTCATTTAAAAATATTTTGTAACATTATATGCAGCTTATGAATTTAAAGAATCTAACATTTTGATCGAAGTTACAGAAGAAACAAAATCTAAGTGCATGTTCCAAACCAAAGCTAAGCTCCATCGTTGAAAGAAGAAGGACCTTATGTTTGAAGTGTGGCTAACCGGTTCCGTATAATGCGGTCGATACTACAAACCAATGATCCGAAGGAAAGTCGAAGTTTGCCATGCAGTCATCGTGGGAGTATCATTTTCTATTTATTTATGTGTTAGTAATACTATTTGTTATTTTCAAAAAGTAATTTTTGTTGTATGAGTAATGATTGATCTATATCACTTTAAAAAATGATTTAAAGATAATTAAGTATTACAATTTTGGAATAATACGAATAAGTAAAAAGCATGAAAATATGTATATTATAATCACTAATGGTGATACTAAGTTAACTTATTTCATCTTTCCATTGAAAATTGCAAACAATAATTACTTTAAATAACATTCATTACTTAATTAATTACACGAGTCACACGTTTTGAGATAATAACAAACCATATTCAAAACCTGTACAATTAATGACTTTTAACAAATTCAATATGAAATAATAAATCTTATGAGACTAATACTTTTGCATTTACAAAATAGGCTCATACTTTAAAATTTGTAGTACATCACAATAAATCTAACTTACATATATTATTTAAAATATTGTGATTGTATATTGTTTTTTACCGAGGTGTCAGATGAAATATGTTTGGAAATGCTTATGTGTCGATATCTGAAAAGATCTTAAAACTCTTAGTGTATTGATTTAAAATATGTAAATTTGAGAAATAGCGAATTTGTGTTTTTCTATTTTATTTGGATAGCAACAGGAAGCACCAACAAATCAGATCTCGACCAGATTATTAATATTGAACAACCGCTTAATCTACCGAAGAAGAATGAATGACGAAAGATGCGTTCCGATCAAATACCATGGGAACCAACGATTACGAATGAAGCAATTCCCTTCGGGGACATCGGATAAAAAAATGTTTCTTGTAAATTTTATTTATTGTTATAGATAATTAATTTCATTTTTGTAACTATCTGTAATCGACCTTACCATAAACGGTGGTGGTAAAGATTTATTAATATCTATCGATTTTAAATAGTCTAATGTATATAAAGTGATTTGCGTTGTTAATTTAACACGTTAGTAACCTTAATATAGAGGGTGATTGCAGAAAATCCAATCAAACCTTTAGCCACAATATGATGTATCTGTATTGTTCAAACAATCATATCAAAATCATACTCCATTAAATATTGGGATTAATTATGGATATCGAGCTGGAGGTGTTAAAACTCAATACAATTAGTAGAAAAAAGAGGCTATAAAAAAAGGGAAAATAGGACACTCTCAACAATAGCAACATTTTTAGAGTTTTTTTTAATTTGGTAGTACAAAGGAGACAAAGGTCTCCCGAAACGAAACAAATAAACTAAACCTTTTTTATTCTGATTCGCCGCCCGGACGAGTTGTATCCACCCCATTCGGACTTGAACTCAAAGAATGAAAGTCTAATGATAACGTAAATGCATAGTTTGCTAATAGCAAAACGATTAGCTCCTTATACACGTAAGTAATCCGAATTATCAGTATTTCGATATAAAGTCATAGCACAAGCATACTAGAAAAAACAGCGGATATGAATCATCAATCCCTATCGTGAGAAAACCAACAATCAACTCTGAGTCCCTCGATATTAAAGCTTTCTTTTTTTTGTAATGTTAGTTTGCATTTTCATCAAAATAATAAAAAGACTTCTTTCATTTGTGTTTTGATCTTTTTGTCTGTCATTCTCGGAGTAATAATTTAGAAAAGCTTTAATCCCAGTTTTTTCCGTGATTTATAATCACCACAACGGGATTTTAGCATCCACAATTTGATGTCATATGTGAGGAAACAATTTTCTAACTCCCAAAACACGAAATTACCATGTTTAATGTTGAGAACTAGATAACTAAAACAATGAAAAACACCTTATTTTACGGATCTGAACAGATTAAAAATCTAACCATAATGATCAAACAAAACTCTATAATGATCTCATTCAGATCGATGATTTTGTCTATATTAACAACCTTAACCTTTCCAATGGATCCATTCTTCATGATAGATCCAACCTATCTAGATAAATTTAACCCAAGATGCCACAATTAACTTTAATTCCAGTGAAGGACATGTAGCTGAAGAGTTACGTAGCGTCATTGCCAGCTACAGCATTAGAAGGCGAGAAGGTGTGTTCTAAGTATAACCTAATCGCTAACACTGTACACGATGGTAAGCCTGAGGACGGGTACGTTAGAGTCTTTGATGAGCGAAGGTCACAAGAACTATGGTGAGCTTGCTCATTCAATAATTAACTTCTATAGATCTTTTTTTTTTCTTACTAACTATTATATATGGTGGTGTTTTACTCAACTTCTCAAAAGACTTTTTTAGCATACTTGGAAGTCACACTTAAAACATTGCGTCGGGTCTATGGTAGGATCTAGATCTGTGTGTAAAACCAAACATATAATTTTGAATATAATGTCCATTTCAGGTACGAAATGCAGGATCTTCATGGTGGAACTGTTGTAAGCACATATATACATATATATGAGCACTGGAAATAAACTGACTTCATTCATCTCATTTGCTTTGAGAGTAAAAAAAAACAAAATCAGGTTTTTTCTTGGATTGAGGAGATGATCGAGAGACTGTTTCACTACTTTTTGAAAAAAGATTTGTGAACCTCTTAAGTAGGTACATTCAACAATCATAAAGATAGAGAACTAGTTTTAACATAACTACCATCTTAACTTGCAACCATAAAAAAACTGTTGCTGATGGTTCGATCTTGGGGCTGACAATATTGACATGGAATGGGGAGAAGCTGACTAATAAATATTAGCAAATCCAAGATATTGCGAAATAAACGGCCACATGTTTGTTTATGTTGGAAGAAAAAGGCTAAGGAGGATAAATGCAAAAAGCCTAATTAAGAAGGTCAAGACAAAGAAACATTTTTTTTTTTGTTTTTTTGATAAACCAAATGATCCGGTTCAACGGACACCATGAGCTCCGAGCCAGATCGCGAAGATTTTTACTTTTAGCTGGTTCCGGGTCAACGGACCATGAGATCTAAATAATCATGAGGTTTGGAGAGACTATGAGAATGTCCCGGTGGTCAAATGAGTTGATTTAGTGAACTTCACGTTTAAAGGGAATCGATCTCTGACATGGACCAACACGACAACTCCTCATCAAATAGAAACCCTATACCACCACCGAGCAACATTTAGACAATAAACACGTTGAGTTCGCTTGAGCTTAACAAGATCCTTAGGATATATATATATATATATATATTACGACCATCTAGAACCTTAACAGACATCGATCATAGTCTCTGTTCAAAAAGACAAAATCTGGTAACCAAAACAATTTACCCTTGACGACAAGTAAAGCCTTCAGAATCAGCAAGAGTATTCTCTCTCTTTTCCGCTTCTTATTACCAAATAGGCTTGTCAAAAACAAGGTACAACTTTCTAGAGGTGGCCAAAGTCAGTAGGTAGCCAGTCCGTGTCTACAGCAACACCATAACCTACCCTTACAAAACTTTGAGAGTACAAACATATTTCCTGGTGTAGGATTCTCCAGTGCCCACACGTACAAGTCCACTAACATCGTAAGAATATATCATATGTATTAAGAAAACGAGAAGGGCCTTGGGGTAACAAAAGTAAAGGAATTATTAAATTCACCTTCGGGTATGGGATCGAGAGTGATTCCGGCATCAGCATATTCACGTCGCAGTTCATCGGACAACGTAACGTATTCTTCTTATAATCGAAGTAAGCCTTTATTGACACTTCCCCGCGAGAACTGTTTTCATTTTCTGACTCATCAGGGATTGGGTATTCCTCCACGTCCCAACCGATACATGTCTTATCATCTGCCAAAGCTAATACAGATCATAGACACACAATTTCAAGCATGAGATAGAGATATATTTAGAGAGATCTTACCAATGTATGCAGTGCTGGATGATACATACATATTTTCGTCGGAGAACTGCGTTTCAGAAACTTGGTGAATTTTAGGGTTTAGGTTCCAAAATTCGTGATATGAAATTAAAATCATACAATGTTTTTTATAACTTTTTTTGCATTAAATTAAAAGATAATTACATTTACACCCAACAGATGGCCTTGGTTTACATACAGTTTCATTAAACCGGAGTTACAAAATACCGATACACAGAAATAGAAAACTATTAAAAATGATTAATTTAGTCTAGAATCTCAGAAGATAAAATCCAAAAAAACAACTAAACTAGCACACGCTAAAACAAGAATAAGTTAGCCATAACACCCAAATATCCAACAACGGTTTATGTTCTTCTTGTCTTCACTTAAATTTTGTAAACTTGAAAAAATAAAGAACTTGTGTTTTTGGCAACATGGAAGCAATAACTAATTACGTGACCAAAAAAGTAAAAAGGAAGCAATAATTAATTAGATTCAACCAAATTTAATATTGAATTTTGTTGGACAATTCTCATCAATACCACTAAAATAAGTTTATTTTCCAAATATACCATAACAAGTTTTATTTTATAAAAATACTACAAAAAAAAATTATTTTTAAAAATACCACAAAACTAAAACCAAACTTTAAACTCTCAAAACTAAACTCTAAACACTCAAAACTAAACCATAAACCCAAAATACTAAACTCTAAATCCAAAAATACTAAACCCAAACCCAAAATATTTAAATTTCTTATAATTCAATTTTTAGTTTTGTGGTATTTTTTAAAAATAAAACTTATGATAGTATTTTTGAAAAATAAATTTATTTAGTGGTATTTGAAAAAATTTCTTTTTTTTCCGTACCCAATTTAATATTAATCAAAAATACCTAATCATGATTTCAATTAAAGGAGACTAAGATAACCGCTTAATCGACGACTAAAGAGGAAGATATGACGAAGGATGTGATCCAATTAATACCGATAACGAAAGATACATAAACATTTACTTTATTATATTAAAAAACAAAATCTATTGTTATAATAATAATATTTTTATTTTTTAATTTTAACTAAATCATAGAATAACTTATTTTAAAAGTTTGCATTAGTTTTATAGTTAAAATAAGAAAAATTCCTTAGAATACCACTATTTAGGTTTGTTTTTCAAAAATACTATTAGTTTTATTTTTGAAAATACTATAAATTGTTTGTTTTCAAAAATACCACAAAAACTAAAGAATGAATTATAAGGATTTGTAATTTTAATATTTGAGTTTGAGTTTAGTATCTTGTTAATATTTTGGGTTTAAAGTGTATTTTTGAGGGTTTAAAGTTTAGTTTTGAGAGTTTAAAATTATGTATTAATTTTGTGGTATTATTAGAAAAATTAATTTTGTAATATTAAAAAAAAATAAAACTAATAATTGTATAAGGTGATTCATGTGGTTGTTGTTAAACATTAGTTACCACAGCAAAACCGTTTTGCGGGTGGATTGCAGGAAAATCAACCAAACTTTTAGCCGGAACATGATGTATCTACACCGTTCAAACAACCATATCAAAATTTCGACATTAAAATGTTGGGATTTATGATATGGATATCGAGCTGGAGGTGTTAAAACTTAATATCTTTTGTAGGAGGAGGCTTTAACTTAAGAGAGACTTTTTCTGGAGCTCAACAACAACATTCCTTTAACTTTTTTTTTTTTGGTAATGTTAGTTTGCATTTGCATCAAAATAATAAAAACACTGTTGGAGATAGGATTGACCATCCTATCAGCCCGGCCAAACAAACATTCGAGGCCCATTTAATGAATTCACTCTTGACTCTCAACCCAATACCGAGCAGGTCATCCCGAGCAGGTCGGTCACCGACCAGCTTGGCCCATCGATTGAGGTCCGAAGAGGAATTGTCGACTTACCGAAAAACACTCGAGTGCGACTCGGCAAGAGATTCAAGCTCACCGCACACGCGCTAAGTAACCAAGGCGGTTGACGAGAACTTCAAACCCTCATAAATACCCTTTGTACATCATAAATAAAAGGATCCGGAATTTCTCTTATAAACAAACACTAAAACTAAATCCCGAGCTGGATATCTGTCTTGTCCCGAGCTCTTTTTCAATCACTTTCATCTTTGATCTTTTCTATTAACGGAAGTATTGCCTCAACGTTTATCATTAATCCACACAAATCAACCCGTAATCGACTCATTAATATTAGTTATCTTCGATACTAACATTTGGCGCTAGAAGGAGGGGGGGGGGTTTAAATATTTCCTACACGCAAAGAATAAATCATACAGATGGCCGGAAGAAAATCATCAACTCTACTACGCTCGTCGGACGTTGAAGGACTCGCTCTACCGCAGATACCAACTCCAAGAGAGCCCGGTCCGTCAACATCAGCCCGAACTGAAACGCCCAAACAGACGCTGGCCGACAAGATTCTCTCATCAGAGGTCCTAATCGTAACAGAGCCCGAACTCGCCACTGCCGGAACAAGATGCCCGTTACCTGAAGCCCACGCTAGAGTTGACGCGATGGCCCGAACCCAGCCGTCATGTCCCGATACCGATCTCGCATCAGGGAATCAACTCACCATGAAAAACGCGCTTCTACAAACCTTAATCACCCAGATGACCGAGTCGACTCGAAGTAACAACGAGCGCTTTGCCGAACTCGCGGCCGGTCAGAATATTTGCCATGAGCGCCTAGACAACGTAGCGCCTCGAAGTAACCCTACGATTGATCGTCCAGCAGAAGAAGAACCACGAAGGCTCCCGACCTCGTTTGTAAACGCATCCTCGGTTTCCGATGAACAAGATCGTCTCCTGGGCACCCGCCTTAACCCAGAGGAGCCAAGGCGCTACACGCCAGAATCCTCGCACAGAGAGGAGGAGCGGTTAGCTGAAGTCGTCCCGACTAGCGATCCAAGAAGGCAGGAGCATCGAAGCCCTGAAACCCTCCAAAACCTTCTCGCCGACCAGGAGCGAGATCGCGAATTAGCGAGCATCAGAGCTGAACTCCACCGAGTGACGTCCACCGTTCACCAGGCGACTAGCTCGGCGCCCGAGATAGATCGAATCCTCTGTGAGACGCAAAACACTCCATTCAGCCCCGGTCTGTAAAACACGTCGATTAGATACCCTGGGAAGGTTAAAATCCTCCCGTATAATGGACTGACGGATCCCAGCGAGTTCATGACTGCATTTGTAGTCGCTACGGGACGTCATCAGCTCGCCCCCGAAGAGCGAGAGGCTGGCATCTGCCAGCTCTTCGTGGAAAACCTCGTCGGTCCGGCACTGACCTAGTTCGCCCGCCTAGAGACGCATTCGATCCATAATTTTTACTAACTATCGGCCGCTTTTCTTAAGCATTATTCAATGTTCATTCGACAAGTAACGTCTAATGCTGACCTCTGGGCGTCGACTCGGGGCCTAAAGGAGACTCTCTGATCATACATTGACCGATTTAAAACGGTAGTATCCCGAGCTACCGTGTCGAATGATGCCGCACTGCCAGCCCTGCGGAACGGTCTATGGTTTGAATCAGCTTTCAAAGAAGACATGAAGCTGAACAAGCCGCGAACATTGGAAGACGCCCTTTTCCGAGCTTCTATATTCATCGAGATCGAAGAGGAACGAGCCCTCCTGACTAAAAAACATGCTCCGACCAAAACAGTCACTTTAGAAGATAAAGCTCGGGAAGAACTCTACGAACCCCGACAACACTACGATGACGAATATTTACAGGAAAGGAGTAACCGAGCTGCAACCTTCACCATAAGCGACAACCCAGATTCACCATCAGCTGCTCCCTCTTTCGCAGTTAGCAACAACACACCGTTCCCCCCGAACACCACACCGTTCCCCCCGAACAACAACACCTCATTTCCACCGAACTCACAACAAAACCTGCCGAACTCACAACTGAACCCCGCGCTCTCCTGGAATAAGTGGCAAAATGCAAATTACCAACCCAGGGACAAAAAAGCCTATTGTGAGTTCCATAAAATAAAAGGTCACCCGACCTCCCAATGTCGATCGCTCCATGAAGCTCTTTTAGCACAGTATGAAAAAGGAGCCATCAAACTGGATGACCGCCCTGCCCCCCGGGGAAACACGAATCGCCGAAACAATGGCCAACAACAATTTGGCGGTCGAAACAACAATCAGTGCGGGAACAACGACCAGTTTCCACGCAACGGTCCCCGAGAACAAAACGATGACATACGACGACGCTCTCCATCACGAGATCGAGACGCAAATAGGCAACCCCGCGCTGAGCAAATTGGAAATCACCAAGAGCACGCTCAAAAGGAACAAGAGCTTATGCAAGCGCTACCTCCTGCTAGGCAGCTTATCGAGATGATAATGGGCGGTCCCCTTGAGTGCAACGACTCCGTTTGGTCGATCAAAATGTCCGAACAGCGAGTCGAGGCGAGCTTAAAGCAAATGGAAAACCCACCACCGAGCTCGACCGAGGGGGAGGTCGACATTACCTTTACTGCGAACGATGGATGCGGGGTAGCCCACCCACATCAAGATCCACTGGTCATCCAACTCCGGGTCGCTGACTACGAGATCGGGAGGGTCCTGATTGATACCGGGAGTTCAGTAGATTTCATCTTCAAGGATACTTGGGATAAAATAAGCCTCACCGGCCTCGCCCTCAAGCAATCCAAACGATCCCTCACCGGATTCAATGGTGACACAACTGACACCATCGGAACAGTCAAGCTCCCGATCTATATTGGAGGAACGATCAGGATCGTTAAGTTCGAAGTGATCGACAAACCCGCGATTTACAACATGATCCTTGGGACCCCATGGATCAATATGATGAAAGCGGTCACTTCTACCTAACATCAGTGCCTCAAATTTCCTGTAGGCTCGACGGTATGTATAGTCCGCGGTGACCAGCGGATGTCCCGAACATGCTTCATAGTGGGGCATAAGCTGCGTAAAGCAGTCAAAACATGCCAAGTCATCGACTGTCACGTCTCAAGAGATCCCGACCTCCATAATCAACCATCTCGAAACCTTTTAACCCGAGTAAGTATCGACCCAACCAACCAAGAACATTGCATCCAAATAGGAGCCGACCTCGACGAAGATCTGAGCAGAGAGCTCGTCGCCTTCCTAAAATTAAACGTAGCAACCTTCGCTTGGTCGACTAACGACATGTCAGGGATAGACCCTACGATCGTTAGTCACAAGCTCAAAGTTGATCCAACGTACAAAGAAATAAAGCAGAAGCGACGTAAGCTAAACCCAGAGCGGGCACAAGCTGTCAACGACGAAGTCGAACGACTGACCGCGGCTGGATCCATAACAGAAATACATTACCCTGACTGGTTGGCCAACCCTGTGGTTGTCAAAAAGAAATCGGGCAAGTGGAGAGTCTGCGTATATTTCACCGACCTCAACAAAGCTTGTCCCTAGGACAACTTTCCTTTGCCGCGTATTGATCAGGTCATTGAAACGACCACGGGAAACAAACTCATTTCTTTCATGGATGCCTTCTCGGGATACAACCAGATCTGCATGCATCCCGACGACCGAGATAAAATAGCCTTCATAACATATCGGGGTACGTATTGCTATAAAGTCATGCCATTCGGCTTAAAGAATGCCGGAGCAACCTATCAACGCCTCGTCAACAAAATGTTCGCGGACGAGCTCGGCAGAACGATGGAAGTTTACATCGACGACATGCTCGTAAAATCTTTACTAGCGAGAGACCATGTCGGTCATCTAAGAACGTGCTTCAACACTCTTAACAAATATCAGATGAAACTAAACCCGGCGAAATGTACCTTTGGGGTTACCTCCGGAGAATTTTTAGGATACATCGTTACCCAACGCGGCATCGAGGCTAATCCCGCGCAGATAAAAGCAGTGCTCGAACTCCCTTCACCAAAGAACAAGCGTGAAATACAAAGACTCATGGGGAGAATCGCCGCCCTCAACTGCTTTGTCTCCCGATCAACGGATAAGTACCTGCCGTTCTATCAGCTACTCCGCGGGAACAAAGAATTCATATGGGATGAACGGTGCGAGGAGGCTTTCCAACAACTTAAGGCGTATCTATCGACGCCCCCCGTCCTCTCAAAACCCTAGGTAGGGGAGATCCTGTACCTCTACATTGCTGTCTCCAGCTCGGCGGTCAGCGGCGTCTTAGTCCGAGAAGACAGAGGCGAGCAGAAACCCATATTCTATGTCAGCAAATCGATAGACGGGGCGGAAAGCCGATATCCCGCACTGGAAAAACTCACCCTCGCCGTCGTTACCGCAGCTCGGAAGCTGCGCCCCTACTTCCAATCTCATACGATCATTGTTCTCACCAACCAACCGCTGAGAACAATCCTCCACAGTCTCAGTCAATCGGGTCGGATTGCCCAATGGGCAGTCGAACTCAGTGAATACGACGTTGAGTACAAGGGCCGACCTGCCGCTAAATCCTAAGTTTTGGCGGATTTCCTGATCGAGTTAGTTCCCGAACTAATTGGCACCGATGTTTCCACCTAGTGGGACCTGTTCGTCGACAGATCATCCTCTCGCCATTGCTCCGGCATCGGTATTAAACTCAAATCACCAACGGGCGAAGTATTGGAACAGTCGTTCCGCTTGGCATTCCCGACCTCAAACAACGAAGCCGAATATGAAGGCCTGATCGCCGGACTCAAGTTGGCAAGGGGTGTTGGAGCAACAAGCCTCCGAGCACACTGCGACTCACAGCTCAAACTTTGGATACCTACCTCAAACTTGTCAGAGACCTGACCATTGAGTTCAACGAATTTAGCCTCACCAAAATACCCCGAGGAGAAAACATTTCCGCCGACGCGCTTGCTGCCCTAGCATCGACGAGTGATCCAACTCAGTGCCGCGTTATACCAGTAGAAAGCATCGACTATCCTAGCATCGTTCTCCCTAGTGGAGTCGCACTAATCGAAGATGCACCCGTGACCGAACTCAATCACATAGACGAACAACAAACCACGGATCATGTCCCTCTGCCACTTGCGGAACCGATCTCAACAGATTGGCGAACAGAGATACTATCATACATAGAAAACGGGGTGACCCCGGCCGACAGATGGGAAGCTCGGCGTCTTAAACGGAAATGCACACGATATGTTCGTCTCAACGACGGTCTATATCGATGGAGTTCCTCCGGAGTCCTCCTAACCTACCTGCACGGGCATGTAACCACCGAAGTGATGAAGGAACTGCACGAAGACGCGGGAGGAAATCATTCCAGTGGCCGAGCTCTCGCAATAAAAATCAAAAACCAAGGCCATTTCTGGCTGACAATGCTCAAAGATTGTGACAAGTTCGCAGCACGATGCGAACAGTGCCAACGACACCCTCCGATGATACACCTTCCCGCCGAGCTCCTCAGCACGGCGACTACACCTTACCCATTCATGCGGTGGGCAATGGACATCGTAGGACCCATGTCCCGATCTCGAGGTAAAGCCTACATACTCATAATGACGGATTACTACACTAAGTAGTTCGAAGCCGAATCCTACAACAATATCCTCGCCAACGACGTACGCAAGTTAATGGCCCACAATTCATCTCGGGACTCTTCTATTACTCCTGCGCAAAATGGCGGATAAGACTGAACAAGTCCACACCTCGGTACCCACAGGGCAATGGGCAAGCTGAGGCAACAAATAAAACAATAATCGACGGCCTCAAGAAATGACTCGGCGCCAAAAAGGACTTTGGGCAGACGAGCTCGATGGCGTCCTCTGGAGTCATCGTACTACACCACGAACCGCGACTGGCCGCACGCCGTTCTCCTTATCTCACGGCATGGAAGCGATAGCTCCATCTGAGGTCGGGATTCCAACACTACGCCGATCTATGCTCGTGCACAACCCCGCCCTCAACGACGACATGCACCGAATAGAGGAAGACTTCCTAAAGGAACACAGGGATACCTCCCTTCTACGGATACAAAATTACCAACAGCTCGCCTCCAAATACTACTCGGCGCACACTGGGAAGAAAACACTGCCGAAGAAAACGCCAGAAAGCTCGGCGCACACTGGGAAGGCCCTTACCTCGTCTCAAAAATCGTAAAACCATGTGTCTACGAGCTGTCTACAATGAACGGTGAAGCTGTTCCGCGCTCATGGAACACGATGAACCTGAAGCGCTTCCAACACTAACGCTCCCGACCTAGCATTTTTGTATAACAACACGGTCTGACCGAACTTTGACTGGCTTGATCCCCCTGATCGGGGGTACGTAGGCAACCTTGTCCAAGGTGTAGCCATAATATAAATATATTAAATATATTAAATTTCAAAAAAAAAAAAGCCGAGCTCTCACTCGCCAAAAGAAAAAAAAAAAAAAAAAAAAAAAATATCAGCCGAGTTCTCACTCGCAAATCAGCCGAGTTCTCACTCGCAAATCTCCCGTGCACAATCCTAAGCACGAAGCCGAGTTCTCACTCGTAAACATCCCGCGCACAAACTTTTGGCGCAAAGCCGAGTTCTCACTCGCAAATCTCCCGCGCACAAGCCTTAAGCGTGAAGCCGAGTTTTCACTCACCCACTCTTCTACACACAAAACTATAAGCGTATAATTGAGAAAACACGTGACCGAGCTCACTCTCACACCATATTAAAGTTACGAAAATGCAATTTGTTTTCAAACAAAAGTTTTCATTAAAAGAAAAAAAAGGTTATACGGTTACAATGTCTCCCGACCTACAACCTTCACTACAATACCTACTACAAATCTAATACATAACAGGAAAGCCGAACATAGTGGTCTACAACGACCAAGGGGATAAACCCGACGCTCGTACTTCAGCCGTATCCTCCGACGTAAACATCCAAAGGGTGGTCCCATACGAGCTGCAGTAAAAACGGTAACCACCGACCTAGCGTCATGGAAGGGCATCTTCTGACACCTCAAAATCTGAAGGAAGCAGATCGGGTATAGAGCTGGCTTTGAGCTCGGCCTGATACTTGGCCTCATCTTCCTCCAACTTCCCTAATAACTCGGCCGGAACTGCAATCCCTTCTTTGTCCCGAAGAGTTTCGAGACATCTTCGCAAGCCCCGAGCTTGGGTGAAGAGAGCTTTGGGACGCTCGAGCTTCTTACGGGCGTCCAGATTATCCCGAATCAGATGGAGCTGAGCAGCACTTTTGGCTTTATACCCTTCGAAGCGATTGACGACCCCCTCCTTCTCCTTCTCGAGCAGGCCCTCTCTTTCCCTGTGACGTAGATTCTCGGCCTTAAAAACATCGCACTCCGCACGAGCAATGTCCGCATTCGACCTGTTCTTCTCGAGTTCGGCCTCCAAGTGAGCCAACCGAGCCCTGTTCTCGTCCTGCTCTGCGATCAGTTCGGAGCGAACCTTTGCTAGCTCGGCCTTTAAGTTAGCTTCCCGACGCCGCAACTCGTCACCTTCAGCTGCCAGCTTAGCAGTTTTCTTCTGCTCTTCGTCGAGCTCGGCCGCCTTGACCCCCACTCCCGTCGCGAAATTTTCAGCTTCTTCCTTCGCGATCTTGATCTGCGTATTGTATTCCCGAGCTAGGTGAGCGAGCGCTTTCCCCATCTGAAAACGGCAAAGATTAGAAGTGAGAAACGGACCTATCAGAAATCATATTAAAACATAAGTACTCCGAGTTTACCTGCACGAAGGAGTGAGACGCACGAATAAACGGCGATGGCACCGCCATCTCCTGAACTTGCGGCACATCACCAACGGTGCACGAAATCGCCCTCACCAGTTCGGCGCAGTCAGGCGCGCTCTCAAATATGGGCTTCGATGACCGAGAATAGGTGAAGGAGAAGCCGTGCTCACCACCCTCTCCCTCTGCAGTGGTTTTTTGTTTTTTTGGGAGAACGTTCCCCCGAGCTCTGCTTTGACCTCTTCCCCTTAGCCTTTTTGCGACGAGCTCGATCCTCGTCCTGATCAATTGGGATTGGGGCCACGCCTTCAACAGTTGGCTCCTCGACAACATTTGGGACCTGTTCTTCAGCAATGTCCCCGACCTCGTCAGCCACGTCCCCGACCTCGACTCCATCAGAAGGGTTCATCTCAGCCAAACCCGGAGTCGGCATAAATATTTCCGCTTGAGGACTTAACCCAGGAGCTTCAGGACTTGGCATTTCCTCCATGTTGAGAAAATCGTCGTCCCCGAAGTCCAATGCACCGACCTCTTCACAAGCTTCAGCATCTCCTTGAGCCTCAACTTCTCTCTGACCTTCAGCCTCCTCCCGAGCTACTACAGGAGACGCAACTAGCTCGTCGGCGTAATCAGGGACATCGTACCACATCCTCAGAAGATTTCCTGAAACAGAAACTATTAACAAAAAACCCAACAACAATTGCACACGATCGAATGAGATCCCGAACTCACCTGTTGCGACGTCCTCTCGGGCTTTACGAACTCTTTCCTCGAACACTTCCTTCCAGGAAATGTTCGCTGCTTGCAGAGTACCGAGTGCTGCCTCGAACGCGCCTGACCGATAAGCGCTAGTCTTGTGTTTCGCTGAAAGCAAAAGCAAACAGTTAGTAATCGGGAATAGAAATGACTCCGAACCGACCTAAACAAACGGGGCTCTACCGGGCTTGAAGTTCCATACTGTACGATAGCCCTCCCCGGGGTCCAGACCGGAACCACCACCGGTCTTTACAAAAAAGTAACGCGTCTGCCACTCATCAAATTTACTAGGCTTCCCGGCCAGGATCTTTGACCCGAGATTGAAAGCAGCGTAGTAAGTCCCATTGTACCCCGAGTTCTTCTTTTGAGTCGTCAGGCACTCAAACAAATGATCAGTCAATTCGATCTCGTGCTCGGCAGCTAGAACGTAGCAGGCAATCATGTTCTGAACAGTGGTTGGGCAGACCTGTGAAAACGCCAAGTCACGAGCTCGGCAGTATCTTATGAACACCTTGGGAAGGGGAAACCACAGGTGCATCCTCGTAAAGAAGCTCTCGTAGACGCATACGAAACCCGGAGGAGGAGTCCAAGGCCGATCTTCTGACTTAAGAACCCTAAACTCACATACCGGGAATTTTTCTTTCAGCGGGTTTAGGGACTCCCACTTTGTCCACGTGGGAGTCCACCTTCTCTAAACGAAAGCTTCCTCTCCTTCGGGACCCGTGGTTGTCTTCCCCGACCTCGACCGCGACTAGCTACTCTGACCACTCCAGGTGCAGGAACCGAAGTGGAGGTTGGTACTGATACAGAAGTCCCTGAACCTTGGCCGCGACTAACCACCCTGACCTCCCGAGGTGGAGCAGAAGTGGGAACCCTAACTGACAAGGACGCACCTGTAGTACCAGCTCGGCCCACACTCTGACAAGCCGCAGGTACCGGCGTAGACGCACCTGCTTCACCAGCTCGGTCTACTCCCTGACGAGCTGCGGGTGTCGACGTAGACACTCCTGCATCTTCAGCTCGGTCCACTCTCTGACACACTGAACCCAAAGGAGGCGCCCCCGAACCGAAAACTCTGTATCTGCGACGAACGCTCACATCCGGCATAGACGTAGAAGCCTCCGCACCGCGAACCGACCTCTGATGAGTGAGAGGTTGCGCCGCAGACATAGAAGCTGCCATAGTAGCAGTTCGGTTCCTCTGACGACGAGCCAATGGAACGTCGTCCTCATCTTCCTCTTCATCAAAAAGGGTGATGGCTGGATCAGGAACAGGAGACCTAACGTCAGACTCCGAAAAACCCCCGTATCGGCCAGCAGATTCAGAGTGCGAACTCGATTCCGCTCGGATTCCATCGAATAATTAAGTCAGACATCGTTGATAAAGGAGAAAGAAGTCGAAAGGACACAGAACAATCCCGGAGAGCCCCGACAAAGCAAAAACGCAGAAATAAGCAGAGAAGAGACGACGCACCTGTTCTGAGGCCAACGATCGTCGGAAACACGAAAAGCTAGACTGGACGAAAGTGATCGCCGGGAGACAAGAATACGACGAAGTAAAAAGAGTAGAGAGAAGAGAGTACGAATTAGAGTGATTGCAAAAGTAAAGAAAGAAAAAACGAAAGAAAGTCGCGTTTATTAAACGATGACATCGAACTCCGAGTTCTTTTCACCACAAGAAAGCGACACGTGGCGACTCAGCGCGGGAAACCTAGTCGACACGCCATAAGAGTTCGACACGTGGCTAGGGCGCGGGAATCAGAAAAGATGCCAATGATTACATCACACGGTGAACTTCACGCGCAGACGCAAAGCGCGGCTTTCCCACCCACAAGCTCATTCAACGATCACGGTTAAGAAAATGAAGCGATAGATCGGGATCAGAACAATTCCTCCTGCGCAATTGTTTCTTTACAAGGAATGCGCCGGGCTGAATCCTATAGAGCTCGGAGTGCTCACATCCTTTCGTACCCCGAGCTGGGGGGGCTATTGTTGGAGATAGGATTGACCATCCTATCAGCCCGGCCCAACAAACATTCGAGGCCCATTTAATGAATTCACTCTTGACTCTCAACCCAATACCGAGCAGGTCATCCCGAGCAGGTCGGTCACCGACCAGCTTGGTCCATCGATTGAGGTCCGAAGAGGAATTACCGACTTACCGAAAAACACTCGAGTGCGACTCGGCAAGAGATAGCTCACCGCACACGCGCTAAGTAACCAAGGCGGTTGACGAGGACTTCAAACCCTTATAAATACCCTTTGTACATCATAAATAAAAGGATCCGAAATTTCTCTTATAAACAAACACTAAAACTAAATCCCGAGCTGGATATATGTCTTGTCCCGAGCTCTTTTTCAATCACTTTCTTCTTTAATCTTTTCTATTAACGGAAGTATTGCCTCAACGTTTATCATTAATCCACACAAATCAACCCGTAATCGACTCATTAATATTAGTTATCTTCGATACTAACAAACACTTCTTTCATTTGTGTTTGATCTCTGTCATTTTAAGAAAAGCTTTAATCTCAATTTCTTTTCCATGAATAATAATCACCACAACCGGATTTAAGCATCCACAATTTGATACCATATGTGCGGAAACAAATTCCTAACTCCGAAATTACCATGTTTAACGTTGAAAACTAGATAACTAGCACCTACTATTTTATTAATTTTAAGTATACTTAAAATTTTGATATATATATTAAAATTTTAAAGGATGGTCAGTTTCATTCATATATGGCAGTGTGGCTCCAAAATCAAGTGCGGAATGAAGCAATTTCATTCGTTTGTTCTATCTTATGTTTTACCAAATTTTCAAATGTTAGGATTTATAATTTTACGAGCAGATGCAGTGCCGTGCTCAGATTTCTGGAGGCATAGGACGAATTAAAGAATATTTAGAATTTTTTTATGATATATATTACATAGAAATAAAATATTTTATAATAAAAACCAATGATATAAAATAATATTCTTTAACTCCAAATGTTCTCTTAACCTTCTAGGTGTAATACTGCTAGTTATTTCTTTATTTTAATATATTTTTGAGTTATTATTATATGTTACTATAGAATGTGTTTTCAAAATTGAATATTCTCTTTTAAATTAAAGGAATAAATAAAAATATAATTTCTATCGAAAAACATAAATAAAAATATAATTTCTATCGAAAAACACAGTATTAAAACCTAACCAAAACCATAACTTTACTTATTAATTTTCAATAAAATGGGCCTTTAATTTTAATTTTGTTTGGTGGCCTCGGCATTTGCCCTTTTTTTTAAAGGGTGAGCACGGCTCTGAGCAGATGAATATATTGTAGCACAGAATATCAGAAATATTCACAAACCTAATATTATTAATTGAGTTATAGTTTCCTACACTGTTTTATACATGAAATTAGAAAAAGGTCTAGTAAATAAATAAATTTTGAAATGTTTTTTTTTTTTGTAAATGGCTCCCCTCGTATGGTTGGCACTAACCTACAAAGAGCATACCAAGTACCTTTAGAAGCTACAAGCTGGACAAATCTTTATGATCTGAGAAAGAAGACAAATGCCTAAGTTGATTATACAGAGAAATAGTAGAACAATGTAACTATAATCGATGGAGTTATACACCAGGAGACTCCAAGTTTATTAAGCAGAACCACCAAGTGAAATAAGTCGACATAACACAAAACATTACCTCAGACTACTCACTCAATCTGCATATTCTTTCATAAACTGAACACGGGGAATGTGTTGGACTTTGTAGTAATTTTGTCCTCCTTCGGACAATTTCTCCTTCCATTTCATCATATGCATTCCCACAATTGTCAGTTCTTTTAAGGATGTTAAGTATCTGAGCCCATCCGGAAGCTCCTTCAACTTTCTGCATTCATTTATAGTCAAAGTATGAAGACACGACATCGAGCTTTCTTCTATTACCCACTCTTCCCAATCATATTGTCCAGATAATTTTAGCACATGCAATTGAGGAAACCCGCCTTTTGAGCACACCATTCTCTTCCCAGTGAAAGCACGGTATGATAATTCAACCCACTTCAAGTGAAGCAACTTCTCTAGAATCGGCATTGGATCCTCCTCCATGCAGCAATACCGTAGACATATGTGTGCAAGGTTTGGAGGGAATCGATGTTGTTCAAGCAATCTTGGCATATGCATGCCCACCGTTAAAACTTTGAGATGAATGGAATCAAGAACAAATTTACCTTCATTATGGCCATCATGCATGACCTCGTACAATGAAAGCTGTTCGAGTTCTCTCAATTCACAGAGAGATGAAGACAGAGTTTCTAAAGTACAACCATCAAGGGAATGGACAGTGAGAGTTCTGAGATTAGTCATACCAAGAACGTCCTTCACAATACTGTTCTCTAGTGAGTAACCGCTCAAGGTCTCTAGGTTCACCAGATCACTCAATTCCAATTTTGTTTTAACATCCATTAGAAAAGGTAAGACAAGGTACCTCAATTCTCGCAGTTCTTTCAAAACATTTGGCACATGAACTGAAACCCCATCAACACCTAGATTTAAATAGAGCAGAAGCTTCAGATTCCGCAGAGAAGAAGGTAAATGAGATACTCTAGCCCTGTATAAGCTCAGGAATCTCAAGTGGATAAGCGCTCCAATGCTGGACGGTAACTTCCCTCCTTGAATCTTGGCTCTAGAAAGATCCAACACCCTGAGAAATGGTAAACTCCCAAAGTCTGGAAATGATTGTATCACAGCATCTTCCTTGGTCATGAAAAACAAAAGAGATCTAACTTTCTTAGTTTCTTCATGTCCCATCAATTCAAATGCATTATGACTATGTACAGCGAGTCTGCGAGAAGATTGAACATTGATGGTAGAGGTAGAGGTAGATGTAGGTACTTTGGCGATTTGTAGAAAGTTCTCTTCTTTGGCTTTAGATAAACAAACTCCTCTCATGATGTCATGCATATGACAAGACTCAATTCTCGAAGTCGGATAGCTTCTTTCAACAATAACCATATTTCTTCTCACTAACTCTTCTAGGTAGCCTTCCGCATTATCTCGAGTGGTTGCTCGATAGATCATTATAAGTCCTTCTGCAGCCCAGTAATTAAACAATGTCTCTACATCTATCTTGTAGGCTTCAGGGAAATGGGCGAGGTAAAGGAAGCAATGCTTTAAGTCCATTGGCAAATCTTCATAGCTCAAAGACAATACTCGGTAAACCGAATTGATATTTAAGTTAGATCCTCCTACAATATGAGGTCCAATATTTTCATATACTCTTTTCCACTCGGGAATGGTATGTTTTGTAGCTAACAGTCCTCCCAAACCTTAACAGCTAACGGTAGTCCTCCACAATGGGTGACCATTTCCTTACCCATGATTTCCAGCTCTTCATCAACCATGCATTCTGCACATCATCACAAAGTGTTATCTTTCAAGTTTTGAGCGTTAAAATAAAGATATTGCCTAACTACATCACTTCCCAAAAGGATTGCCCGTGTAGGGGTTATTTTAGTCAACTAATCTAGAGGATTGTTGTTAAAAACATCTAAATGATTCTGATCAACAGGAAAAACAAAATGAACAATATAAAACATCCTCAATTTCATATCTTAAAGTATACCTGCTTTGCCTCTCCTAGGAAATGCTAGTCTTTGGCATCGAGTCCAACTTTGTTCAGGAGTAAGGCTTTTAGGCCTAAAGGAAAAGCATTTCGGATCTGCATCAACACTTTCATTGCGGGAAGTAAGTAGCATCTTCCAACCTGCAAAATATTTCTGATTTACAATTAAGAATTACAGGCAATTATGACCCAATGTGTACAGAGAAACACTGCATATATTTGATAAGACCTCACCTCTTTTCTGTGGAAACACTTCTTTTATTCGATCCCAGTCTTCTGCTTTCCATATATCATCTAGGACAATCAAATATCTGTCAGTTTCCAACAACTGAAAGAGTTTACCCTGACGTGTAAACTCATCCATCTGTAAAATCTCCCTATCATCTGGTTTAAGATCTTGCAAGATTCTTTGCCAAACATGCTTCTGTGTAAACTGTTGCGAAACACAGATCCATGCGAATCCATCAAAATGACGTCGTACTATGTCATGATGAAAAACTTGTCTGGCCAGAGTGGTTTTACCAATACCGCCCATCCCGGATATAGAAACCACTTGAATGTTATCATTTCCCACCAATTGACCAACCAAATCTTCAACACTCTGATCCATCCCCACAAGACCGCTTTCAGATTTGTTAGGATATGTATGTCGGATTTCCCTTTGTTTATCCTCAAGGGACAATGAACGCCCACCATCGATTATCTGCAGTATTCCGAAACTTTGCATTCCCACAATCACATCAGAGATCCTCTTAGTTATTTCTTTGATATCTGAAACTACTTTCCGGTGATCCACTAAGATGGAAGCAAGTCTGGTGACACGCTTCTTGATCCCTTTTTCTTTTCTTCTTCCTTCTTTCATAAGAAAGGTTTCAATTATATCCTCAGCATCATAAACAATGTCTTTGATATCTTCCAAGAAGTTTCTCACCCTTTCACTTTCATGTTTCTTGGCATCTGCATCTTTCAACAAAGACTGTAACCTTCCCAGCTGACGTTTTAGATCAGAAACTTGCTCGTGAACTCCCTGGAATTGCTCAGATTCTCGACTCAGAAGATCCCAAAGCTTCTCAATTCCAAACAAGATAACTCCTTCAACCATAACTTCTCTCCTGCCCACCATATGAACACTGACATCAACAATCACTGATGAGGGACCATCACAAGAAGCCAAGAACCCACAATCACCAGGTGAAACATTCTTGGAGAAATTATCTAAAACCCAATATGGACATGGACAGTTCTAGTGTGACGTGAATCATCCTTGAAGTCAAATACGATATTCTATCATATCCAAAAACCAAGAGACACGTTTCTTAATATAAAATTACAGAAATCCATAACTATAAATCAAGTTTGTGGTTACAGCCAAAAACAAAAATCGTTAAACAAGACTCGTGATCATTCAGACATAAATCTCAAAGCAGGCTCAAGTAACCAAAACAAGATAGAAAAGACAGATCAACGCATAACAAGCAGAAAACATAAAAAGAAATGAGTAAGATAATATCATATACCTCTCGTTTGAAATATACTTAGCTTGTGCTCACAGCGTTCTTTGGAAGAAAATAGGTGAGCTTTTACTCTTCTATGACAATGAGCCGTGAGTCACTCCTTTTTAAACACGGCTTCTTTGACTTTGTTTTTTTTTTTTTGTCGTTAAATGGAGATTTCAAAAAAGACCCTTGCTTTGCTTGTATCTAACTCGAACTAGTTTCATTTTCATACTAGTTATTAGTTAACTATATAACAAACAATACAGCTAAGCAATGGTGCTTGTTTCTCATCTTAATTACTTGCATAGCTTCCACAAATCAGCAAATTCAAATCAACTACCTAAATATTTGTACTGAGACATTGACTCATAATCAACTAGCAATAACCTGGATTTATTTCGGAAATCTGCAGACCACGCTATGACGTAACGCATTGATCATATGACTGTCCAAGTGTCTGCTAGGCATTTTGTCGAACATCTTAACTGCGTCGTCATGGGATTGACCGCTCCTCACATACCAATCGACCAATTGCATTCGAAAGTAATCAAATTTCTCTCTTCCGTGTAAGACAGGACCAATCAACTGTGACCAAGACAGCCGCGTCTAGCGTGTAAATTCCGACAAAAATGCCAAGACATGGGTTTGGAGTTTACAGTCATACCCTTTTATCTAACGTATTTTCTAAGTTGTTTCATGGCTTTTGTAGTAGAAATTTCGTGGGATATCCACGTATTGTATCAACTCGTTGTACGGGATTTTTGTTTTCTATGCAAAAGTGTGTGCATAACCACCCTATGTGACTTCTCTCCATAAATCTTGTCAATTTGTATTTTAACTTATGAGGCAGTGTACCTTACCATAATATATGTGTGGGTTTGACCGTTGGAGCACCATGATTAAAGTTAGTAACTTATATGGACTTAAAAACCTTGGAATCTGCACACTTTCGATTTCAATAATGGATATATCAGATTAACCAATATTTTTGTCTCAGACATGACTAATGGAAACAAATTAAACTTTGACAAGATGCATTCATTAAAAAGCTAACAAAAGGAAACTACAACTACTGAGTACTGATTTCAGTCTAAAGAGTTTACTTGTCCAACGCAAAAGACCAAAGCTATAACAGATTTACACTAGCAAAGAAGAAGCCCAACTAACTTTAACTGTCATATTTTTTTCTTCCTTTTTCTTACCTTTGAATCTGATCTGAACCAGAGTTGTTAGCAGCCGACGCACTCGAAGGCCGTCCATTTTCCGTCCCTGCTTTCTCTGCAACGCCCCATCTTCTAAAAGGTTCAGGGGTTTCGAGAACTTTAACTGACCCATCAGAGAGTCCTACAGCTATTTGATTCGGTTCTTGAGGATGGGCAGTAATTACCAGTGGCATGATTGGAGCACTATTTGCAGAAAGAAACAAGATTTTGTCAGAACGATTCAACAGCTTCAAGTAGTTACAAGCTTCATGTGGAATAAGATTTTTAAGGTTAACTAACCTGTTTGGCGTGGGTTGTGGCATGTAGGCTGATGGGGCAATGCGACATCTGAGCCTCAAGTATTCAGCATCGAAGACTCCGATGTTTCCATCTGCAAATGATGCGTAAACCAGTTGACTGTTGCAGGAGTAAGATGCGCAGGTTATGGGTGACGATAGCGATTCCTGTGGCACCCACTGCATGATAAGAGACAACAACAAAAATTAACAAATTGAGAACTAAGCCTTGTGGCTGTTATGTGAAACAAATATGGCGAAAATGAGACAATGTTGTCTCATAATGCACATCAAAATGGAATCTCAAGAGAGAAAAAAATTAGTATTTGGATGTGGATTATCAGCTTTGAATTAAAAATGATGACATAGAACGGTTTGGACAGGATAGTGAAAGCATATGTGTGGCCTCAACTGGAAAAACAAAAGATACTTTAAATACACTTCACTGGTATTAGTGAAACATATTATTTTTGTACCTTCTGAATGCACTCCATCTTTGAACCGTCATATATGGCTATCTGTGTCTCATGAGAAACCAGTAAATGGACCTGGTCGTTGTGGAACTGGACACGAGTGTCGCCTACTGGTGACTTTCCAGCTGGTAGTGGGATAGCTGAAGATTTCTTCTTCTCCCATGAGTCAGCACTCCAAAAGAACAGCTATAGCATAGAGAGGTCCATAAAGTTACAACCAAGTTTGGTAAAAGCTCAATAGCAGTACCGAGAAAGTTAAATGTTAAACGTACCTGGGCATCAGCACCAGAGGAAACCAGAATATTGAGAGTGGCAGAGAATGCTAAACCAGTGATGTGCTTTTGGTGGCCTTTCAACTTTGTTTTCACCTGTAGATTGAAAGAGAGATTCTATTACAAATCCTCTGAAGAAAAATAAAAGAACTCTTATACAAAAGATATATTATAGCAGTTAGCTCAACACAATCTTTATAGACAAAAGTAAATCAAAATTTCAATATGAATACCTCGTGTTCACAAAAATCAGTAATCACGATCTCATACGAATTAATTACCTCATCTACCCTGACGTTGTAAATATGAATAGTAGAATCCTCCATCCCAATTGCAATAATGTTATTATCTTGAGGATGAAATGCCAGAAACGTCGAAGCCGGAGGAGGTGGCATGAACGTAGTCATTACCTGTGAACAGAATGAAAATGCCAGTAAAGTCCACATATTGGACACATACCAGTTCTGTTGCAGAAGAATTTTATTGAAAAGATGCTTCCACTACAAGCCGAGTATACCAAAGTTAATAGTGTTGTGGCATCACTGGTAAAGACATAATTGTCTGAGCACAGTGAAAAAAATTGATACGAAGCTTACCTTAAATGTCATCATATTAAACAGTGAGACCTTTCCACCACAAGCAGACATTACGTACGAGTCATTCTTAGAAAGGGCTATGCATGGAACAGTTCCCTCAGGATTCTCCGGAACATCATTTGTCATTAAGAGACCACTGTTAGGTTGCCAATGCTGTGGAGTGACACTAGCAGTAGCCTTAAAAAGAAAAATAACACTCTCAGCGACTTGGAAGGGAGAACATAGAAGTAATCCAAGCACAAATACTTTTATGCATACATATAATATATAAAGATATATCAAACTGCGCGAGTAGAACTTAAGTTTGTATTACCTTTCCAGTTGGATTTTGCTCGTTGCGGCTCCACTTCCATAGTCTCTGGACACCATTTGTTCCAAGAGCCAAAATGCCAACACCCGAATTTGTATAAAGAAGCCGAGCGACCTTAGACATGAAAGTGGAAAATATAATCCCAATTATTGTCTTACACAAACAGGATAAGTAATGGAAGTCCTGAATAAATTTATTAAGGAAATAAATAACAAACCTTGCTAACAGAATCCTTGCTATCTGGCATGGTCACTTGTCGGCACTGAGCGGGATCTACAATTTCCATGAGCTCCGAAGGTTTGGACTTTTCAACAGACTCCATATTTCTTGGCTTTTCCATAGTTCTTGACATTGCATCAACTCCGTTCTGTAAAAGTAATAACACCAAAGTTGGAGGACAACGCAGCAATTTGTATAAACAGAGATTTTTTTTTTAACCGTCACACAGAAACTTATGAACTATACAAAAGAAGATACATTTTTCAGTGGCCACGGTTCTAATATCCCAGATTGATTATTTTAACTGTGGATTAAATGCATGGATAAAGGATTTTGATCAAATCAGTGAATTTGAGTGATGCCATTAGTGCCTCAGGATGAATTGTACAGAAACAATAACCCGATATGTTGCTACCCATACAATGCTCTACCTGTCCCCTATATTTATCTATTGCTGAAAGATAATAAATAACGTAAGCCGAAATATAGTAAAACATACAGGAATAGGGGTTGGCCTTGCAGGAGAGCCAATATCCATTTGTTCCATTTTACCAATAGCTGGGGTAATATTTGTAACCATTGCAGATGTAGATACCTGATTACCCAGAACAAAATGGTAAGTTCAATTGGACGAAAGGTATGACCCGAATAAAATTCAAGAAAAGTGCATAAGAATTAATTTTAACCTTCATCTCTGTCGATGCTCTGGATGCTTCGAAAGAACGAGCTTCCATGACCCTTAAGGTTCTCAGACCATCGCCATTAGCAAGGATTTTGAATCCGTTATCAGCTGTAGTGACAGCAAGAAGGTTCCCTTCCTTGTTGAATCTCAATCGGGGAAGGCTCTGATATAGGCAGTACATAGCACGGTAAGGAACTATCAAGTATATGCAACCATAAAAAGGAAAAAGAGAAACTATTATATGCAAGTAGTCAAGAGCAATAGCTTGAATATCGTACCGGGAGTCCTCCATCCGCCTCGACAGTTGTTAAGAGATTAGTATTGTCCATATCCCAGAATTTTACTTGGTTATCTTCACCAACAGCCAAAAATCGGTTGCGTGTTGTATCAAACTGAACCACCCCTGTAGATCTCTTTCTAAAGCCCAAATATGTCCTCTTTATGGCACCTTCACTCTCATTCCACTCAACCAGGAAGGAATCTCCGTCTTTACTCGTTCCACAAGAAAATAATCTGAAACAATGGGAACTTTAACATTTACCACGGTCGCAACTTGCAGCAGATGACCTGTAGCTTCTTTATTAATCTGATAACTAACTATATTCTTACAAAAAAAACTTCCCACCAATGGAAATAACGCAAGTTTGTTACTTTCTCATATAATTTAGTTGTCTTATATGGCCACATCAATTGAGTCTTTTCTATAGTTTTCAAAACTAGACTACGAATCAAGGGTGTTATGAAGCTGTATAATTTTATTTTCAAGTTTAATTTCTAGCTCTTTGAGCAAGGAGAAAGTACCTGCTACCATCAGCACTGTATAGCATAGTTGTACACCACTGTCCTGGTGCATCATAGTCAACTCTGGAACCCACATTATCATAGAGCCAAGCCTTGATCTTACCATCAAGAGCAGTTGAGAATATAAACTGTATGAACGAAAAGAAAAATAATTAATACAAATGAAAAAAGTTTCACTATTAATTTACACCCACAATGAATCCACTCCAGAAGATAATAGATTCTGTCCAATGCAACCAAAAATGGAACTGGATTGCTATAACTAATGGAAAAAAATATTTCTTCTAGACTTATCAACAAGAGATGGCTGTACCTGGATGTTCTCTTTCTGGTGAGGGCAGATGGAGTAAACTGGTGCCTCGTGCCCTTCAAAGGTATAAAGTTTCTTCCCACTCAAATCCCAGACCTACTCATAAAGTATCTGTCAGACAGCTATAAAGGGACGTCACAGAAAAGGCACATAACAGCCGCAGAATTTTCACTGTTTTCCTTTGCATACGTACCTTTATAAATTTATCATCCCCACAAGTCACAACACAAAGTTGCTTATTTGGGTGGGCGAAGGCCAAGTCATGCACACAACCAACATGAGCATCCATCTATAGGCAGAAATAAACTATTTGTTCACTTTTTGCAGACGCCATAACAATGTTAAACTAAGAAAAAAGGAATAGGCATGCCTCTAGGTGTTGACGTAATTCAGACCCTTGGTAAGCATATATATGGATCAGATGTTTAGTAAACGCAACCCCTGTACATGAGAAAAAAGGAATCAGATTCGAACATTGTGTCCAATTGAAAAGGCAACTATATATTTGATGATCTTCAAATAGCGTACCAATCAAATTTCCATCCGGACTCCATGATACACGACTGACAGATGTTGATGGGTCCTTGACGATAGAACCCTGGGAAATTGACGAGGTGAAGATGTCATCATCACATAAAAGGCTGATGGTGACTTCTTTTCAAAGAACAGAACATAAATCACTGAAGCATGTATCAGGAACAAAGCATCTTTCGTTGTCCACAGTGCAGTTACGTCGTAAGTATAAGATACAAATAATAATTTATGAAAAGAAAAGCGATGAGATTCTCAATCACAGTTTTGAGAAAAGGTGAAAGACCAACCTGAAAGATCACAGAACAAGCTGCCATATTCCATATCTTGAAAGGCTCTGTGACAACCTTCTCCCTTGATCCAACTTCCCACAAGGTGACTTCGCCGCTGGAACAACCAACTAAAAGTAACAAACAGTTATAAGTAAAAACATGACCCAAACAAAGCTTAAGTGCTCAACTCTGTTAGTCTCTACATGGTCGCATTAGACTAACCAGTGAGCAACGTGTGATGGGAAGGGTGAAAATCCATGCTTGTCACCACTGACCCTTGGCGCATTGTACTCACTACATTTCGAGGGAGGTCATCAAGTGAGGCAGCAGGCTGAGAATGAGCAGGATATGTGACCTGGAACATAAGAATTACAAGCCATATACTCAATGTCATACATACAGACATGCAAAACAAGAGAATTTTCTTTTCGTAATGGACATGAACAATCTCCTAAAACCAATGAGGTATGCATCAGATACTTACTATCACAATCTTAATGATTACAAATAATGACAAACGATGCAACCATATATTTAGTCCTCTGATAACAATGAATTAATATGAAAAGCTGACAGCAAAAATTGGACTGCCAAAGAACTTTGTACACTAAATTAATATAATGGAAAGTAAAAATACGTCAAATAAATTATCAACCATAACAAAATAATCACCTCATCACCAGTTGGTCCAGACCGTAAACGTTTCATAAGTTGCTCGTGATCAGCACTTTGATAATCCATCATTCCAAGGGAGTTTGAGGGTGGCCGAGGGTGTTTTAGCATAGCAACTGCCATTAAATACAGCAACAAGAATTCAGAACTAAGAATAAACTATTAAAATTCACTTCCCAATACCTGATATGACAAATACAAAAACCAAGATTACAATCCTTTAAACCATGACAAATGTTCTCTATGCTGTATTACTCATGACCAAATATCAACTCTGCACATCATTAGCAGTAGTATGTTACCACCCGCCTAAACATTGGAACAACAAAACTTACCTTGATTTGGCTGCATAGGAAATGGGGAAGAGGCCACAACACCACCAGGAACTGATGAAGATGGATTTGGGTGTGCCATCCATCCAGCTAAAGCATTTGCATTAGGAGCCGGAGCAGAAGTAGGCTGAAAAGGCTGTATAGAGTATGGTTCATAAATTACGTTTATTACTCAAATATATTATAAAATTATTGAATATGTAAAAATAATTGTATTGTAAGGTATGTGATCGTACTCCACCATGTACCCCAAGAGGAGCGTATGTTGAAGGCTTTGCAACAGCACCAACTGGAAGAACAGGAGTGGGTGCACGGGCTCCATTCTGTGGTGAGCAAGTGTGATCAGTGAACAATGTTTTGATGTCTGGATTAGGCCTTGGGTTTTTACATAGCTGATGTTGCCAATTCAAGCTGCAAATTACCAAAAGCATCAAACCTTAGGTGATGTTAAAAGAATAATCTGACACCTTTAGTTCACTAGCTGATTCAGAAAATAGGCTAGATAAACTGGTTTCAGCCATTGCCCTTGATAAGAATAACAAAACAGACACGTTTTAAATCGACCTTAATGACAACTTTCCATTTTTAAGTGGTTGAAAACAAAGAAGAGAAACTGATACCAGAGGTTGATATCATAGTCATCCAAGTGCCACTTTCCTGATGCAAATCACTAGCATAGTGGCGCGATTACCACCTTAAAATGTTTCAAACATGGAAAATACACAAACAATCTGGTGCATATGGTGATCATCCTTTTAAGAAAACACTGTGGAACAATCAACTTTTAGTGACATCTGCTTGTTTATGATCATGTAAAGCTATTATCTCTGTAAATGAAAAACTCAATCTTGAACTATGTCTAGTACCATTTGGAAAACACCAGAACATAATAGGCACACACATTTTCTTGATATGAAGGCAAATAAAAAAGAACAGAAATCAACTATTATCTTTCAAAACAAGGGGTCACCTTTGATTGATCAAGGTTCGCAGGCGTGAAGCCTTGAAAGTGGGTAAAACAAGCTTCTCTCTAAACAGAGGATTTGCCTCAATCAATTTTCTCAACTCCCCAAGCATAATACCCCTAGCTGATTTGGTATCACCATATTTCGATAACTGTTCATTTTCCCTGGAAAGAAGAGCACCACATTTCAACTCCAGATGGCTGCCATTGACAACCTTGAACTTAAAAATATCAAATACACAGCAAAATAAAAATTACCTAAAGTTCTCCAGAGTAAGAAGCTGAGTGATTTCCTTGTAAAGCTCCTCGTTAAATGTTGCAAAAACTTTCAAGTCCTTTGCTAATATCTCAACAGCTTTTGCCCTATCATGTCTGAAAACAAAAACAACAAAACAAATGTATAAGATAACGCGAAGACAAGAGTATGCAAACAAAAGGTTTCTCCAAAAACATTCTCAACCACAAACAAATCATCAAGTTTTTGGACCAGACAAATCACCAAGAGAAGAAGTAAACTCTGGTGATACCAAATCAGCTAATGAAAAAAATCCTGAAACGAGTCCTAAACTTATCAGAAAACGAACGAAAATGTAAGGAAAAAAAAAGCCAATAGAAAATTCCAAATTACCGATCTAGTGCTTCAAGATACTTTTGCTTCCTGATCTCGAAGAAAATTTTCATCGAGTATCGATTATCATCAACCTTAGTGAAACCAGAAAGATACTTCTCGACTTCATCCCACTCCCCAACCAAAGCTTTCTCTTCAAAGTACTTCAAATTGAAAAAGTATCCTGATTCCTGCTCAAGCCTACACACCGAACAAAACACCAAAACAAAATTCACAACTATACCACCAAAAGACGAAATCTTCAAACAAGGCTATGATTAAACTTACTTGTGTACAGATTCTTTGAACTTTTCTTCATCTAAGAACTGAAGAATTAAGAAAACTAACTCTCTGCTCAGAGATGACATTTCGTCAATTCTGAAGGCAGCGATGACGAGGTAGTGAGAATTTGTGCGATCTGGGTAATGGTGAGAGACGGTTACGCTAATTTCCCAGATCGTGGTTGAAGTTTAAAAATGGTTTTTCTAGGGTTTGTGTTTTGGGTTCGATTTCCTCGCGTCTCTCGAAACAAAAGAAGGAAAGCTGACCCAGAATTAAATAATTATAATAAATTTATTCAAATTTAAAATTTTCCTCTTTTTCTTTCTTTTCTTTTTCCTTTTTTTTTATTAAAAGAAAAAAGTGTGACTTGTTCTCCACTTTCTTCGATGCGTTTTGCAGGGTTTTTCTAACACCGACTGTGATTTGATAAGCTATTTAGCTTATTAATGATAAGTAGTACCTCGTATCAAAATGAGGTGATAACCTCGTTTGTCGGAACCGCTCCGCCTTTGGCGTTTTTCCAATACAGCTCAGCACACCGAAGCAGGAATGGACCGAATTTAACTTATCCAGACTCCAGAGTGATTTTTTTTATTATTCCCGGGAAAGATAATTTCAATGATACAATTTAGTATTTTACTATATCTTTTAAAAAGTTTATTTTTTAATTTATTTAAAAACTTTAATCTATTTTAATGTTGATAAAATATCTCTTCAAATTACACACCATACTCTTCTTTCTTTTTTTTATCAAGATTTACATAATATACTCAAATACCGATTTTTAAGACAACTTTTACTAATTTTTGTAATGTTATTTTCTTGTTTTTTTGGTAATTTTTATTTTAAGTTAAGAAAAAGAAAGATATTTTTTAGATATATATACATATAAGTTTGTATATATAGGAATTTCTTTTTAAATAAATAATTTTCTATTTTGTTATAAAGGAAAAAAAAATTGACACGTGTTGATTGACTGATACAAATTACAATTTCGATAATTAAAATTTTGACATGTGTCAAATTCTCAAAAAGTAATCAAAACTGATAAAACAAGATAAGTCAATTAAATATAAAAGGATCTTCTTCTATATATTAGTAGAGCCAAACTTAATAAGGTAATAATGTGTGATACAAAGTAAAGAAATTTTTAAAGTTTCAAGAATTTTTTTTGGACAAAACTTTTTATCATTTAAGTTTTAATTTATTTTATTATTTGGTCAAGAATTACATTTATGTATGCAATTACTTTTTAATATTTTATACAGACGAGCACTGGCCCTTACATAAACATAATCACCATGACTCCAACATATCATCAATGTTTGGTATTTAAGGAGGATTTTGTGCTTTTAACTTCATAATTTTGTTTTTCTATAATTACTTTGTCATATCCATTTTCATCCTTAGAGCATCATCAATGGTAGAACCCCATTAGGGGTTCTTAAGTAATATTTAATTATATAATTTTAGTTAAGAACTTGTGTTAAGAAACTTTTGTTTTTTGGGTTCCAATGGTAGAACATCATTAGGGGTTCTTAATTTTTTTTTTTAATAATGAATATGAATCTTTACACATTTACTTGTGTTTTGAAAGGAAATAATTTTACTGGGTATATCCCAAACTCTTATAAAAGAACTAAAGGTTGGTCTACTTGCGCTCAGGTAACATCTCTAGCATTTTACAGAAATGTTATTAAACTACAACAAGCACTCTCTATGAATCTTGTAGCTTTCCTCTATCTGTTTTCAGTGTGGATGACCAAAACCTTTGCAACTCACCTTCATGTCAAGTCAAGAAGAAAAACAACATGGTCGTGCCAATAGTTGTAGCTACATCAATAATCGTTCTCATTGTCGTCTTGGTTATCATATGGATCATACTAAGAAAAAAAGGTAAGGTTAGAATTTTTACTTCACGGTTAATAAATTTAAAGTCAGATTTTTGCTGAGGAAAACAAATGTTTTAATTTCAGGTGCCTCTTCAGGACCACTCATGCCTTCAGGGAAGAGAAGGTTCACATATAATGAGGTCTCTAGCATTACAAACAACTTCAATAAAGTAATTGGTAAAGGAGGGTTTGGTGTTGTGTACCTCGGTTCCCTTGAAGATGGGACTAAAATTGCTGTAAAGATGATCAACGACTCTTCTGTGGGAAAACCTAAAGGATCATCATCATCATCCCGGGTTTCTAACCAATTCCAAGTCGAGGTAATCTAAAAGAACACCAAAAACATGATCAGATATTTTGGAAAAAGTTGTTTTATGGTTGCTTAAGTGTATAACGTTTGCAGGCAGAGCTTCTTTTGACAGTCCATCATCTATGGTTGCTCCTCCGACCACCATTTGAGTTCAGTACTAGTCCAAGATTAGTAACTGTCAAGACCAAATTAGATGGAGAAAATGAAGACCTCCATGTGAGTTCATTTGTCGCGGTGATTACAGCTGCAAATGCTTGAGCAAATGGTCAATGATTCTACTTGGCTAAGTTCTAATGAAACCATACCTGTACAACAACACGGTAAAAGAGCTCTTCTCCTATCGATAACAAGAGACCACACAACCAATAACAAGAGCACAATACCAACCACAACAAGACTGAAGCATACATTCAAATGCTTAATCATTTCTATATGGACAACACAAAGATATAGTCAAAGTAACAACTCAAAATGCCTTACCAGTAACATCACTGTAGAAGGCAACAAGAGAATCTAGTGTTCGGGATCCACGATAAGCTACAAGCATTGTTGAATTCATAAGGATGATAGTAGGAAACCCATAAACTCCATAATTGGTAAGGGTACTGCAAAACACAAATAAGAGCATCAAACCATGAAGTTTCTAGATCAAATAAACAAAATTTAGTCTTTTATACAAAACCCACCTTGCTTTAACTGATGATTCCTCAATTGCAAAGTGAGGAACTGATGAATATAAGAGAGAGATAAGATCAAAGCTTGGTCTAAGTCTAAGTCTTTCCACACACTAACAACCAAATTAGCTTTCCACACACTAACAACCCAAAACTTCATGGACCCAAAACTCAGCAAATCCATGGAATTATAGAAAGCCATATCTACAATTAAACTAGTCCAATTCCCATAAACATGTAAACCCAGAATCATCGACATTTTTCTGCAATACCTTGTGCGAAAAATTAAATCTCCATGCAACACAAAACTTCCCTTTATTATGTACAATGCAAGACAGAACCTCAACACTCTATATTCTAACGAGTATTACAGAGCCTAGGGAACATATCAACTAAAACCTCTAATATTTAAGCTAAACTTTATAACAAAAGGAGATAGTGAACTAGAACACCTAATGGATTTGTATTTTTCATCAAACATTATCATTGGTTTCTTCCCTAGAAATCCCAAAATTCGACTGCATATGAACCACAAAATCTTAAGCAAAAAAAAAAATCGTCAATTTAGTGAAATTCGAAATGGGAAAGAAACCTCAATGGCGAGAGAATTGTTGAGGAAGTAAACGAGGCATGTAAAAACAGCGAACATGACACACTCCACCAATCTCAGCGTTTACTGGTAAACCACTTCATTTCCTTCCTCCGCCTAAGTGTAATTTCTCTCAGATACTTCTTTCGTCCCATCCTCTTGATTACCATAAATCGAAGCACCAGAGGCGCTCGAGATCGCGAAACAGCTTCGATTAGAGATAGAAACGAGAGAGGGGCCTTTGTAGAGAGAGTGACACGGAAGAAGAAGAAGAAGAAGACTAAGGATCGGTTCTTAAAATCGATTTTTAAGAACCGATCCTTGTTATTTTATTTTCTTATGATTTAATTAAATCATATTTTACTTAAGAAACTTACTTAAGAAACCCTTAAGAAACCCCATTAATCATGCTCTTAGGTACCAATACGTGGTACATTACGGGGAGATGTATTTTCTTCTGTTTTTTTGGTCATGGGGTGATGATTTTTCTTTAGTAACGTTAATCAATGGATAAAAATGTTATGGTTGAAGTATCATATTTGGTAATATAATATGTCTATATGCTTATTTTAAATTTTAAAATTTGATTGGTTAATATTGATGTATGACATTGCATTAATGTCACGTTTCGATTTGTTGTATAATTTGAGTATTAGTGTAAATTAGAGTTATTCCATATTTGTAGAGTCTAATAATTAAATATGATTTTAAATCTAAGTTAAAATAATTATGGATGTAAAAATGTATATAGAAACTATATATAATAAAAAGATATAATATTTTCTTATTGATTTCTAGCAATTTATTTTATTTATTATCTATTTTACATGTTAAAATCTGATATTTTTATTTAATGTTATAAACCTACAATTATGAGTGTCAAAATGGGTAAATCAACTCAAACAAATCCATAATCCAATAACATGAAACTTAAATGATTTATGGATTGATCCAACTCATTTGTTAAAAGAACGGAGAGCTTTCCCTCCATTTTCTGCCCCAACTTTTTTGTAAGATCATTCCAAATTTGATGTTGTTTCTGACATAGCTCAGCAGGATCCGTGTTTGCTTGTCCTTTATACATACTTCGTTAGCATCAAACTCAAAGAAGCATGGATCGAGTCAACCCATTAAACCAATCATTTGATGGTTTTTTTGGTTTAAGGAGTCAACCCATACATACAAAATAGTTATTTATTTATTTAATAGTACTTATAATTTCTGTATTTTTTATTTTTATTAAACAATACTAAAAAAAACAATTACTTACCCAATTTTGAATAACGTAATTTGTTTACAATCACCAAGAAAGCCCATAAGGCGTAATATAGTATGATTAATGATACTTTAACTTAAAATATTTGTAATATATTAAAAAAATTATAGACCTTAAATATTAATAATGTTTTAAAATTTATAGCCTTTTTGGATATTATAGCAAATTTGGAAAGCAAGTAATAACTTTGTTTTTAATAAAATTTGTAGTAGCCCATCAAAAATTGACCTACAAGCGAATGCTGATATTAAGGAATGGTTATATACAATTACATGATATCGTCTCTCATCACAGAAGTCAACTACTTCTTTGGTTTCATCATCGACATGGAGACGACCATCGTTCCTGTCTTTTAAATGCAATTTTGATGCTTATTTTGATTCATAATATTTTAGGGACATCGAGAAGATGGGTCATCAGAGATTATAATGGTATAGCAACAGGCTGGGATTTATGAAGCTTACCTTAATCAGGATCATCGTTGGAAGTGGAGACGAAAACGTTACTTGTTTTTTTTTTGATAGGAAAAACGTTACTTGTTTCAATGCAACAGTGTTGGATGTGTAGTTTTACTAACATTAATTTTGAGGAAGATTGCGGAGTTCTTATTAATAATGAGATGACGGATGTATCTATTGCTGGAATCCTTTATGATATTTTATATTGGTCATCGAATTATCCATGTTTGCTTTTCTTTTGTAAACCGATCTTGTAATAGAGTGACACACACTCTGGCTAGTAATGACTGCTTAGACTCAACTTTCTATTCTGGTAGTTTTAAGTTTTAACCCACCATTTTGGTTACTATCTTGTTTCTTGTATGAACGATGATTATTATAATAAATGAAATAATCTTTGACAAAAAAAAAATTAAAAAAATTTATAAACCTTAAATACTAATAATATTTTATACTTTTTATAAAGTTTAATATAATTAATATTTGAGGGTTTTGTATAAGTTTAAATATAAAATCATATTTGAAACTTTCTAAAAGTTCAAATATTTAAATATTTCTTATTTTTATATCCAATTAAATTATTGGTTTAACTAAAGAATCAGATTAAAGCAAAGAAAACTTTTGAATTTGGACCCCAGATAAGTCAAGCTTCCTTCTCATTCATATTTGGAATTGCTATAAAATGATACCTTTATTTACTTGTATTTATGGTGAAAGAAATTTGAGAGAATAGATAAGAAATGTTATACCCGGTAGAGGAATAAAACACTGATATAAGAAAAAGGGAGAGAAACTGCTTTTATTTGGTTCGTATGTTTTTATGATGTCTCTCACAAATGAGCGATGATGCTCTATTTATAGGCGTAACAAATATAAATAACTGTGCAAATAGTGACGAATGGGCTCCACTTCTTTGCCTAATTTTGCCGAAAGTAATGTCACCGAAAGTAATGTCTAAAAGACATTTTACAACACTCCCCCTTGGAGACCATGTCATTATATCTTGCGTCATATCTTTTGTTGTACGCAAGCTCCCCCTCGAATGATCAGGATGTCAACACTCTGTCTTAAGTTTTCAACATCCCTGTTAACTCCTCATTACATGTATCTTGTACTGCCTCATTAAAAACCTTGTCATGGAAAAACCCAGTGGGATAAAAACCATGATAAGGGAAAAAGAGTGCAGTCCCTTTTATAGATCACGTAGATGACGCATTCCTATGTTTTGAATATGTTTCTTGAATGTTGTGGTAGGAAGCGCCTTAGTAAAAAGATCTGCTGCATTTTCACTTGAGCGAATGTATCGGATATCCACTTCTTGATTTTTCTCGAGCTCTTGAGTGTAAGAGAAAAATCTTGGCGGGATGTGCTTTGTTCTGTCGCTCTTAATATAGCCTTCTTTTGTCTGGGCAACACATGCAGCGTTATCTTCATACATGATTGTTGGTCTTTTGTTGTTGATTATTCCGGCGGCTTCTTGTATGTGATGTGTCATGGATCTCAGCCATACACATTCTCTACATGCTTCATGAAGCGCAATAATTTCCGCATGATTTGAAGAAGTAGCGACCAATGTCTGTTTCTGAGAACGCCACGAGATCGCAGTACCTCCCATAGTGAAAACGTATCCAGTTTGTGATCGAGCTTTATGTGGATCTGATAAATAACCTGCATCTGCAAATCCAACTAGACCAAGATCAGAGTTTCGAGAATAGAATAACCCTAAATCAATTGTTCCTTGAAGATAACGGAAAATATGTTTAATTCCGTTCCAATGTCTTCGCGTTGGACATGAACTATATCTTGCAAGCAGATTAGTAGCAAATGCTATATCTGGACGAGTACAATTTGCAAGATACATAAGTGCACCTATAGCACTCATATAAGGTGCTTTAGGGCCTAATACTTCTTCGTTATCTTCACAAGGTCTAAATGGGTCTTTATCAACATTTAGTGATCTATTGACCATCGGAGTACTCAAAGGATTCGCTTTATCCATATTAAAGCGTTTTAACACTCTTTTAGTGTAATTTGATTGATGCACAAATATTCCATCTTGGAAATTCTCTATTTGAAGTCCGAGACAAAATTTTGTTTTTCCAAGATCTTTCATTTCGAACTCTTCTTTCATATGAGTTCTTGCATCATCAACTTCCTTTTGAGTTCCTATTATGTTCAAATCATCAACGTAGACAGCTATGATCACGAATCCGGTTTGAGATTTCTTAATGAATACACAAGGGCATATCGCATTATTGGTATATCCCTTTTTCATCAAATATTCACTTAAGCGATTATACCACATGCGTCCGGATTGTTTCAATCCGTATAGTGATCGCTGTAATTTGACTGAACAAATATTCTTGGATTTTTCTGGGATTTTTGATCCTTCCGGGATTTTGAATCCTTCTGGGATTTTCATATAAATGTCACTATCTAGTGATCCATATAGGTATGCAGTCACAACATCCATAAGGTACATATCTAGATTTTTTGATGCCGTTAGGCTCATCAAGTACCTAAATGTGATTGCATCCATAACCGGGGAATATGTTTCTTCATAATCAATTCCCGGTCTTTGAGAAAATCCTTGTGCCACAAGTCGAGCCTTATATCGTGTGACTTCATTATTCTCATTTCTTTTTCTTATAAAAATCCATTTGCATCCAACCGGTATTACATCTTCAGGTGTAATAACAATAGGTCCAAATACATTTCTCTTATTAAGGGAGAGTAATTCATTTCTCATGGCTTCTTGCCATTTCTCCCAATCGGGCCTTTCCTGGCATTCCGATACGGACCTTGGGTCTGGATCCTCATTTTCATTATCAATTTCTTTGGATACAGAAAAGGAGAATGTTTCATCCTCATTATCAATTTCATATCTAACCCATACTTTTCCATCTTGAGCATAATTAATAGAAATTTCACATCTTTCTGTATCACGCTCGACTTCAAGACTTTTCTCTTTCTCTGGTTCTTCTTGAACTTTTTCATAAATGTCTTCTTGACATTTTTCTGTAAGTGGTTCTTCTGGAACCTTTTCATTTTGTTCTCCCAACTTCTTTTTCTTTCGGGGATTTTTATTTTTCGAACCCATTGGTCTCCCCCTTTTCAACTGCATTTTGGGTTCATTAGCTTTATTCTCATCAATTTGTTCTTCAGGAACATTAATTCTTGATGGAGCATTTGCAGCAGGTATATATGATTTTGTTACCCTTTTTGTATCTGTGAATGCATCTGGTAACTGATTTGCCACTTTTTGTAAGTGCACAATTTTCTGAACTTCGAGTTCACGTTGGTTTGTAGGGGGATCTAGATGCAACAAAGATTGTGTGCACCATGTAATATCTTTTGGAACCTCTTTAATTCCTCCCCCTAATGCTGGGAATTCATCTTCATTGAAATGACAATCGGCAAAACGAGCCGTAAACATATCACCAGTTTTCGGTTCAAGATACCGAATTATACTTGGTGATGTATACCCAACATATATACCTAATCTCCTTTGTGGCCCCATTTTTGTTCTTTGTGGTGGCGCTATAGGAACATAGACCGCACAACCAAAAATACGGAGATGTGATACATTTGGCTGCTGACCATATGTTAATTGCAAAGGAGAATATTTATTATATGCACTTGGTCTTATTTGGATCAAGTTTGCAGCATGCAAAATAGCATGACCCCATATAGAAATTGGGAGTTTTGTTCTCATTATCAATGGCCTTGCAATTAATTGCAGTCGTTTTATCAAAGACTCAGCCATGCCATTTTGTGTATGAACATGGGGGACCGGATGTTCCACATCAATTCCCATTGACATACAATAGTCATTAAAGGCTTGTGAAGTGAATTCACCAGCATTATCAAGCCTAACTTTCTTTATGGCGTAATCAGGGAATTGTGCTCTCAATCTGATTATTTGAGCAATAAATTTTGCGAAAGCCGTATTTCGTGTTGTCAATAGATACACATGTGACCATCTGCTGGATGCGTCAATCAATACCATAAAATATCGAAATGGCCCGCATGGTGGATGGATAGGTCCACATATATCTCCATGTATTCTTTCTAAGAATTCAGGAGATTCATTCTTAATTTTGGCTGGCGATGGCCGAGTTATTAATTTTCCTTGAGAACAAGCATTACATGAAAATTCACCCGATTGAAAAATCTTCTGGTTTTTCAATGAATGGCCATTAGAATTTTCCACAATTTTCCGCATCATGACTGAACCTGGATGTCCAAGTCGTTCATGCCAAATTTTAAAGGTACTAGTAAACTGCGGGTTTACGGTAACATATGATTCAATCATATTTATTTTTGTGGAATATAATCCAGAGGATAATGCTCGTAATTCCTCTAATACAACTTTTCTTCCAGAAATTGTTGTTGTGATGTAAAGATATTCAATGCCATTTTTGTTCATAGTTTCTAAATGATATCCATTTTTGCGGATATCTTTAAAACTTATTAAGTTTCTCTGAGATTTTGGGGAATATAATGCATCATTTATTTCAAATTTTGTTCCCCTTGGCATTTGAAAACTGACTCTTCCAGAGCCTATAACAATCTTTGCATTTCCAGATATTGTATTCACGCTTCCGGCGGAATTATTTATTTTGAGGGAGGAGAAGTATTTTTTATCTTTAAGTATCGTGTGCGTTGTAGCACTGTCTGCTAGACATAAATCTCCATCCCGAATTTCAGATCTTGACATATCTGTATTTGTAATATTCATAAGGGATATATTAATAAACACTCAAATAAAGCAAACACTGATATTATAAGAAATATTTTAAAAAAATATATTTTACAACACACTTTAGAAAATGAAAAAGCACATACAACATTATTTTATATAATAAAAACGATGGTAGTTTTAAATCATCTTAATCCACATCTTGTGCGTTGATGTCTTCAGGACCAACGAGGAAATCAGAAATATCGAGATGTGCATCATCATTTAATCCATGGAAAGAGGGTCCGGCTTCATCAGAGACAAAGTTGGTTTCACTATCTCTTTCTTTTCTCTTTAGAGATTGCTGATATAAATCAGCCAAATGTTTCGGCGTACGACAGGTACGGGACCAATGTCCTTTCATTCCACATCTGTGACAAACATTCTCAAAATGTTTGTTTGTTGTACCGCCAACTTTGTTTTTCTGAGAATTTTTATTAATTCTTCCGGAATTAATATCATTTGGGCGGAATCCTCTTCCTTGGCCTTGTCCACGTCCTCGTCCTCGTCCACGACCACGACCACGGCCTCTACCGTGCCCATGTCTTTGCAAATTATTGTAGTTGGTTGTTGCAACATTCACTTCGGGGAATGGAGCAGATCCAGTTGGACGAGTCTGATGGTTTAACACCACAAGCTCATTATTTTGCTCTGCAACTAGCAGAGTTTGCATCAGCTCCGAGTAAAGAGTGTACCCTTTTGCCCGGTATTGTTGTTGCAGGATTACGTTTCCTGGATGGAACGTTTGGAGAGTTTTCTCGATCATATCATATTCTTCTATTTTTTCTCCACACAACGCCATCCTGGAAGTGATTCCGAACAAAGCGGAATTATATTGGCTTACACTTTTGTAATCCTGAAACCGCAAATTTAGCCACTCATGTTTGGCTTTAGGTAAGATCACATATTTTTGGTGATCAAACCTCTCTTTGAGCGATTTCCAAAGATCTGCAGGATCTTCTTTTGTGATGTATTCATCTTTTAAACCATCATGAATGTGGTGGCATAAAAATATCATGGCTTGTGCCTTTTCCTCCTCCGATGTCGTTTTTATCGATTCATCGATGGTATCGAGGAGTCTTTTTCCTTTAAGATGTCTTTTTGCTGCTACTGCCCATGTCATATAATTTCTTCCGGAAATATCAAGGGCAGCCATCTCGAGTTTTACCAAGTTTGACATTATAACTGTAAACATAAATTAACAATTTTTATTAATCATAAATTTTAAATATAAGATATTGCGATTATTGTTATTTATTCATTATTATTATTCATAACAGGATTTTATTTAATTTATTTTAAAACATACATAAAACATAAAACGCTTATATAAAAAGCGCAATTACAAGAAATACAATTACATAAAACATTAAAACAATATTTATGATAAATTCTCCGGGAGTATATTCTCCAACGGAAATTCCATAAATAGAAAAAATAATAAAAATTACACTTAAAAGAAATAATAGTCGAGGCATATTTCTTGAAATCTTGAAAATTCTTCTTTCGAAATCTTGAAAAATCTTTGAGAAATCTTTGAGAGTAATTTGAGATAAGATGAAATTTTTGTGTGAAAGGATGAATGAAAAAGAGTATATTTACAGATTGTAAAAACTATTCACTAGCCGTTATATAACCGTTGGAAAAGTTGAAAAATGATTAAAATTTTATGTTATTTTACAAATATATCCGTTGGAAATAACGGTTCTAAAATAATTAATCTGAAAATATTTGAAAATTAATCAGATAATATTTATCAGTTCAAATATAATTTTATTAACATATGGTGATAGAATTAGTCATAACATAAAATAAACAGAGATTTAACAGTATAATTATGATGACAGAAATAACCATATTAAAAACAATAAATTATTAAAGCGGCAAGCCGACCATGAATATAAATGAACAATTAAACAAGTAAATAATTTTTTCAGGCGGTAAAACCGACCATTGAGAAATAATTATGGTGACGGAGTCATCCATATTAAAACAGTAAATAAACAGTAAGGTGGCAGAGCCGACCATAAACAGAAAATAAATAATCAGGCGGCAAAGCCGTCCATTATAAGGTATTATAGTATACATATAAAAGTTAAAATTATAAACGCTTATCGTGCTGATAACGTGTTATAAAATGATACATCTATTTACCTGTATTTATGGTGAAGAAATTTGAGAGAATAGATAAGAAATGTTATACCCGGTAGAGGAATAAAACACTGATATAAGAAAAAGGGAGAGAAACTGCTTTTATTTGGTTCGTATGTTTTTTATGATGTCTCTCACAAATGAGCGATGATGCTCTATTTATAGGCGTAACAAATATAAATAACTGTGCAAATAGTGACGAATGGGCTCTACTTCTTTGCCTAATTTTGCCGAAAGTAATGTCACCGAAAGTAATGTCTAAAAGACATTTTACAACAGGAATCATTTTGTTTCTTTTTACAAAATGACTTTGAACCATTGCTAAAAAAATTTAAAATAAAATCAAACAAAGATAATATGAGAACAATAATTTCAAATCTTACCAAAATCTTACAAATATTAGTATAACTAGATATAAAATCTTGATTAAAATTTGTTAAAAATTAATTTTAAGTTTCCGTTCATAGTTAATGAGAGGGAGAAAGTGAGTTTAAATTTTTAGAAACTAATATTATTTAATATTTCCGATTTTTTTAGTTTAATTATATTAATTTTGTTATTATTATTGTATCCTTAATGAATTTATTCTAAAAACACTAAAAACCAACGACATTACAATGTAATTTTTGACAACTTTTAAGTTTGTTTCTATTTTATACTTCTCCATTAATAGTTTGAAACCTATAAGATTACCATGATGGGTCCAATATATCAATATTTTTAATAAAAAAGCTACTCCTTCTGTCTCAATTTAAGTGTAATTTAAGGATTTTACACACTTATTAAGAAAGACAATTAAATTTTCTGTTTTACCCCTAATTAATATGTTTAATAATTTTTCATTGGTCAAAACATTTAAACAATAAGGATAAAACTGGAAATTTAAAAAACCATTTGCATTAAAAATATAAAACAACACTTAAATTGAAACAAATTTAAAACTTAAAACTACAAATAAAATGAAACAGAGGGAGTATTTAATTATCAGTGATTCTCACTCTAGTGATTTTAAAAAAAAAACAAGAATAGTGACAAAGAAATTATGATTCGAGTCTATTTAAGGAAAATGATTACTCCCGAAATAGCTAAAATGATGTTTATGTGGAGATTCGAAAGTCATGATTTAAATTTCACAAAAAAAAAAGATTAATCAAAAGTAATTGTCTAACATAAACAGAGTTTGAAATTAGGATAAACCAAACTGATATATTTAATCCGGAAACCTAGATAGAACATTATCTTAATATGAAACCTATATATAGAACATTTCTAATTTTCAAGAAAATTTTAGGTTTTAATTAATTAGTGAGATAAATTTCATTTTTATAGTTATTATTTTGTATTTATTTTACTCTTCTACACAAGTTGATGAATGCCCTTACACATATAAGATCATTATATTAGTATAACTTAATTGTGTTAAACACAAAGAAAAGAAAAAGAAAAAACTCATGTAATTAGCATGAAAGTGTTTCAGATTTGTATGTAAGAAAAAACTTAGTATAACTTCCCAACTCTTATTTTCTTTAATAAACTTTTTCTGAAAACAGAGTTGGTTCTCACGGAGAGATCTTATGTCACTTCATTCACTTGAACAGAATCTAATAGCTTCTCCTAAAGTGCATTTCCAGGAAAAATAATTTATGGATTCGAGTGTACTTTCTGAAATAGTTTAAATGATGTGTTCCGGTCATGCAAATATTAGAAAGTCATGATCTAAATCTCGTTGTAAAAAAAGAAAATTAATTAAAAAATAATTGTGTAACCTAAACAGAGTTTAAAATCTGGATAAACCGAAGTGCTATATTCAATCCGAAAATCGAATATATCTTAATATAAAACTTGGATTGAACAATTCTAATAGTTTAAAGGTTTGTTTTTTTTTTTAAATATACTCTTTGTTCTTACATTTTTTGATGGGTATTCTGAAAAAAAAAAAAAGCAAATAACACATAATTGTTGGGTGAGTTTGGTGAATGAATTTGAATTATTAGAAAAGAAAATACATGTGACGTTACCGTTGTGTATAAGGTCTATTCAGCAATTCCTTGATGAAATTGTAAGCTTCAGGAACTTTTTCAACTAGGGTTTTTGTTATCTTGTTGTAAGTGACTCGAGACATGTCGTCGTCATTTTGGTATAGATGCTAACCAAACGCTATCGAATAACCGACGACACACCCAAGCAAAAAAACGTTATTTTCAAACTCATTCCATTTATTCTTCTTCTGCAATTGTTCAAGTGCTAACAATTTCAGCATACTGGAACCTACAAGGCATATTTGTTAATGATAGATAGTTAACTATTGTTTCTAGATAATGGTTTTAATTAAAAAAGTAACTTACGAATGATATCACACTTATCTATGATTGCAGAGACTCAAATCCCCAAGCTTTGCAATGAAATCATTGCCATTAGATATTATAAAAAAAGTTTTCCGAGTTTAAATTTCGATGAAGAAATCTTCGATTGTGCAAGTCAGCAACATCGCAACCATATCTCTTATCAGACCAACAAGGAAATGTGAAGGATGACCAGTCACTTCCCAACACTTATTTTCTTTAATAAACTTCTTCTGAAAACAGAGTTGGTTCTCACAGAGAGATCCTATGTCACTTCCTTCACTTGAACATAATCTAATAGCTTCTCCTAAAGTGCATTCCCAGGACAAATAATTTATGGATTCGAGTGTATTTTCTGAAATAGTTTAAATGGTGTTTCCGGTCATGCAAATATTAGAAAGTTATGATCAAAATCTAGCTGTAAAAAAAAAGAAAATTAATTAAAAAAATAATTGTGTAATTTAAACAGAGTTTAAAATCTGGATAAACAGAAGTGATATATTCAATCCGAAAACCGAATATATCTTAATATGAAACCTGGATTGAACAATTCTAATTTTGAAGAAGATTTTAGGTCTTAATTAGTTATTCAATTAAATTTCTTTTTATAATTGTTATTTTTTAATTTATTTTAATGGTTTATACAAGTTTATGTGTGTCCTTACGTTGAAGATCATCATATTAGTCTAACTTAATTGTATTAACGCACAAAGAAAAGAAAAAGAAAAAACTCTTGTAATTAGCATGAAAGTGTTTCAGATTTGTATGTGAAACAGCAGATTCTGGCCCATTGGAAACACACGGAATCGAGATATGATATTCAACTACATTTAACAGAGAGAGGTGACATCCGCTGCATATTGTTGCCTTTTTGGGTGAAAATGACGTGGACGACTCGTATGGAGATATTATAAAATGTTAAAGAAGCTTGAGATATCGTGAGAATTTAAGTATTTACTCGGTGACGATATAATTGAAACTCGAAAGCGACAGATATTGCTGGGAGCAAGTGCTTCTCGTTTGATAGGGACAACTGATTAAAGTTGGTGTAATTAAAAAAAGTATAGTCCACTATATTACATTATCCATTTAATATTATTGGGCCACAAAACAACGTAGAGAAGAAAATGTCTTAACATAAAACAAAAAAGTCTTTTGCTGAGTTATTTTAACGTTAATTTTCTAAATAACCAAATTCACTTAAATTATTTGTAAAATACTAGAATAGTAAGATTGCAAAGAAGTAAATGTTAATTTGTACGTATTTTCGATAAATGACATACATAGCATTTCATCACTATAAGTGCAGCGTGACGTGTTCGATGCTCGAGCGAGGGCAGAGAGAAGACAGAGAGCCAACAAAACCAAAAGAAAAAAAAAAAGATTTGGCCATGTGATTAAAGATATATATTTCCTAGAAAGCTTTTTCTTTTTAAAATCATGAGATCATTTATTCAATATTGTGGAAAGTCATCATTTATCTAGCCAAAAAAAAAGAAAAGTGGATACGCTAGCTAGTTTAAATTAGTGTATGATTTATAGATAGCATCGGCTTGCAGAAATATTAAACAAACTAGTAGACAAAAAAACATCTAACAAAGAAACATTAAAGTTATCTATCAAAAGAATATGAAAATTTTGTATAAGTGGGTCACTCTAGTCTAAATTTAAAGCCTAAAAGAACAAAAATAAACTAATGATGAGTAAGCTTATATATAAATAGATGTGTAAGCTTATATATAAATAGATGTGTATGGATAAGTACTGTTGGCTAATGAATTAATATATTAAAATGAAATAAACTGTAAACGATGTATAAAAGAATAAAAGTGGTTGTAGTCTTTTAAAACAAAAAAGTTATAAAAATTTTGATTGGTAAAAAATAAAAATTTTAAATTATAGTTAAAGCCTTCATACCTTTATGTCAATCATTCTATATATATATATATATACCAAATTTTGTTTATCATTTATTAGTTATAATTTGTAAAGGTACAAAACAAAAGATTTAGTACGATCCGTCCCCAATATTCATTCAAAGTTCAACGAATTATTCAAAGATTCAACTTATTATCATCTTTTGAAACTAAACAAAACCAAAATAAATGTTATTTGTTTGTTTTAACATGCATTTATTAATATTAATATATACTTAAATAAAAACAATAAAATTTATTGTTATACGTATATATATATATAAGTAGCTATCTGCATTATGTGCTGAAAAAAATAAAATAAAATAAATTTCATTATAGAATATGTTTAGCTAAATATAAATAGTGAAAACAATGTATAAAGGAATACAACAAAATATATGAACACCAAAAATAAAATAAACGAAGATAATTTAAATGTTTTGAAAGATCTTTTTCGTATATCATATTTATGGTTTTTTCTATATATTTCCGAATTTGTCAGTTATTAGTATCTTCATTTGGAATCCATAAACTAAATTAAAGATATACATATAAGAATCCATAAACTAAAATTCTGATTTCGCCACTGATCATGGATTGTGTTGAACTGTATTGGTTCAAGTTGAGTCGCCTATTGTGTTGAATTGTGTTACTTTCCGATACGTTACTCACAATTTAATAGATCTCATTACAAAAAAAGAATAAAAATCGGAACATTATTTTGACAACAGATTTTTTCATAAACCTTTATTCTGATATAGTAAAAGGACATGAAAATAGTAAATTAGTAATAATATGGTGGAAAAGGAAGAAACGACAAACTATATGCATTTTCACAAATGATGGACTAAAGAATGGTTTTATCTTTTTATCTCTACGTCAACGAAAGGGACACTATTGGTGTAATGCTTCTCACTGGTTGTGCTGGTCCTTTTGATAGCGATAATTATTGGTTTTATTTTGTAAGAAAAATATATACTACTATAAGTTTGAACTTTGAAGTAAGACAAGCAACAATAATGAAACTTGTTGGGACCAGCTATATTAATTATCAAAGCACTTACTTAAATGGGTAAATGATTTTGGTAAAGGTACTGTCGGTTTGAATTTGGTTACTAAGGGTAATTCTATAAACAAAAATACACATGCCTCATTTATTGCGGTCATTGCAGTCACTAAACCATATATTCATATTCGCCTCGCATAAATCTTCAATTTTTTAAAAAAAATCTGTGTTTTCATATTAATAATTATGAAAATTAGACATCTCTTATCTTCAATTTATTTGTAATTATAACTTTTTTTAAAAAAATTGACTGGTGAATACTTTCAATATAAAAGAATGGTACCACATGAATGGGATTTGCAACAACTAAAAAGCATTGTTTTACATATCATCATATATTATAAAATTAATATGCATCACAAAATAGCATAAAATTGATTCTATAACTAATCTCAAACTCATACAATTCAATTAGCTTTTGAAAGTGTGCTTGTAATTGACAAATCGCTAAACGGGCCGTCTATTATACGCTTATTCTAACTAATAGTATGTACCGGTGTCTCACCAACAACATGAACCGGACCAGACCTACCAATGGTTAAACTAGTATCTATGAGACCCAAACCTTGTTTCATAATCATAGAGATATGAAGATGGCTTCCAAGGGTTCGAAACCGAAGAAATAGAGGAAAAAAAGCATCTTAATTCGAAAATACCGAAGTTGGTTTAGTTGAATCCGGAAAAACCATTATAAGCTTAAAAATCAAAAACCACGAGAACCACATGAAAAAAATTTGAAAACATAGCTGTTCCTGGTCGTTTAAATTATCATTTCGATTATGGTACAAGGACGAGACTAATCAAACTTATTATCCGTAGTTAAACTATGTTATCTTACATGGATTAGAAAATTAGGAGGTTCTTTGAACAGATCACTCATCTTGGATAGAGTTCTGCTTCTGTACCCATATGTTTAACAAACGCATTGGTCGTGGACTCAACAACACTTATAGATAAAACAAAATTAAGTTCTTCATTCTGTTGTAAATGTCTAGTTTTGTTTATATAAAATATAAATGTGAAGTAAAGTCGTGAAAGCAAGGGACCCTTTTGTTAATATAATATACAAGAAACACAGTTATGTGTACTCAAAAGCAATCGTGTTCATCTTCTACCATAATTAGTTTGTGGAGCTAAACTCTTTAGGTTATTGAATAATGATTAGTGTGCTAATCCTGATTAGAGCGGCAATACTAATATGTATATGATTCGATTGCTTTACGTAGGAACAAATCTTATATTATTCCTAACGTTCTTCTTTCCTCTTTAACTTAACCTTAAATGGTTACCTACTTATCTATTTAAATGACGATAATACCCCTGGTTCACCTGAGTAGATGCGCACGAGTTCATGTCCTTTCTCGTAAATTGAACCTTAAAAAGTAAAAAAATTCATGAATCATTGGAAACATAACGATTCTCGCGTTCCTTCTCTTCGCAATACCCAAATCGGGTTGAATTTTGGAGAAATCAGAGCTTCGATCCATGCATTCTGAGAGATTTACATTGAATAATTTCGAAATTTGTGAAGATCCTCGCTTTTGAATCGCTAAATCGTGTTACGTTTTCTAGATTCGGCTGACGAGTGAAACTGTTTTTTTTTTTTTTTTGGGACGGATTTGTGATAAAGAGGAGGAGGATCGGAGATGGCGGCAGGTGCAATGGTGACTGCCACGGGAGCAGTGGTGATTCTATTCTTACTGAGCCGTCGGATCGTGTGGGCGAGAAATGGGGAAGATGATCCAGGAGGTGAATTGGGTAAATCAGGGAGATCCGGAAGGAGAAGGATTGTAAGAAGACCGGCTCAAGCGCCGGCGACTTGGCTTGAGACTATTTCAACTTTATCGGAGACGTTGCGTTTTACGTATTCAGAGACTCTGGGCAAATGGCCTATTGCCGATCTCGCTTTTGGTATTAACTATTTGATGCGTAGGCAGGTTTGACCTTTTCATCTCATTCTTCTTCTGGGTTTGATTTTTTCAGTCGTATCTGTAATTTAGATACATAAATTAGCTAGCTTGCTTGATCTTTTGGTGTATGTTATGTTCTGTGACTATGTAATTATGGGCTTAGTGTAAAGTTTTTTTTATTTTTATAAATGTTACTCTTTGTTCTTACATCTTTTTGGTGGGTATTCTGAGTCCTATATTGTTTACTTTCCTGATATGACAAATTTGAGCTCTATGCGTTTCAGTGTAAGATGTTTGTTTGATTATTTTGCATGTGGAAATTGTTTTTACTGTTATTATCAAATGACTAGTGTATAGTGATGCGAAGCAATGTCACTATTTATCCTGCAACTGTGTTTTGCTGTTTTAGTGCAGAGTGTGGTCTTTTAGATGCATTGGGCAATTTTTTTTGTAGCAAGTGACATTGCTTGCTTGCTTGATTTTTTTTCCAGGGTAACTTTCCAACTGCTAGTGTTTATGCGGGAAGTAACTGTATAGAGTTAAAAGGACCAGAGATTATCTCAGAGTTGACGGAATCACTGAGATTTTTGACCCTCTGTATGCTCTTCTCAAAAAAGCCATTTGCCGTGTTTCTGGAGACTGCTGGTTATACTCATGAAGATGTTCTTCTTCAGAAGCCTAAAGCAGGGGTAGGTCATGTTAATGTGATTTTTTTTCGTGCTATTACTCATGATTAGCTTGTTAATTGTAACCAGGCTAGAAATCCATTTTTGAAGCACTACATATTCATACTTTTTGGATAGATTCTCTTAGGAACATATGTTTGGGGAGGTTAACAAGAGTTTGTCTCATATAGATATTTTAATAACAGTATATATTCCCCATAATGATTGATCACCAGTGCTGTTCCTGTATTAAAGATTGGACCTAACTTGTTACAAATAGCTTTATCCGTTGAATTGTATATTTGATAAAATGGCTATCATGCTGGTCAAATGAAAACCAAAAGAAAAGGGGAAGCTTGATAAGAGCTCAGTGCCAAGTGTTTATTTGGTTGAATATTTTATACTTTGGAGTTCTGTTTTGTTGTTTTCGTTTATATCTGGAACCATGAACAATTGATTCTGGTAACCCTGCAGATTATGCAACCTGCCTTCACGATTATACGAGATACCAAATCAAAATGTCTCCTGCTATTGATCCGTGGCACTCATAGCATTAAAGATACATTGACAGCAGCAACTGGTGCAGTGGTCCCTTTCCATCATTCAGTTTTGCATGATGGTGGGCTAAGTAACTTAGTTTTAGGCTACGCACATTGTGGAATGGTTGCTGCAGCTCGATGGATAGCTAAACTTAGTGTTCCTTGCCTCCTCAAGGCCCTTGATGAGGATCCTAGTTTCAAGGTTCAGGTAAATGCTCTGTATTTAGCGATACATTCTTGATTTACAGATTACTACTGCGTCTTCTGTTTTTAATTACCTACCAATAGGTGTAGATGACCTAGAAAAGTGTCGTTCACTTATGTGATAATTCAGATCACATTTTTCCTTCTGACTTTCATTTGGAGACAGAAGTACTTTCCCAGTTGCATTCCAGGACATTATGTAGGCATCTGTCACACTAATCAAACTGCGATGATATAATGTATAAACATCAGAGTCTATTTAACTAATACTCACGTACTAATCTCAATTCATATAAGCATCCGTGTTAGAGAATGTTCTTGAGAATTTCACTGTTGAAATACGAAGTCCTGTTTGTACTTTATTGTTTCTAAGGAGCATATATTGTTTCAGATCGTAGGTCATTCTCTTGGGGGTGGGACGGCTTCACTTCTAACATATATTCTGCGGGAGCAAAAAGAGTTTGCCACGGCTACTTGCTTCACTTTTGCACCAGGTACACCTGCTTTAGGAGTATTGGTGGTATTTTCATGTCTTTTTCAGTTTTTTGTCATCGGCTCCAATCCCTTAATTTTGATACCAAACTCTTTATATGTCAGGTAGTTCTGATTATTACAATGCTTTTGCACTGAACTTTTATTGAACAACTTGCAGCTGCTTGTATGACTTGGGATTTAGCAGAATCAGGCAAGCACTTCATAACTACTATTGTCAATGGATCTGATCTAGTCCCAACATTCTCTGCTGCTTCAGTCGATGACCTTCGTTCTGAGGTGCGTGACCTGCTTTGCCTATATGTGATGCTAATATCATGGATTTTTTCCTTTTCCACCATCGGAATAAATGGTCCTGAAATTGTACAATATATTGCTAACCATGGTATATCAAATAGTGGATACAAGCGTGCGTGCTTAACTAGATACTGCCATTGAGAGAAATATATAAAGATATCATCTTTCCTCTTCTAAATGATTCATTTATCAAATATCTTAGATATATTCACTTTTTGGCACAAGTGCGTCAATGGAAAATGTAAACCATGGTCGTAGCTCTTAATCTTGATTTCTGTGGGTTCTTCCCGTCCATGGTTCTATAGTTTGTATCCACTTTTGGAAACCATGGTTCAAATTTTCTTGTAAAGTATTATATGTACACTCATTTTTGACACAGACAAGATCCTCTTTTTTCTGTTTGGTGGCAGGTAACCTCATCCTCATGGTCAAATGACCTGCGTGATCAGGTTGAACACACCAGGGTCCTTAGTGTTGTTTATCGGTCTGCAACTGCTATAGGATCTCGTTTGCCCTCTATAGCCAGTGCGAAAGCAAAAGTGGCTGGTGCTGGGGCGATTTTGCGGCCTGTCTCAAGCGGCACTCAGGTAAAATCTGTTGTTCGCAATACAATTATCATGAGCCTAAAGGTTGTGGGTTTATGAATGAAGGGTGTATGTTGAACAGCTAAATGTATAGATTCGTGGACAAGTGTTTCTTTTGTCATGATGATGATGATGATGATGATGAATGATTAATGGTGGAAACTTTGTTCAGGTCATGCTAAAGCGTGCCCAGGATGTAGCGCAGGCCGTTGTGCAGACCCGTTCAACTTTCTCATCATGGTCTTGCATAGGACCACGCCGTAGAGCTATTAGCTCCCAACTTAACTCTAAAGTCACAGACTTGCCGGAGGCATCCGCTATTATACCCGAAAGAAGAAGCACTGAAGCTCTACTGGCTGAAACCGTAGTGATAGATCGTAAAGGTCACAAGAAAACAGACCATTGTTCTACATCAAGCAGCAGCGAATCAGAACGTGAAGACGCAGAAGAAGAAGATGAAGAAGAAGAAGAAGAGCCGTTGATTTCAATCGACCAAGTCATTGCTGAAACATCTTCAATAGAAGAAGACGTGACAGAAGGTGAGCTATGGGACGAACTGGACAAAGAGTTGACTCGGCAGGAGAACGAAAGAGACAGTGAAGCCATGGAGGAAGAAGCAGCAGCAGCAAAGGAGATAACAGAGGAAGAGACTGTAATTACGGGTGGGGGCGGCGATTCCTCCACGGGACAGAACCAGAGTCCGGTTTCAGCATCTTCAGTGGACTTGATAGAGAACCAGCGGTTTTACCCACCCGGTAAGATAATGCACATAGTGTCAGTGACTGAGACAGAGTCTGAAACAGAGCATGATGAATTGATGGTGGTGGGGGCGACAACGGTGGAGCGTGTGAGGATATATGAGACGCCAAGAGAACTGTACAGAAAGATTAGGCTATCGAGAACAATGATAAATGATCATTATATGCCAATGTATAAAAAGATGATGGAACTCTTAATTACTGAGCTCGAATGTGATCAACACTCTTCATGAGCTTCCTCTCCTCATCAACTGTACATTATAAATATTATTTATACACAGTTTACATTTCTCAAATGTAGAGAGATATTAATGGAATAACAGAATTCTTGGTTGTGCTTGTTCTTGTTGCTCACCGTTCAACACTTAGCAGACTTTTATTGTGATTATCTAAAAACTCAAACAATAGTCTCCACTTGAATTTGCGCATATATACAATACTAACACTCGCATTATGAAAGATCCCTAAACGAGTAAATCAGGTCGATTGGATGCAACTGGAAGATAATATTATATTTCTACCTAAACAAAAGTGGGTTTGTCAAGTATTATTTATGCTCAGTTCATGATGTTGATTTATTACGGAGTTCTCGAATATAGTTGGCGTATGGTAAATGGGATCATGTATGGTTCAATATATATAATTTGATTGATCCTGATAGCTGAAGTTTCTCTCAAATGTCATCTTCTTTATGGTTTTGGGCAGAACCTCGATTAGGAAATCGAGGCTTCCAAAAATTGACGGGCAGGCCCAACCAAAGTAAGGCCAGGCCCACTCGCCTTTAATTATGTTCGTCAAATTCTGTGTCGGCACGATCCGCCGTCTCTAAACGATCATTGACGGATCATCCTTCACCTCTGACAGAAACGGGTTACATGAAATCATAAAACTCATTCCTTTTTATAGCCAAAGGAAATACAACCCTTTTTCAAAACTCCCGATGTGGGATGTTGAGTTTTTTTTTATTGTTTTTTTTTCTCTTTTTTCATAGCATATTGTACCAAAACTAGGATTTTAGCGAGATCCACAACATACTATTGTCTTCATTTAAAACATAAAAACCTATCGAATTATTAATTTTTGACGTTTGAAGTTTAATAGAACAAATCATCTTGTTATCTTTGGTTTTTGATCAACCTCCATATCTAGACCTGAGAGCCTCCGGTGGTTCTTCTTCCATGATACCAGAACCTGTGCTGCTTAAATACTCTCTGATGGTTGTTTTTCGATCTCCCAAGAATGTATGATCCAGAAAGTTATTGTAAGCTTCATCTCCCAGATTCTTCGCTGCCAACACACTGCAAACACAGGAGAATCTTCAACATGTAAGAAACTTTAATAGAAGAAAGCTCTCTCATTTTAATAAACTAGTACCAAAAGTTCTCTCATTTTCATTTGAAACAAGTTACGGTTGCTGGTCTGTTAACCGATCAGCTTCAAAGTTTGATAAAAATCTGTAGCAAGAGAGGTGTACCAGTGTCTTAGATAGAGACGACAAGGTAAGATGTCGTCCCGCCATATCTTCTCAATGTTGAATCTTCCATAATGTTGAAAGTAAATCTCTTTGTTTCCTGCAAAAAACAAATCCTATAAAAGCTTGAACTTTTTAGATACATTGATAGAATGAGAAAGGCCTAACCTTTGCATCTAATCTGGAAAAACTCCTCATCACTGTATCGAGCACAAAGTACCTGTTCATACCTCAAAAACTCAGACTTGGCAAAGAGTAAACAAGCATATGTAAAGTCACAGAGAACAAATATTTGTTTAAACTAGACGAACCGCAGAATTGGTGTAAGGTTTGCCTTCCATTGTTTCAGGAACAACCTATGTGTTGTGAGGAAGAATAATGAGCAGTTTGACACACAACAAGTCGTGTATCTTTCATTGAATAAAGAGGGAACTAGTGACTCACAGCGAGAAACCGGAATTCAAGCTCCCTTCGTATAAAGGCCGGAATCTATGTGTTTAGTGCATCAACACCGTCAAGAAAATATACATATACTTGTCTCAAAAGAGTGAAGCAGTTTCCAGAGTTATCTTAAGGTACCTCTGAGCTTTTGATCTCAAAGACAGTGACCACAAGGCTCTCTCCTTCACATGGCTCTACACTCAAGCTTGAAATCTCCTGTTTAAATCATCACATTCAATACCTAAGAAGAAGAAGAAGAGTATTTGTATATCTAATACCATATCAATATCTATAATCTTTAAGCCTTTGGCATGATTCATTCACATAAGTTTCAGAGTCAGTTTCTAGGTAGCTCCATTTTCCCAATACACAACCAATTTGAGAATGAGAAAAGATCGAATGAGACCTTAGTTTCAGGATTCGCGATCCCACGCTCGAAGAAGATGGGAGCGGAGTGGGCGAAAACTCGCCGGAAACCTTGCAATTTCGCCATTCTGAAATTCTCCAAAACTGGGAAAGTACTCCTCGCGCTTCTCTCTATTAAGAACAAAAGCTATCAATCATTTTTTCGATGATCTCTCAATCATACACAAACTAACGAAGGAGAACGAACCGGAGAGAAGAGAACCGAAGCCAGTTATGGAGATCCGATTATCCGATGAGAGAAGCTTCTGGAAATCTGATTCATCTTCTAATTCGATCACCTCCGACGAATCGGAACTGCGGATGTCACGAGACATGGCTTCAATTGATCGCCGGCGATCTTGTCGAAGCTCCGATCTCCTGTAAGAAACCAACGAGGCGGTGATACGTGGAGGAGAGGCGTGTGATTTGCACGTAATCGAGGGAAGCGCGTAAGAGAATAGCAATGATGTTAGTGAGAGTGTGAGAGCAGTCATTGGGGAAGAAGACGAAGGAGAAGTGTGAAATGAGTAAAATATAGTATAAATTTCATTAAAATAATGAGATAATAATATTTAAAAATCCAAAAGTCATCATTTTTGCAGAGAAGAATGTACATAGAAGCCATTCTTATAACACATAAAAACTCTGTCTTTGCAAATGAGATGATAATATAGCTTACGCAGAAACTGGAGGTTTGGTGTGGATTCTTCTGAGTTTCCATTGTTTAATTTTGTCCAAAGTGTTCTCTACCTTCAAAATTCGTGCTTCCATGTTCAATGCTAGCTCCCCTATTGCAAGCTTTCTCTGCTTCAATCTCTCATCATCAATAACATCATCTTCTTCCTTCTGAGCTACTCCATCAGAAGGATTTGAGGGGTCCTTTTCATCTTTCTTTTGCTCTGTTTCTTGTGTTGCTATAGTCTCATCTCCAGAAGCAAGCTTTTGTGGAAGGCCTGAAACATTGTTATCCACTTCAAGTCTACTTCTTTCTCCTTCAGCATTCTCTACATCACTACACTTCCTCCTAGCTTTGATCCTTTGAGCAATGGTCATGTTATCATCATCTTCTGTCTCAGCACTCTCATCATCCTCACAAGCCCGCTTGCGTCTCTTGTTTGTAGAATGCTTGGCTTTCTTCATTTTATCATCCAACTTCCGAAGGACTTGGCTCAATGGCACTACCTTAAGACGTACATCATCATCACTATCATCATAATGATCAACTGTACTGCTTACATTGAACGTTTCGGTAGATTTTTTCGGCATCTCTGAAACTGTTTTTGTCCACCACTCTTGGTATCTTGCAGTAACCAAAGCTGTGGCGAGGCGAGAAGGAGCATATAGCTTTAAACCAACAAGAGATCTGTTGTAATCATCCCATGCTTCTTGTTCTGTGACGTTGCTGCTATGATTAGTAACCGAAACAGGAAGATCTTGCGCAAATCCGAATTGCATCGCTACTCGGTTCGGATAGTAGTTCTCTACAAAACCAATCCCAACAAGCTTAGAGACTCTCACACATCTAGCAAACGACACAAACTCATCATCATCATCATCTTCACCATCAAGACTCTCATCAATCCTCACCCACTTAGCATCTTCAAGATAAAACCGAGGTGGTTTCCAATTCTTCAATGGTTCAGTATATGGACGCAAATGAAAATTACCATCAAAAAGAATCATTCCCACATTCTCAAATCTCTGTTTCAGACCGCTCCATTGAGCAATTCTAGGTTTACCCTTTAGTATCTCTTTAGCTTCTGGTCGTATGTTCTTGAATCTCTCCCATATCCAAACTTGGACTAACTTAAACAGAGAAGACTCGAGATGAGCTTTTGGAGTAGAGGCTAAAGCACAGATTTTACCCAAGTCTCTGTAAAGGGTTGCCAGAACAGCAGGAGCAAGGGCAATCCTTTCACCTCTGGCTAGACGAACAGCAATGGGGAAAACACGTCTCAAAATCGAATGCCCTGACGTATCAGGAAAAACAAACTTGGTAAGCCATAAGGCAAGAAACGCTTCATGCTCCATCGCATCATCAACAAAGCTTGAAGTCCATGAAACCTGCCTCGTACTATCCTGCCTTCGTTTCTCTAGTTTCTCAATGGCTTCTTCCATCTCTGAGCTTTCGAGAGCGGCAAATACAGACAAACCCGAGACTGAAAAACCCAGAATCACATTTACATCCTCGAGGGTTATGGTTGCTTCTCCCCAAGGGAACACGAAGGTATTGGTTTCAGGAAACCAATTTTGAGCGAGAGAGAGAATCAAAGACGGGCTTTTGTGGATTTTGTATGTCGATGCTTGAATCGCTTCAAAAATCCCAGATTTTAACCAAGTGGGTTTGTGTAAAGCAGCCATTTTTTTAGCCCAAAACTTGAACTTTTTGTTTGGTAACCTCCACCCACAAAAGAAAACACACAAAGACGAAGCTTTTAACTCAGGAGAAGGTGATGGACGAAGCATACCTTGAAACCCTTCAATGGAGGAGACACATGGTTTCAAAAAGTAAGCTTTTTTCATTATAGGTCGACTGTTATTCTCATTGTAAGACACCATGAGTTCTTCTCTCTCTTCAACGAGATCTTCATCAATGGATGTTGAATCCATTTGGACAAGAAGAAGAAGAAGACTGAGATAATTGCCTCTTTGGTTTTGAAACCTAGAAAATGTTGTTTCAATTTCTCTATTTATTTTTGTTTTTGTTAACGTTTGAACTTTGAAAGCCAAGCATGAAAGCAATGTTGCTTGTGACAGGTGGATCATGTCCAATATTTGGTAACTGAAAAAAGAAAACAATTTCATTTGTGTTAAGTGTTAACATATCCCAAAGCTTTTCATTAATTTAGTAATCATTTCAGTGCTTTGCAGTTTGTGACGTGTGAGTGAATATTTAGAAAGAAAAGGATAACTGCATAACAATAATTTTAGCTTTTATAGTAGGAAGGTGACAAAATTGAACCTAACCTTGTAACTATGTAGCACTAATATCCGATTTTAAGTTTGGTTCTAATGATTTTAGTTCCGGTTCAGTTATAGTTGTACTAGAGAAACACTAGACCAATATGCCTCATTGCTAGTTTTATTCTCATGCTTTATAAAATGAAAGTTTGAAACTATCAAAAACAGCAAACATTGACTAAGGGGTGTTATTGGATGTTAACTTTAGAAAGAGTTTTGATAATTAAAAAAAATATAGAAAGTAAATAATTTTAAAATTTTAAATGATTACTAGAGAGTTTGTATAATCTTGTTGAATAATTTTTCCATATTTTAGATAATGATGTTGAGAATACCTTATCAATTTGGTATTATATTTTGTGAAGTAAAATGTGTAGAATCCATAAACCAATAACATAATATTTTAATTCAATGACAAAATGAGATTCTTTCATAAAAGTTGAATAGCATAAGAATTTATTGACTTTATAAAATCATGAATCTAATAACTCTAAATTTATAAAGATTTTAGAGTATTTTTTATAAATATATAAACCACTAACACTAAACCAATGTTTTTAAAACCGGGTTGAACCACAAACCAGATGTATCACCTGTTTGAGTTGACATCAAAACCAAGGACTAGTTAGATCGGTTATAAAACCGCATCAAATCGCCAAAAGCCCGGGAACCGGCGAACCAATTAAACTGTTTAGCCCCGGTTTAATAACTAAACATCAAAAATTTAAACCAGTTACGTGTGAATTCAACTAAAGTCGTGCACTGAAATATCGAACTAACTTAATTATTACTTTTCCTTTTTCTAATAAGTAACAAACTTAATTATTATTATCATTTATTAAAATAGGTTTGTAAAATTTATAGTATATGAACATTAATGTTATACTTATATGGTTATATATAGTTTTCTAAAAATGTATCAAACCCGGTTGAACCCGGTCAGACCATGTTAACCCACGACCCAAAAGCTTGTCCGGTTCAGCTGCCGGTCCGGTTTTAAAAACATTGCACTAAACTTTGAAATTTTTTTGGAAAATCTTAATTGAATAAAACTAGAACTTTTACAACATCTAAATCCTTATAAATCTATCTAAATACACAAACCAATAACACCCCTAAAACATTAGCCAAAATGTTTCAAGACTGATTTGTATCATAACCTTTTCGACCAAAGGCAACAAGTCTAATTGTGACACTCCAGCAAAATGTCTCATCCAATGTTAACAAAGATCTGATTAACAAAGATATACACCTTTGATTTAATTTTGTTAACAAAAGATCTAACAAACTAAATAGAAAAACTCAACTATCATATTCAATCATATAAGAACATACTAAAATCTAAAACTGCCTACATTAATTAATCTAAAATCCAGAAAAGTAAAATAAAAACATCCATAAAAACTACTAATATAACACCAAAACTTATAATGTGTAAGAACTAACGACCCAACGGTAAAAAACACAACCACCGTATTTAATCGACAATATCTTCTCCGTCTTAGTTTTTATCACATAATTAAAAACTAGAAAGCATATATTAAAGACTTCCGGTGGACGCGGAGCCAACGATTTCAGTTAAAGTTTCTTAAAATCCATAACAGCTTAGAAATAAAACGGAAAAATGGTCATAATAACCCTGACATTTACCATTTCGGCCATTCGGAGCATATACTCCTCAATTTTTAAGAACAAACACGAAGTTAAGGTTGACTTCCGTTTTAATCACAAACTTTGCGTTGACTGAGCCATTAGAGACACGTCGTTAAGTCAACTGACGGACCAAATTAACGGAATTAAATCAACGTTAACAGATTCCGTTAAACTATTGTCTATTTAATTTAAACATAAACTTTCAGTTGACATTCATTTAAATCATAAAATTTGAGTTGACCGAGCCATTTGAGGCACGTCGTTTTAGGTTATTTAAAAAACGCAAATCTAGGATTCAAACCCCTCACCTTTGTCACAATTTAACTATCTGAGCCAACCCCTCACCTTTGTCACAATTTAACTATCTGAGCCGTAGTGTTTTATTGATATTTTTATACAAACACACATATATATAACCTTATATAAATATTAAAACTAAAAAACATTATATATGTATATAACTTATAATTATATATAAGTTTATACTTTAAAAATAAATATATAAATTTATATATATACAAAAATACCCAAAATTTTTTTTTATCTCATATACATTATAACCTTATAATTTTAGCTTTATAATTTAGTTCGTGACTGTTTTCTCTCAAATGTGAGGGATTTGAATCTCATATTGCGTTTAAAAAACAAAAAATAAAGGCCTAAATTATAAAAATTAAAATATCAAAAACAAAATAATAAAAAAATTGGATAAACTATATAATTTAGTTTGTAACTGTTTTGTCTCAAATGTGAGGAGTTTGAATCCCATATTTTTTTTAGAAAAATCTCAAAACATACTAAATTTTATAATTTTGTTGTGACTGTTTTGTCTTAAATATTAGGAGTTTGAATCTCATTATTGCGTTTAAAAAAATAATCTAAAATAACGTTATTATAAAGTTATAATTATAAGGTCATAATGTATATGAGATATTTTGCTTATTTTGAATATTTTTGTATATATATAACTTTATATTTATTTTTAAAGTATAACCTTATATATAAGTTATATACATATATATAAGTTATATACTTATATATAATTATAAGTTATATACATATATAATGTTTTTTAATTTTAATATTTATATAAGGTTATATATATATGTGTGTTTGTATAAAAGTTCAATAAAACACTACGGCTCAAGTGGTTAAATCGTGATTGTTTTGTGTTAAAGGTAAGGGGTTCGAATCCTAGATTTGCATTTTTTTAAATAACCTAAGACGACGTGCCTCAAATGGCTCGGTCAACTCAAAATTTATGATTTAAATGAAAGTCAACTGAAAGTTTATGTTTAAATTAAAAAAAAAAATAGTTTAACGGAATTTGTTAACATTGACTTAACTCCGTTAATTTGGTCCATCAGTTGACTTAACGACGTGCCTCTTATGGCTCAGTCAACGCAAAGTTTGTGATTAAAACGGAAGTCAACCTTAAGTTCGTGTTTGTTTTTAAAAACTCGAGAGTACATGCCCCGAATGGCCGAAATGGTAAAGGTCAGGGTTATTATGACATTTTTCCCAAAATAAAACACCAAAAAGAATTAGTTCATTTGTATTCCTAACAAAACATTTTTGACTTTATTTCCCTTTCTATCTTGTTCATGAATAAGCTCTTATTGCCATTCCAATGCAATAACTTCTTCATATGCGAATTTAGTTTTCTTGCAAAAGATATGGTCAAGAACAAAAACCTCCAAAGCCCATCTACCAAAATCAGCTAATTGCTTTTCATCACCAAAGTAGATTTAACTTCATTCTTGATGAAGAAAGTGTTTCACAACTAGTTTTAGAATTACATCCATTTTCTCTCGAGACATCTCGAGCCTCAAATTTTGTTCCATCCCTAACCAAAAGGCACATAAGCTACACCAGGAAATTTAACAATAATCAATTCCTTGTAATGATTCAAAGTTGCTCAAACGTAAGTGTAATTTTTTAGTTATTCAAGTAATAAACATGAAAATACCTCTTCCATCTCTTTTTGTCGTCAGTCAACTTCACAGAATTTCTTCTTTTCTCTTCCACATAGCTCAAGAACTTTTTCCTCTACATTTTCAAAACAAACCCTAACAAGTTCCTTCATATACTGACCATCAATGCTGGGAAAATGTCGGTTCACACACTCTCTGCAAAAATAAAGAAAAGGTGGATGTATGTTAATAATGGTGGCATGAAAAAATGTTGCTATATTTATCACTCAAGAGACACTCTAAATCTTGTCATGTACCTTATCACTTGAACTTGAGCTTCAATTTAAATATAAGAGAGCCAAAATCATCAATGTATCCATTTTGTAATCTATAGGTTACACCATAAACCCAAAAAAATATAAATTTTAGATATTTTTTTCACAAAAAATGATAATACTTCTTTCTGAACCCCACAAAAAATGTCTAAATATAAAGCTTTATCGTAAATATACAAATAGCAATATTTAGGGAGTTATCCCGCACTATGTGCGGGGAAAAAAAAAAATTGATAATGACATTTTTGTTTATGATGATAGTAAATCTGATATCTCACGTTTTCAAATTTGTTTTATTGCTGATTATTCACCCGTAATTATTAAAAAATTAAGAAATATTTGCAAATTCTTGCGTGTTATGTTTAGTTTTAGTATAACAAATGATGTTCAAGATCCTTTATATATGGTATAATCCTTAATGAATAAATATGTTATTATCTTGACATCTTAAAATCTATTATAAATGAAAGATAGCAACAACTATACATTACAATTATCTCCACACAATAAATAATATTTCATAAATTATTCAATATATCTTAATTTGTTCATTACATGAAATATATATATATATATATATAAACTATATACATATATAAGTCTTGTTAAGACATCAGACGATTGTTTAAAATATTATATCACAATATTATATTTATCCGTATTTTGTTTCTGTTAGAAATATAAATTTTCAGTTTCCATAGATTTTAATTATCTTACAATAAAGTCAAAATATTTTAAAAAGTAATATATCTATGATATAATAAACTTTATCTGAACCAAGAAAAATGAAATTTCAGGATATTAACAAAACTTCAAGATTTTTTTATAGTAATTTAACCTTTATACGAATATTTTTTTTAGTTTTTGTTTCAAACATAAGTAGTAATTTTTAAATTAAATAAATTTATTAAGAATAGAGTGGTAATGAACCACAGTAAAATTCGCTAAGGTTATCCAAGTGCCTTCAATAACTCTTTCAGAGTAAAGAACAATGAATGGCTCATCGATTAAAGCATCAATCTTTTGATTCTGAAAAAGAAGAAAAAATAAAAACAGATCAATAATTGCATAATGCTAAGAATTAAAATCTTCACCTCAAATTTTATCTTACAGAAAGAAATATAAGAAAAATAGACTTTTTCATCGACAACGATGAGGTTAGAAACTTTTCAAACATATTTGCTATTTTAAAATTTTTGAAAATTTTGACTCGTATGGTCTACTGGTGAGCAAAAGAATTCAGTTATGATATACCAACAACGTGTATCTTTTGATGAATCGTTTCTGATAACGTTAAAATGTAGTTTAGACAAAATACTGTACAATTTAATAAGAAAAATATGTTCTTACAACTTGTATTATGTAATAAAGTTTATAAGAAGTTAAAGAATAACTTAATTTTAGATTAAGACTATTTCAAAATTATCAAAGAAACTTTCATATATATTGTATCATTTTTCGTATAGAAAATAAATATTTAAGAAACCATTATTATGGGTTAGAGTAATTTAACCTTTTCGAGAAAATTTTATATTTAATTACCAAAATAAGCAAACTTTATCTCCACAAAATTATAAGAAAATTACCTAAATAGTTTTTTTGTAATTTTCTAATTTTTATTAGTAATTTATAATTTTTGTTTTTATTTTTTCAGAGAAATTTAACATTTGCAATTTTAAAATTTTAAAATTATTTATTTATAGTAATTTAACTCTTACTCAAATATTTTTTATTTTTTAAATTGTTTCTAGTAATTTTTTTCTACTAATATATTTAATTTTTAAAAATATTTCTTTATAGTAATTTAAATTTTACTTGAATTATTTTATATTTATTTTTTCTTAAAAATAAATAGCAAAAAATTTAATTAAACTATCTAAATAGTTTTTATAATTTTTTATTTTTATTAGTGGTTTAATTTTTTCAATTTAAATTAATTTTTTAGATTAATTTTAACTTTGAATTTTTAAAAATTATTTTTTTAATATATTCAAAATTTTTAAATATATTTATTTATAGTAAATTAAATATTACTTGGATTAATATATTTTTAATTATAAATGGCAAAAAAATTAGATATCTAGATTCATTATGGGTAGATTTGTAATCAACCATTTTGAAGATGAATGTGAGCATTCTGTACTTTTTTTTTAATATTTAAGATGCGATTAGACATACAAATATCAACATCAGGCGATTAGACATACAAATATCGACGTCAAATATACATTTTCTTCTAAGGTTCAAGAAAATAGGGTTTACTAAAATTGGTTAAAAGGTTGAAATTTATTGAGAAATAACGTAATCCTAACAACTTAAAGGCAAATTTGCTTTGAAAAATGGTTCATGAGTGATTATGAGTTTTAATGACAGATACAGATCACAATTTATTATTGTTAAAAAAATAGTTTTTGCAAAATTGCTTCAGTTCATTATATATATATTTTTTATAGTTATCAACTCTTGTCTTAAAGCCATAAACCTCTTTGCTACTGCCCGAATTAGTAAATCACATGAACTCTTGTTTTAAAGCCATAGACTCCTTGTTGACACTAGCCCATAGAAAGGTTGCTATATGAAATATAGATTTTTCGTGTACTTCAAAATTTGGGTTTCGTGACAGTAGATACAATCAAACATAAGTTTAAATGTTGTAAGTGTAAGGAGTGTGAAGCTAAATTACATACATCAACATATATAACGACAAAGTATGACCGAGTGAAAGAGATCGTGGAACGGATGATTGTACAAGATATGTACTGAGTGGTTCTTAATCGAAGAACATAAGAAATAAAATTGATTTACATTTTAAGAAAAATGTTATCAAAGAAATACCCCTTTATATTATACTTAATTCTTGTATAGCTTAACCAAAATATTTGTGCGCACAAAATATTGAAAACATGTTCTTTCTATAATTTGCAAAGTCACCACCTTGATTAAAAACTTTCTGTTTCATTGAGAGAGAAATGTGAGTACAATACAATGTGTTCACATACAAAAAACAGTTGAACCAAAGAATCGAGTTGAAAGAAAATCTAGACTAAATTCAAAACTGGTCAATTACATTTGATAACCTTCGTGTAATCTATAAGACTATATATACAATCTATTATATATGTTACTCTTTTCACATGTTTTTGTTACAGAATGGCGAACAACATGCATGACAACGTATTTCAGCTGAACAAAATATTTCAGGACGATGTTCGACGACACCGTATTAAAGTGTTATATTTAATTCTTGTATACCTTAACCAAAATGTATATATAATTAAAACACCTCTTACTATCATAATTAATAATTGATGCCTCTCATGTTAGAGTACATCTTTTTCTTTTTTTTTGTCATCTAAGTACATCTTCTTTTCTATTTTAACTATTTTGTCATGCAAAAAACCATATGATGCCAATGGACCACATCACAAGTACTTCGCCACATAGCTATCGCCACAAATAATGTCACTCTCACGTGTAATAAAATTTTGTTTTGGGAAGCTCTTTAACACGTGTAACAATTATTTGGATACCTGTTTGGGTTGGGATTGGTTCTATTCGGGTTCGGCTATTTTAAACTAATGAATTTATAATCCATTTGGGTATTTAGAAATTTTGGTTCGGTTCCCGTTCAGCTTCAGATTTGTTTGAATATTTTTTCAGAACTAGAAAATACCTAAAATATTTTTGGGTTCGGATCGGATTCGGTTCTTTTTACCCATATATACCCAAATCTACCCAAAATACTGGAAATACCAAAAAAAAACTAAAACATTTGTCCAAATATACCCGAAATATCCCAAAAAAAAATTGGTTACTTTTTACCCAAATCTACCCAAAAATAACAAAATTACTCAAAAATGTCTAATATATTAGGGTTTATAATTGTATTTTTTTGGGTATTTAGATTTATTATAAGTACAAGTATAACTAATATTTTTTAGATGCATACTTGTATTTCGGATATGTTCAGGTACCCGCGGGTATCGCGTTCGGTTCGGGCATTCAGTTAGAAAAATTTAGGACCTATTCAGAAATTTTAAAAAATTGGTCGGGTATAGTTCGAATATTTTTTGGATGGATCTAGGTAATTTTTTGGGTACGGATTTTTTGCCCAAGCCTAATTAATATACAGCATTATCAGTATAAACTTTAAACACTATTTCTTTATAGTAAAAATGGCTAAGTAAGTTAGAAATTTTAGAAATTTTAATAATGTTCTTAATTAAACACTTTTCAAACAAATTTATTTATCGGTGCATGGCACACTATCTTTAGAATTATCGGCTATAGCAAATGTTCTCTCTTTATTTATTTTTAAATAAATCACAGTGGCTTTCCGTCAATATAGTTTAAAAGTTACTAATAGATATTGTAATAGTATTTGCCTGCACCACAAAAACTAATCATATTTATTTGTGAGCCTATAAACTTATTACATGAATCTTATACTGCAGAGAAGCCTAGTGGCTGTTCGTCAATAAAAGAACCCATATTGCAAAACAAAGTAAAAACAAAACCAGAAAATATGAAAGTTTAATATATATAAAAAAAGAGTACATCTTCTTTCCTGTTTTAACTATTTCGTAACACAATAAACCATCTTGCGCCAATGGAGCACATCACGAGTATTTCGCCATGTCACTCTCACATGTAATAATGTTTTTCTTTGTCAACGTGTGATAAATTTTTGTTTTGGAAGCTCTTTAACATGTGCATTAATTATTTGAATATCCGTTTGGATTCAGGTTGGTTCTATTCGGGTTCGACTATTTTAAACTAAAACAGTTATGACTTATTTGAGTATTTAGAAATTTTGCTTCGATTCAGGTTCGGCTCTGGATTTGTTTGAATATTTTGTTTTAGAGCTGAAAGATATTCAAAATATTTTCGGGTTTGGATCGGATTCGGTTCTTTTTACCCATATATCCAAATCTACCCAAAATACTCGAAATACAAAAAAAAACAATAAAATATTTATCCAAATATACCCAATATATCCGAAACATCCGAAAACAACTAAAAATAATCGAATTACTCAAAAGTATCTAATATATTAGGGTTTATAATTGTAATATTGGGTATTTGGATTTATTATAAGTACAAGTATAACTGATATTTTTAGATGTATACTTGTATTTCAGATATGTTTGGGTATCCGCGGATATCGCGTTTGGTTCCGGTTTGGTTCCGGGTATTCAATTAGAAAAATTTAGGATCCTTTGGGAATTTTTAAAAATCGATTCGGATTCGGTTTAGATATTTTTCTGGTGGATCCGGGTAATTTTGGTGGCACAGACTTTTTGTCCAGGCCTAATTAGCATACTGCATTATCAATATAAACTTTAAACACTGTTTCATTATAATATTTTTTATAGTAAAAATGGCTAAAGGTAAGTATGTTTTAGGCATTTAGCTAACTAACTAAACCGAAGTCAAACCAGACTAAAAGAGAAGGAAAACGGAAATTTTTGCCACCCCTTAACATGTTTTTGTTTTAAATTCTCAATGTATCATTATTTGTGATGTCAATTTAGCTTTAAGATTCGTGAGTTGGTGAATAGAAAGAATATACTATAGTGTATATCATCTAACCATATAACCAAATCCCATGCATTATCCAATTTTAAATTAGTTTATACATGGTTTTTTTTTCTTTTGTTGCGTCAGAATCATTTGCGCTCAATCAACATTTTTTCAGTCGTGAATGAAATTTTACGAATGAGCTTCATAGTTTGATTAGTTTCACTATGTAATTATGTACGTGGATTTGTGTAGAGAAATAACGGCTCAACTAAAAGAAATATTTAGTACAAATATTATTTTTTGTATGACTAGGATGTCCAAACCATGTTAAATTAACTCTAATTCGGAGAGCAGACTCATTACAACGTAAATTGAACATGTAACCTCTTATATCCCTACTTTTTTTTAAACTCAGAGGTTAACCACTAAGTCAACTCATCTTTGGTAGTACAAATATCTTTTAACGCAGTCTATGTCCGAGTTCGCACAGGAACAAACTGTAAAAACGAAGTTTTATAGGTTAATATATAACGCACATCATTTATTTCTACTTTATACGCATATAGAAATGATTAATATCTCATAAAATCTTCCTTTTCTGTCATCGGTTGCACATCTTTTACTTACAAAGTTAATAATACTGTACGTTGGGCATAAATCATCTAAAGGACCTTGCTCAATAAGATACTATAAGATAAAAATAAAAGTTGGCCCCTAATTTTGATGAGCCTTGTGCTCAAACACTTCTGTGTACATAACCGGATTTTATTAAGGGCTATTCATTTTACTACGGCCTACGGGTTACCCATATATACTGTATATCCAATCCATTTTCGGTTTTATATTCGTATGTATTCAAATAGTTGTTCTTTTGGGATAGTATATTTTATTTAGTCATATAATTTATCCTTTAAATTTTTAGCAATTTATTATTCTTATTTTTTATTTATATATTCATTGTGATATGTAGAAACGGAGTGGGATTGTCTCAGCTCCGAAAAAATGGAATGCGGAAGACGTTGATGTAATTTTGCATAGAAGGTTTTGAAATTTCATTCATCAATTTTTTTTGGCAGATACCATAAGTAAAGTAAGTACTTGGAAACAAGTTTGTACGGATATCGTCAAGGTCACCAAATCCTTAACAACTACACATAGCGGGATTGTCACAAAGTCACAATGTATAGTGAAGAAGACGATTGTGAATAATTCATGATGGAGATTAAAGAATTCTTTGGGATTTACTCGGTCTATTTTTGATTTGGTATGAATGAGCTGGTTCGATATTCCATCCCAATCAAAATTTGTTTTCTAACATATAGTTATGATTTTGTCTTCGAAAATGAAACAATTTTTCATTTTTTGGTTTTCGAAAAGCAAAAAAAAAAAAATGATCAAGATGCATTTGCATGAAATCCCGTTAATTAATCCATAGTTCACTCGAAACATTTAACTAAAAACTTAAGAAAAATAAAATATGACATGGTTTTGAACTTTTGAATTTGATTGTGAGTTGTGTTAGCTTATTTCACGAAAAAAAAATCAATTAATAAATCCGTTCTAGATATTTTTCTTTCAGAAAAAATGGGGAGTATATAAGTTGAGAAGATTCTGAAATCCTCGACATAGATTCTAACTCATTCACCATCTTCTCTTTATCTTCAAGATTACAATTAGTTGATTTCATGGAGATTGCAACTCTTTTTAAACACCTAGAGTTAGCAAGGATGTATCTCACGAGTTCCTTCTCTTCGCTTCCTCCTCCATATTCTTTCCATTCGAAGATTTCAAAATGGGTTAATAGGCATTTAGGAACAGAACACGGACGGTTCCAAGAAAGTGGGAAATCCTCGATCATACCGATGCTCTGGTAAGACGCAAGAGATTAAAACATTTACTTCAGTATTAGTTCACCAAGATTTGCATGCGCTTGATTGAAACAATTAATGGAAAGAGTACGAACCTGGTCGATGAGAAGCAGTTTTAGTTTCGGAGAATTTTGAACTAAAATCATAAGTGGTTCCAACCAGTCAAAATGAAATGGTTGTATCCTACACTCTACAAGCTGAGAGAAGTTAATGGTGGTACAACACTTGACCTGCAATGAATATAAGAACTACATAAGTTGGCGTTTGAAATATGATGATCACGAGAAACAAAAGTGACATTATAGAAAAGATCAATACGTACGTACCGTTGCTAAGTTCAAAAGTATATCGAAAAATATGAGCGAGGAGAGCATAAACTTGTCACGTTGTCTTCATTATGTCGTTTCACATTTAAAACCTTGAGATTATGACAACCTGATAAAAGTCCGGCAAGAGAATCGTCGTCTTTAAAAACGACAAAGAGAAGACAAAGCCATGTAAGGGATGGGAGACAAGCCGGAGAAACAATATCCACTAAAATCTTGTCGGAAAGAGACAAATAAACGAGAGTGTCGCATGTGTAAAGGCTCTTAGGCAACTTGATAGGCTTTGCAGACCAATTGAGCTCGAAAACTAGCGTGCGCACTTTGCGATCAATCACATTTGTAATCCACTTTCCGACGTCTACATCAACAGGACATCGTTGACCGAGTTCTACAAAAATACTTTCTAATACAGGTGCCTTGTGGAGTTTCAATGACTCATCAAGAAACTGCCAAACACTTTTGCGTTCACCATCTTTGTAATCGAGTGTTGGCATCATCGTCCAAATAGACAACCACCGTTTAGACAAAATCATGGTAGCCACTGCATCTTTTGTTAAGACAAGCAATAATATTTGCACAAGCAAATCGTCGGGTAAGTTATTGATCATGTTTCCACCTACAATTCTTCGACAATTTTCGTTCCCTGAAGATCTTTTCTCCATCAAACTTGATCTTGGCGTAAACGCTATGAATTAGTTATACACACAAACACATTATATATTGCTATTGTCTTTTAAAAATTATCTAGAAAAACAAAAACATATTTACTTCTATAGATTTTTATTTTATAACTAATTATATATTGCTATAATATTTATATATATAGAATTAGTTATACACACAAACACATTATATATTGCTATAATATTTATAGATTTTTTTTTTCCACAAGTCACCATTTGTACTGCTTATGTATATATATGCCAATTGGTTAAAGTTTTGATATTGATATCTTGAAATAAAAATTAATAAATGTATGTGTGGAAAATAGAGAGATATAGAAAACAAGGAAAAAAATATTAATTAAAGTAAGTATTTCTTAAGTAGATATATGTTGAAGTGAATTTTATTTCCAAAGTAATTGCATATGTGATAACAAAAGGGTAATATATCTTCATACATATATGTTTACTACAAAGTTCATAAGGAAAAATCTCTTGATGAAAATGTTTTGAATTAGTTACACACAACAAACACACTGTATATTGTTATTGTCTTTTATATAAACAATATAAGCTATTAACATTTTAATGAAACAATTTTATATTTTCTTGAAAACTACATATCTATACTGCTTTTGTCCATAAAAAAATATAACTTAAGAATAGAAAAGAATATAAAAATATAAGAAAGTAAATAAATATTAACTAAAGTTCAATGTATTTTTAAATTAAATAAATAGTAAAGTTCAATGTATATCCAAAGTAATTGATATGTGATGATATAGTAAAGAAAATGTTACTTGCATATGAGCAATTTCGAATTTTTGACATGCAAGTTAGAGAACATTTCAAATTGTTGTTGGTTTACCATTTCATCTTACAATGTCACTCCAGATTCGTGAGCCAATGAAAAACAGAGCAAAATTAAATACAGAAAACAAACACAAAACATTATAAAACTTGGCTATGGAAAGCATGAACAATGCATTTGGAAAACATCACCTTTGGAGCTACTTCAGTGGAAATGACTAAAGCTCTTCATAAACCAAACGATTGACCAGCGATATATATAGAAGGGCAAATCTCGGATCTTTTGGAGTTAACAACGTACAAGTAAGGCGAATTCGATATTGCAAGAGAGACGCATATAAGATTGCTAAAAGCATGCATTGTCCCGGATGGCTTGTTTGACAAGGAGAAGATGATCACCGTTTAATGGTGACGACTCCTATTTTTCTCTTTGTTTCTTCTATTTCATTTTTCTGAGACTTTCTCGAGGTCCGTCACACTTATATACTATGTTGCTTTCAAAAATTAAAAACTAAAGTGAAATCTTAAACGTGATAAAAGAATCTTATAAGAAGGATCAAAGGATAGTTTTACTTCTACAAGAAAACTCAAAATTTAAACGCCAAAATAAATCACTAACTTCTTAGTTTCCAATTGGGAAAAATGTCATAATAACCCTGACCTTTATCATTTCGGCCATTCGGAGCATGTACTCCCGAGTTTTTAAAAACAAACACGAACTTAAGGTTGACTTCTGTTTTAATCACAAACTTTGCGTTGACTGAGCCATAAGAGGCACGTCGTTAAGTCAACTGACGGACCAAATTAACGGAGTTAAGTCAACGTTAACAGTTTCCGTTAAACTATTGTCTTTTTAATTTAAACATAAACTTTTAGTTGACTTTCATTTAAATCATAAACTTTCAGTTGACTTTCATTTAAATCATAAACTTTGAGTTGACCGAGCCATTTGAGGCACGTCGTTTTAGGTTATTTAAAAACGCAAATCTGGGATTCGAACCCCTCACATTTGTCACAAAATAATCACGATTTAACCACTTGAGCCGTAGTGTTTTATTGATATTTTTATACAAACACACACATATATATAACCTTATATAAATACTAAAACTAAAAAACATTATATATGTATATAACTTATAATTATATATAAGTATATAACTTATATATATGTATATAACTTATAATTATATATAAGTTATATATATACAAAAATACCCAAAAAAATAAAAAATCTCATATACATTATAAACTTATAATTTTAGCTTTATAATTTAGTTCGTGACTATTTTCTCGCAAATGTGAGGGATTTGAATCTCATATTGCTTTTAAAAAACAAAAAATAAAATCCCAAATTATAAAAATTTAAATATCAAAAACAAAATAATTAAAAAATTAGATAATTTAGTTTGTAACTGTTTTGTCTCAAATACGAGGGGTTTGAATCCCATATTATTTTTAGAAAAAAACCCAAAACATACTAAATTATAAAATTTAAATATTAAAAACAAAATTAGTTAACACTGGATAAATTTATAATTTAGTTTGTGATTGTTTTGTCTTAAATATTAGGAGTTCAAATCTCATTATTGTGTTTAAAAAAATCATCTAAAATAACGTGATTATAAAGTTATAATTATAAGGTTATAATGTATATGATATATTTGGCTTATTTTGGATATTTTTGTATATATATAACTTTATATTTATTTTTAAAGTATAACTTTATATATAATTATAAGTTATATACATATATACTGTTTTTTAGTTTTAATATTTATATAAGATTATATATATGTGTGTGTTTGTATAAAAATATCAATAAAACATTGCGGCTCAAGTGGTTAAATCGTGATTATTTTGTGACAAATGTGAGGGGTTCGAATCCCAGATTTGCGTTTTTTAAATAACCTAAAACGACGTGCCTCAAATGGCTCAGTCAACACAAAGTTTATGATTAAAAAAAAAGTCAACAAAAAGTTAATGTTTGTTTTTAAAAACTCGGGATTACATGCTCTGAATGGCCGAAATGATAAATGTCAGGGTTATTATGACATTTTCCCCGTTTCCAGACAGTTATGTGATAGTCAGAGCCGGCCCTGGGCCGAGGCCCATGAAGCACCAACTTCAGGTCCCAAAATATATAAGTTTGTTTCGGCCACATTTTTCTAAAGAGTTCTTTGGCTCTGGGCCGAGGCCCATGAGCTCACTCTATGTAAACCAGCCTTTTTTTTATTTTCGCTTGTGGCCTTCAAAATCTTAGGGCCGGCTCTGGTGATAGTTATTTCATGAAGGAATACTGGTGAAAATGAACGATGGGACAATAGTATTTGATAAAGCCAAACGATGAATCAAGACGTGGATTCCTTGCAATTCAGGAACAAAACACAAACATAACAAAACGGCTTGTCCGCAAAACAAAATGAATTCAGATCCAGAACATGATAAAATAATTAATCTCGGACAGATTATTAAAGATAAAAGGAACATTTTACTTCTACAAGAAAAATCAATTCTTTTCAACGGCAAAATATTTCAACACAGATAACTTCTTCTTGGTTCCCCTGAAGCCAAGCCAAGATAGAAGACCGAAATGTATCGGATAGGTCTTTCTTCAACGGCTCATGAAGAAAGCAAACTGGTGAAAATGAAGCGGACGAATATTCAAGAAGTCCTTGACAAAGCCAAAATGTGAATCAAGAAGAGTAATCCATTTTGCGGTTTCCCGGCAACACCAAAACATCGAGATCTTCAACTTTTTTAGGTGAGCTCATCTTCTTTATGTACCCGCAGACCAAGAAACAAGCACCATGCAAAGATGGGAATTATTAAGATGGGTTTCTTACTCTGATGCTGGTACTTGTGGTGCAGCTTTCTCTCCTTCAGGCCCCTATGAGATTTCCAAAATATAAGCAACCGAATTTAGCAAAGAAAATACTAATAATGCTCAAAAAAAAAAAAAGACTTATTAGAACATGATATTATTTTTACTTGAGCCAAACGCATCTCGCTTCTTGCAAACTTGATCTCCCTGCTAAACTTGTGCATGCTTTCCATTAGAAAGCGCTTGTTCTTGTAAACTTTTCCTTTCACCTTCATGAACATGTCGAGGTTAATGTGCTTATCCATCTTCTTGTTCTGCCAGACCTTTCTTAGCAAGCGTTTTAACATTTTCTGCATTCTCATTAAAAGTTTTAATTTTCGCTGCAACGCCTCCCTTGTATCCTTATCTGAAAACCAAGAAAACCAATTTCTAAATAATTTCCTTCAATCATACATAATGTTACAGTACTTTCACATGAACCACCAAAACAGGAGTAGTAGTCCAAAAGACTACAGTGGTACCGAGGACATAGTGGTCACTATTCTAAATTACCAAAATGAAAAGATCTACTAAAAACCATTTGCTACAATATTTTCTTTCAGACTTACCGTAACCAGGACGACACTTTCTCCTTGCACGAGAGCGTGAGTGGAACTTGATCGACACCATTTCTTATTCCCGTGACCTCCTCCTCTTCGTCAGGATAGGCGGCTAAAAAAACTATGCACTACTTATAAAGAGTTCATAGTTCTAACAGATTTAGGGTTTTTGGTCTATCACTTTCACCCTAATTTCTTGCAGTACCCGTTTCGTTAATAGATATCATGGGCCTAAACGACCTGAACTCTTTAACATATGTTTATAAGCCCTATCTAACTCACTTTTTAGTAATTAAAAATATTGTTTCATAATAATGTAGAAATGATAAATTACAAATGTGTTTTGTTCTCGGATTGTAATTTTACGCGGGTATAAAATACATATATTAATGTTTACTCATTTTATTAAAATTTTAAATAATAATTCACACATTTTTCTAAATTTTATTTGGTAACTTTAATTAAATCCAAGTCGGAAGAATATTTTCTACATAAATGATATAGTACGGGTAGATACAAGTACTATGTGCTAGCAAATCCGTAACATCATTAGCTTAACGAGAAACGAGAGAAATTGAGAAAAAAGAAAATTTCCTTACTCGTCGATATTTTTTCAAAATAAAACTCAAAAGCCGGTCACTCTGTAGGCATAGACACCATTTTCACCAGATCAAAGCAGTCTGTCAAAAAAATGTACTTCGGTCTTCTTCTTTACAATCAAACTTCTCTGAGCCTTTCAATTAATATCTTGTTGTTGATTATAAAAAACTTTAGTTAAATCCAGATTTAAACCTCGAAATCTCACACAATAATCTTCTAATTCAGTTTAACTATTTATTTTATCATAAGAAACCATATTTTAATTTTACACACTGCATAAGAATTTAAAATTATATCCAAAAAATATGTGCATAATATCAAATCTATATCCTAGCTAATATTTAAAATTAATTAAAAATTAACAAAACATAATTAGTAAAGCAAAAGTTCCAAATTTTATATTGTTATAAATATAATATTTTTCAAATATATGTCGTAATATAATAAATAATAATTTATATCATATTAAACTATTTTTACATGCATTAAATTTATAAAAGAAAAATAAATAAACGTATGTTAACGTTCTCCTCAAGTAATTAAATATTCATTTATATACACTCATATTTTTGTGTGTTTTACTTACGAGTAAAGACATTACAATTTAACGATAATTAAAATTTTTATATAATTAGTTAATATTGAATAACTTATATTGCTATTTTGAATTTTGATACTCATTGTTTATTGGTATCTATGCTAAATGAACTAAGTAAACTTTTACATGTCAAATCTAATTGATCAATGACACACGTAATTTAGTATACCTGGATATTTTTTTGAATATTAAAAAAATTAACAAACCATAATTAGTAAAGAAAAAGAGATGAAAAATTCACAAAAAATTGGACCCAACATTGTTTTATATTTTTCATCTGGTGTAGTCTCAAGTAATTATTTTATCTCGTGTCAAATTAATTTTAAATGCGTTTAAATTTAGAAATATAAATAAAAATATACTAAAATTCTCATCAAGTAATCAAAAATTCATTCATGTAAACTAATTATATCTTCAAAATTTTGTGTTTTCACTTACGAATAAAAGACACTACAATGCCATGTTATATATTTGATTTTCCCTTTTAGTTAAAAAATAAAATAAATATTTTCAAATTTATACATGTAATTAAGTATTAATATATTTTGTAGCAAGAGAATTTGAGGTATGTGATTTTCATAATGTAGCAATTTCGGCTAACCTCATAGCTAAAGCTATAGCACATAGTTTGACTCAGAGACGGGAGATTCCAATCGTATATGGCCCTTGGAAGGCCGGCGTGACTTCATAATATCTTGCTTGATAAAGTCTGATTTGTCTTCTTCGATTTAATTTATGTGGTTTTCTATGTTTTTCTCTCTAAAAAGATGAATAACAATTAGTATGTGTAAATCTATTTTTATTAAATTAAATTTTCTATTTCGTTAAAGATAAAATATTAAACATCTTTCGACATGTATCAAAATATGATCGATAGCTTTGACACATGTCCAGATCATATTAATAATGTTATAAAATAAAACTTTTTAAATTAATATATAAATATATATATTAGATTTTATATTTTGTTAAAGAAACAAAAGTTAAATTTTTTGACACATGTCAAAATTTGATTGATAGATCTACCATATGTCGCGATCATGTTAATAACTAACTTTAAAAACCAAACTTTATATAAAAAAACATTCTAGAAAGGTATTTATAAAACATAAATAATTACATCTTAGAATACATAATAAATCATGGCAAAAAAGAGGACTTGATATCTTTAGTAAAAGATTCATATGGGAATTTTATAATTATTTATGTAGAAGAGATACAAATGATTTATGAAAGATTTTTGGATGATCTTAATATTTTGTGTATCTATAAATTATTTTAAATGAATAAATGCATGACATGAGATATAAATTCTTACCAAAAAAAAAAAAATATATTTTCTTTCTTAACGAATGTATTGAGATAGTATAGAGATGCGAGGAAACATTTGTGGCCTAATGTAGCTGATAAGGGGCCGTATCCTCTCTCTCTGCTACTTCGACTCTGCACTTTTAACATGATTCTTATGTAGGACATGTATGCCTATAGTTACATATGCATTGAACGTGTAATGAAAGTATGCATATGTGGTGATAGAAATCAGCTTTGGGAAGGTTAACTGCACTGATAATGAAAAGACAAGTGGTCTTCATTGTTAGGATTTGGTCACCATTGTTTATATTCTCTATTATTTCCTCTCATTTAGCATCCCATTCAACTCTTCTATTATTCCTCGACATTGCTTTTTCTTGACTTATATAGACTTCAATTGGTGTCAATGTTTGAAAATAAAAGCAAAAAACAGTATTCCTCTTTATCACTCAAAACTTTTATCATTTAAAAATTATTTACTCAACATTTAGACATGGGACCGTACATTATTCTTATGAATTCACCATTGATGATAAATTATGAAACAAAATTGTTTTTTTTTTTTAAATTGAATTTGCTCTTGGGATCAGACTTTCAAGATCCTACGAATGGTTGAATTTGCTACTCATCGCAGACTATCAAGTCTAATAGCATCTTATATGATGTCTGCTAGATTGTCATACTTCTAGCATGCACACTCTACGGGTAGTGACTATTCGTATGCAAAGTCAAGGGATAATTCCAAAAAGATAAGTCAACAGAGAGTACGTAGGTTCGCTAAACTTTTTCTATATAAGGGATGCCATTGGCTTTCTTTACCAAAGCAAACTAAACCAAAGAAACAAAGATAACACACTAATACATAAAACATTTCTTCTCTTCTTTGTTCTTTGATGGCAATGGCTCAAAATGATAGGCATACAAGAATCGCTATAAAGGCTTTTGAAATAGTCGAGACCGTGTATGGTAAGTCCCAAAAAGTTACTAGTAAACCATATGTTCCTAGAAACGAGTTTCCTTCTTATTTTAACCAAAATACCTACGAATATGGTGGTCCAAAATTTTACACCGTAAAAGAGTCAACTAGTAGTATTACTGCTCGCGGAGTCATTTATCAGTCTTCAAATGAGTCAACTATAATAAAACCGATTGTTTATCATCCCACGGATCGAATTCAATACTTCAGTGGCGCCCGTCCTTTTACTGGCCATGTTGACCGGTTTGAGAGGCCGAAAGAACGGGTTATTAGCTGTGACGAGGCGGTCCAGCGCTATGGAGGGGTGCTTATAAAGAAATTTCATAATTAAACTGGGTAAAACGCAAGTTATGTTGAAGATGCTATAAGTTATAAGAAGTATGTTAGTTTTTATTTATGTGTTCGGAAAAAGTACAAACCAAGACATATGTGTTTGTTACTTAAAACAAGGTTTAGATCACTACCAATTGTTGGGGTCTGTTATGTATTCAAATTAAGTAATAGTAGTTAAAACTTCTCTAAGATAACATGTTATGGTGTTATGACTAGTAATGTAGTCTGGTATACTTTTCTAGTGAATGTAAACATGTATGGCATGCGCAATGAAACACGTCAATGAGCATGCATGTCCTATACACCAATAATATAGAAGTTCTTGTTTTATCGGATATATGAAACGGCTTAACGCCACATATCTATTGTGACTCGTATACTTCATATTTAATTATGCACGTATCTAAATAGTCTGATTAACAAAGTGAGTTGATTTAGAAAATCTCTCTAATTTGATTCATGTGTACATATGTTATTACATTTGCACCTTTCATCAAAAACTTAACTCAATCGACATTTTTCTGCAAGTACAGTTCACTAGAATCATATCCTTAGAACTTATATATCATTTTTTCGAAGTAAAAAAAGTAAAAGAAATCACAACCTTAGTTTCCTTTTCATTGGTCAACACATTTTATACAGTTAAGGCATTTTTTTTTTTTTTGTGATATACTCAAAAGATATATGAGATATGTTAACTTTCCTTGTTGTATATATCTCATATTCTATAGATATGTGTAATCATCTCATTAATAACATTATTCAGTTTACCTATCTATCAAAACCATTTATACCCTAACATGTGAACTCCCGAGCAGCTTACCTTCTTTTTTTACTTCTGCATGTTGGTTCCATCTCTTTGTTTAAACATATGTATGCCACCAAACTTGTCGCTATATTTAACATTAGTAGCTATTAAGGAGAACTATATCAATTACACACTATGATTATTCTTTTTGATTTATTCCATTTATTGTAGAATATTATCTTTTTTTAATTGTTCTGCCTAGACGTGTATATAATCTTTTTTTGTAATTGCTAATGTAATACAACACATATATTCAACTATTATATGATATCAGAGAAATACGATTCTAAAACCTAAATTATTTTTTCAAACCGTCTTCTTCTTCAACATGTCAACAACATCAGAAACTCCCATCAATGGCATCGATGCTACAACAATCACAACAACGAACCAATCTCTTCTCCACATCAATATGACGAATATAACCAAGCTCACATCTATGAACTACTTTATGTGGAAGTTTCAAGTCCATGCTCTTGTCAACGGTTGCTGGCCATCTTGACGGCTCAACAGAGACTCCACTGTCCACACTCACCGTCGCCGATGTTATCTCCACAAATTCAGCCTTTACCCTTTGGCAACATCAAGATCAGTTGCTCTACGGTGCGCTTCTTGGGTTTATATCACTCACAGTTCAGTCACTGCTATCACGAACCACCACCGCCGTCGAGATCTGGACTACTCTTGCAGCCACCTACGCAACACCAAGCAGAGGTCACGTAAAATAGTTGAGAGACCAACTTAAATATTGGACAAAGGGAACTCGCACCATCGAAGAATACTTCCAAGGTCTTACTACACGATTTGATACTCTTGCTAGCCTTAGCAAGCCAATGGAACACAAAGAACAAATCGACCATATCCTTGAAGGTTTACCTGAAAAGTACAAATCTGTTGCTGATCAAATTAAAGGGAAGGATATCTCTCCAACACTTGCTTATGTCCATGAACGCCTCCTGAATCATGAGGCTATACTTCTAGCTAAACCAACACCGGCAACGTTCCCTGTCACTACTAATATTGCTACACAATGTCTAAACAACAATCGTCAAGGCTACAACAATAGTCGCTCCAATGACAATAACAACTACAACAACAATAAACGGCGTACCAACACTTCATATGTCAGCTCATCACAAGCTACTATGGTCCCAGACAATCGCGGCTCCAGGCCCTACCTCGACAAATGTCAAATATGTTATACCCAATGTCATAGTACACGACGATACCCACAGCTTCATCAACCAAACCAGTCTCAAAGCAGTCCGTTTCCCCCGGCAGAGGAGTCCCAGATGGGAGAGGGGGAACGCTCAACGAGGAACATACAGAGAATTCACCACCAATTGTCGCTCGTTCAAGTCCATGGAAACCACGTGCAAATCTTGCAGTTGGCTCCTCCTATGATCCAACCCCATGACTTCTTGATAGTGGTGCTACTCACCACATGACATCGGACGTACATAACTTGTCTCTCCACGAGCCATACAATGGTGGTGATGATGTTATCATTGCGAATGGATCTCCTCTTGCTATTACACACACGGATTAAAAACTACTTCCTTTTCAAACATGTGCTCTTTGGTTGAATAAAGTTTTATGTGTTCCCGATATACACCGTAATCTTATCTCTGTATATCGCCTATGCAATACTAACCGTGTGTTCGTTGAATTCTATCATGCGTCTTTTCAGGTGAAGGATCTCAGCACGACGGTCCTATTACTCCAAGGCAAAGCCAGAGATTAACTCTATGAACGGTGTCACCGAAAAAAGTTGCTTTTATCAACCTCTACTCGTCGAACAACATCTATTTCGGTGTGGCACTCTTGGCTAGGACATCCATCTGATTCAGTTTTAAACACTATGCTTTCAACCTTTTCTCTTTCTGTTGTAAAATCTTCTCAACAATTGTTGTCTTGCTCAGATTGTCTTCTAAATAAAAATCGAAAACTTCCCTTTGCACACAACACAATTCTCTCGTCACGACCACTTGAGTACCTCTACAGTGACGTATGGACATCACCCATAATCTCCAATGAAAATTACAAGTACTATCACCTCATTGTTGATCATTACACTCGCTACATTTGGCATTATCCCTTGAAGAGAAAATCTGATGTGAAGACAGTTTTTGTTGCATTCATCGCGTTGGGTGAAAACAAGTTTCAACAAAGAGTAGGCACATTATTTTCTGACAATGGAGAAGAGTTCATGGCTCTTCGTGCCTTCCTTGCCATACATGGAATCACGCATTTGAGTCGTCGCTGCACACACCGGAACATAACGGGATCTTTGAACGAAAGCATCGACATGTTGTCGAAACTGGACTCACACTAGTTTCTACCCCTCTGTTCCTCTAGAGTATTGGTCATATGCATTTCAAATGACTGTCTATTTAATCAATTGTCTCCGAACACCGATTTTGTCACAATAATCGCCATTCTTCAAATTCTTTCAGACGCAACCAAACTATGAGAAGCTTAAAGTATTTGGATGCCTCTGGTTTCCATGGTTAAAACCCTATACACAACATAATCTTGAGCATCGGTCCCAGCCTTATGTTTTTCTTGGCTATCCTCTTATCCAAAGTGCTTATTACTGTCTACACATAGCCACTAGAAGATTGTAGGTCTCACGTCATGTCCGATTTGAAGAGAATCGGTTCCTATTCTCTGAGATTACACGATTTGCTTCTTCTCCGAACAACAAATGCGAGGCTGCTCCGTTGATGGTTACCGCTGTTTGTCTCTCGCCGACATCTGTCACGTAATGGACCCCTAGCTTAGACCTTCACTCATCGTCGTAATCGACACTGTCACTACTGTTAGAAACTTAACCTCATGTATCATCTTCTTTCTCTCTATCTCCTTATTCCTTTTCGCAAAACATTGAGCCCTTAGAATGGGCCTAGAATGGGCTTCAAATCCCGGCCTAACAAACAAACCCTTTGATTGAGCCCACTGCTCCATCACATAATGAATCGAGACTCACGATTCAGCCTCAACCATTGTCTTCTACCTCCGCAAACCATGATACTCATTCTCTCATGCCAGAAAGCTCCAAAAACTCCGAACCACAAGAACCACAAAATTCCCAACCTGCTGCACCACCACTAAATATCCACAAAATGAGAACTCGAGCCAAAAACAATATCATAAAACCCAAACAAGAAATGAATTTACTTGTTTCAAGTCTGTCATTATCGCGAGAACCAATGTCCGTGGCACAAGCTTTACGCGATGAAAACTGGCGTTGTTCTATGTCTGAGGAATATGATGCTTAACTCATTTTGTGCCTTATCTTCCTTCTCATAACACTGGGATCTGGTGCCTTATCTTCCTTCTCATAATGTTATAGGCTGTAGTTGGGTCTTCACAACCAAATATCATCTGATTGGTCAGTTAAACAAATACAAGTTGTGTCTAGTTGCCAAAGGCTTTCATCAAAAGTATGGTGTTGATTATGCTGAAACGTTTTACCCGGTGATTAAGTCTACAACAATTTAGTTAGTGCTGGAAGTTGATGTGTCTCAATCATGGCCAATAAAGCAATTGGATGTCAACAATGGTTTTCTTCAAGGAGAGCTCACAGAGTATGTCTATATGTGATAGCCCCAGGGATTTGTTGACAAAGAGCTCCCAACACATTTTTGTCGTTTGCAAAAACCAATCTATTAACTTAAACAAGCTCCTCGTGCTTGGTATATGACCCTAAAACAACATTTATTGAGTATGGGATTCACTAATTCTCTCGCTGAAAAGTCTTTGTTCATCAGACAGGATGGTACTACACTCACCTATGTCTTTGTTTATGTAGATGATATACTTGTGACAGGAAACAGTTCAAAGATCATTGCTCAAGTTCTACTCTCCTTTGCTGAACATTTTTCAATCAAGGATCCAATGGATTTAATGTATTTCCTTGGCATCGAAGCTACTAGCACCAACGTTGGTTTTCACCTCATGCAACGCAAATTCATAATTGATCTTCTAGCAACACATAACATGACGTATGTAAAGCCAGTTCCGACGTTGCTACCAACCTCTCTGCCACTCACACTCACTAGAGGAACACCACTTAATGATGCTTCAAAATACAAATATGTTGTTAGAAGTCTCCAGTACCTAGCATTCACAAGACCAGATATTGCTTATGTTGTCAACTGCTTATCTCAATTTATGCATAGCCCCACATATGATCATTGGCATGCTGCGAAAAGAGTTTTATGATATCTTGCGGGAACGCTTATAGATGGGATATTCTTTCACAAGAACTCTCCAATGTCTCTTCATGCTTACTCGGATGGAGATTGGGGTGGTGATAGAGATGACTATGTGTCTAAAAATGCTTATATTATCTACTTCGGTCGCAATCCAGTATCATGGTCTTGCAATAACCAACGGGGTGTTGCTCGGTCCTCCACTTAAGCTGAGTATCGGGATGTTGTTAACACTGCTTTGGAGGTACGTTGGTTATGTTCTTTCCTCACAAAACTTGGTATTACACTTCCCATGGCTCCGGTTGTGTATTGTGACAACATTGGTGCTACATATCTATATGAAAATCCGGTCTTTCAGTCACGTATGAAGCATATCGCACTAAACTATCCTTTTGTTTGCCAACAAATTCAAGCTGGCATACTTCGGGTCTCACATGTTTCTACTTGTGATTAGCTCGCTGACGCTCTCACAAAACCATTACCATGTATGAGCTACATGAGTGCTTGTTCTAAGCTTGGAGTAACAAGACTTCGTCGAACTTGAGGGGGCGTATTAAGGAGAATCATATCAATTACACACTATGATTACTCCTCTTGATTTATTCTATTTATTGTAGAATATTATCTCTCCTTAAGTGCTCTGCCTAGACATGTATGTAATCTTCTCTTGTAATTACTAATGTAATACAACATATATATTCAACTATTATAATAGCTCGAAGAAATCTTTGATCTTGATAAGCATGTCAAATATATAGCACCACGCCCAAACACACAAACTATCTCACCTGAAAGCTACAAGTTAAAGCTCTTTTTGAGGTTAATGATTTTTTATATATTGATGATTATGAGTAATCTCGTCCAACTAGCATCACCAAACCTAACCATTGTATGCTCATGGAAGTGTCAAGAGAAGATGTTCTATATATAGCGCCCTCTTGTAAACACTATTATTTTCCATTTAACCAATCATGGGCTCAAGTAAGATCCCCGTGTTTGGTATAATGAGATGCACCTCTTTTTTCTTAATATCAGATTCACCAACTCACTTTCAACAACTAACTCTTCATTCTTAGTGAAGGTACTCCATGCTAGGTCTAGGTTCTCTTATATTTCCAAGACATTTTTACAAGCACTAATTCTGTCATAGTCTCTGTATGATTTAAGTACTCTTCTTCTGTATGAAGAATCCTGGCGAAGTCTTATACTTTCTTGGAATAGAGTTCACTCGGACCTTAGCTAGTCTTCACCTCATGCAAAATATATACCTCATGGATATCCTAGCTTGCACCCAGCCGATTAAAGGAATATCGAGCTGCAATTGAGAGTCTTCAACATTATGCTATTACACCGTTAGATATTGTAGCGATATGGGTAGGTTATATTATATAGGCCCATTACAAAACCTATCTATATATGAGTATATTGTGAATGTTAATAGACAATATTTTCCGCTAAGCTATCTTGACATGGTATCAAAGCTAAACCCCAATTTTGTTTAGCCGTTCTTGTTTTTTTTTGCCCTCGATCCTTTGACCTTTGAAATCTCGTTTCCTTTGCACAAGATTTCTCTCTCTCTCTCTCTCTCTCTCTCTCTCTCTCTCTCTTACGAATCTGAGCCTGTTTTTGCTCTGTTTCGATTTGGTGTGATATTTGTCTCAATTCCTCCTTCTGATTTTTTTGGTTCAACGATGAGTCAAAATACAGCCATAGTTACTGGAGCAAGTGTCAACAAACTTGACATCTTGTCTAATTATTATCTCCCTCCAGGAGTTGATCCTGGCAACGTCATATCTACAGTTCTGTTAACAGGAACTAATTATGAACGTAGAGCTAAGATTATGCGCAATTCGCTTAAAGCCAAAAACAAGCTCAATTTCATTGATGGTCTCCTTTCATAACCTTCATCCGAAACATATGAGTGCAAACTTTGGGAAATTATTAATTCAATGATGGTTGTTTGGATTCTTAATACCATTGATCCTATGCTTTGTTCTTTTATCTCTTGTTATGAAACAACATATGAGCTTTGGCAAAGCTTGAAGAGCAGTTTTTAGTTGGTAATGATGCTCATATCTATGAGTTATAGTCCTCTATTAACACGTGCAAGCAAGATGGATTATCTATTCAAGCATATTATGGGAAGCTAAAACGTATGTAGGATGATCTAAAGGATTATGATCCTCCTATTTCTTGTTGTTGTGCCACTGTTCAGTGTGCCAAAAAAAAAAAACACATCGCTAGACTTGAAAAAGAGCGTAAATCACAATTGTTGATGGGCTTGGATGGAGCTCGGTTTGGTGCTGTTTAGGTCGAATGTTCTTATGATGATACCTTCTCCCTCACTTGCTGCTGTGTATTCTTTGATGTTGCAAGAAGAAAAACATCACAATATTGCACGTCATACCGAGACGCGACTTGATGTAGTTTGATTTTTGGTTCAGGTGGTCCCGTCTTCACGTGATCGTCCTCTCTTCTTGTGCACTCATTATCGTAAGACTGTACATGAGGTTAACATGTGTTATCAGTTCCATGGTTTTCCCGAAGCATCTGAAACAGGTCGTGGTCGTGGGAATCTCGCGGTGGTTCTACTTCAAGAGGCTCTCAAGGTTGTGGTACGTCTGCATCGTTCGGTCATGCGCATAATGCACAACGTACGATCACATCTGCAGCTCTGGGGCAGAGTTCTTCTACGATTACATCTTTAGACCTTGAAGGTCCTCCTCTCTTTAACAAACAGTGGAATCAACTTGTTCAGATCTTGCAGCCTACTACTTTTACTACTTCTCGTCTTTTTGGTATGATTATAGACACATGGGCTTCCCAACAACTTACTGCTTGTCCTGAGTTGTTATCTTATATTGTGGATATTTCTCCGACTACGATTGGTTTGCCTAATGGAACACTTACTATGGCAACTAGAAGAGGCAAATTGTCTCTTGGCAGTTTGGTTATCTTGTCCTTTGTTCTCTTCATTCCATCTTTGACACAAACGTTACTTTCCGTGGCTTGCATGCTTAAAGAAAAATCGTGTATTATGGTCTTTACGGATAAGTTTTGCTATGTGCAGGACTGGTCTTCGAAGATGTTGATTGGCATGGGTGATGAATGTAATGGGGTCTACTATTTTCGAGGTGTTGTTGCAGGTTACGTGAATGCAACAAGTACTCTCAGAAGCTGTGAAACTGTGGCACCGTAGGATGGGGCATCCCTCTAAGGTTGTTTCATTTATCAAATTTTGTTGATGTTAGATGATCTATGGATCCGTTTTCTTTACCTTCTGATATTTGTATCCGGGCCAAACAATCACATTTGGGATTTTTTTATAGTAGCAATAAAGCCGATGATATCATTCACATTTGGGTTTTTGTTTGGGTGTTTTTAATGCGAGCTAATAGTGAAGTCAATGTTTTAATCTGTAACTTTTGGGCTATGGTTACCCGTCAGTTCCAAAAGGATGTTGTATGATTCAAAATGACAACGGGTCTAAGTTTTTGGGGCTGACATCGTGGTTTCACTCACAAGGTATTGTTCAAACGTCATGCGTTGGTATACCATAGCAGAATGGTCTGGTTGAACGTAAACGCAACGATCTTACTACAAAGGAATGCTTTGTATCCCGAAATGTAGTGTTTAATGAAGATGTTTTTCCTTTTGTCGCTTCAAGCACCCTGGTTTCAGTGTCTAGTTCTCCTACATCTATGTCTAATACACTTGTATTTGAAGAGTATGACATTGTTACTGCTCCATCTTGTGAATAGATCGATCGGTCCCAATTGAGCGGTCTGCCTCATACTTCTATGTCTGTTGCTTAAAGGATCGATCGGTCAATAGCCCGACCGATCGATCTACCTCATACTGCCCGTTTATTGCTCAAGGGATCTATCGGTCTACTGCCCGACTGATCGATCTGCCTCATACTGCCCCATCCGTTTCTTAAGGGATCGACCGGTCCACTGCCTGACCGATCGATCTACCTTGTACTGACCAGTCCGTTACTCAATGGATCGATCTGTTACTCAATGGATCGATCTGTCTACTACATCTTCGTCACCTGATTTTCATAACAAGGGGAGTTCCAACACGTCTTCTTTACCATCTTTGTCGGAACCATCTTTATCTTCTTCTCTAGTTATTGCTAGTGAGGATTCTAGTCCTTCTCTTACGGACTCTTCTCCTACTGTTCTTGCTGAAGAGAATTCTTTTTCTATGGATGTTGGGAATACGACACATCCGTCAGAGAATGTTGAAGTGGTCGAGAAGTTGGGTCATGGTCACTGTGCCAATCAACAGTCTGTGTTACTTAAGCATTACATCACATATGTGTATGAGGCCGATTCTTCTTCTTCGTCGAGCACACCTTATCTGATTGCAAATTACATATGCCCTGACTTGTTCTCCGATTCTTTTAAGGTTTTTCTGGCCAAGTTTGAAGTCTGGCACCTAGCAATGGGTCTTGAAGTACAAGCATTGGAGGATAATGACACGTGGGAACTTGCTGAGCTCCCTCCTGCAAGAAGGAAATTGGAAGCAAATGGGTTTTCAAGATTATGTTTAATTCTGATGGAACAATCTAGCGTTACAAAGCGCGTCGTGGTTGCTCTTGGCAATCGAAAAGAAGAGGGTATTGATTACGAAGAGACTTTTGCTCTGGTGATTAAAATGACCACTGTTCGAACATTTCTCAACATCGTAGCTTCTCACAATTGGGAACTTCATCAGATGGATGTTCACAATGTGTTTGTTCATGGCACTTTGGAGGAAGAGGTTTACATGCGCCCTCCACCGGGTTTTCTTAGTTTTGCGTCTACCAAGGTGTGTCGTTTAAAGAAGTCTCTATATTGTTTGGGTCAGACTCGACGTTGTTGGTTTGGTACTTTACACACAACGTTCTTGGCTTATGGTTCCGTTAATCGGCCTCAGACTACTCACTATTCTCCTTTTTGGACGGTTCCACGGAGATATATTTCCTTGTTTATGTTGATGATTTGGTTATTGGTGGCAATGATTATGTCTCCATCTCAGCGTTCATGTCGTATCTTAGTAGTAAGTTTCATATGAAAGACTTGAGATCTCCTTGTTATTTTCTTGGTGTTGAGATTGCTCGCAATGCCGACGGACTGTTCTTGTGCCAAAGGAAGTATTGCTTAGATATCATCTTTGAGGCGGGTCTTCTTGGTTGTCGTCCCATTGTTATTCCCACTGATCAAAACCATAGTCTTGTTCACTCCGTGACTGATTTCTATGCTGATCCGACACAATACCGTTGTATAGTTGACAAACTTATTTATTTGACCCTTACACGTTTGGAGTTGCGTTACTTGATTCATATCTTTTCTTAGTTTATGCAAAAACTGATGAATGCCCATTGGAAAGTTGCACTCGAGGTTATCCGTTACTTAAAGGGCTTGCTAGGCCAGGGACTCCTTTACAAGGCTGGAACTGATTTGGTGCTAATGGGTTATTGCGATGTCGATTATAGGGCTTTTCCTTGCATGCGTCGTTCTTTAACGGGCTATGTTTTCTTTCTTGGTGGTTCTCATGTCTCTTGGAAGACTACAAAACAAGACACGATCTTCTTATCTTCTTCTAAGGCCGAATATTGTTCGATGTCTTGGGCAACAATAGAGGTTAAATGGCTTAACACTCTTCTCGAATTTTTTGGTGTTGTTCAACAAGGACCTATAATGTTTCATTGTGATAACCAATTGCGAACAACCATGTCTTCCATGAGCGAACCAAACATATTGAGATAGATTGTCATCATATTCGCGACTCTATTCAAGCTGGCCTCATATAGACACGTTATGTTCATACTTCGGAGCAAGTCGCATATATCTTTACAAAGGCTTTGGGTGGTGCTCAATTTCATTTTCTGCTTTCCAAGTTGGCCATTTGTGACTTGCATGGTCCACTTTGAAGGGGGTGTAGCGATATGGGGTAGGTTATATTGTATAGGCCCATTACGAAACCTATATATGTGTATATTGTGAATGTTAATAGACAACATTTTCCGCTAAGCTATTCTAACAAATATTGCTTAATGGAACTCTCCCAATTAATGCACTAACCAACAAATACACTTTGGGAGGTTGTCGAGCTTGTGTTTTGGTTTTCTTGCTGGTACCATTAATCATGGCTTCTTACACCGTTGATTCTTCCCTCACTGTACCATACTCGGATGTTTCTTGATGGGTTCCTTTGGTCCATACTAATCCATACATTGTTTTCCTCGAGCGGACAGTTAAAGTGCGTCTTGGAATCAATGCTCAGTTAAAGTGCGTCTTGGAATTGAATTTCACATGACGAATCAAACATGTATTTCAAATATGTAATGGAGTATTTTTGATTTTCTAAAAATTTCGTAACCAAAATAAAAAGAAAAGATTTTAGGTATGGTGGAGATAAATGAAAGAAATATTATTTATAGAATGAGAAATGGTTGAAGTTACATTTAGAAAATATATATATTTAAAGAGTTACAATTTTGGCAAAAAATATTTTATCTCAAAGTTATAATTATGTTGACATGGGTAACCAAAAAATAATAAAGTACTGGGATAAATTAGCCATGAAATAATAATAATAACCAACAAATTATATAGAAAAATAAATTTAAGAATTTCATACTAAAAATCAATGGAGATGATATATGTCACAATCATTTCTTGCCAAACATCGCATTACTAGACAAAATTAAGAAAAAAAACTTAGTGTTGATGTTGTGAGGAATACTTAAACGTCTTCATGGTTTTTCGAACTCTTATTTTATAATATGAGAATGTTTTATCTTAACTTTACTTAAGAATGCGACAATTGGCTATATATATTCTCTCCATTAGCTTTTAGTTTGACATTCATCAGTCATCAGTCATCAGTAATCTATGTAAACGGACAGCAAATCGATGCCTTCAAAATGCTTCTTCTTTAAATAGTGATAATAAAGAACAACTTCAACTAGTGATCAGGATAACTCGAACTGATATCCAGTTAATAAATTCTTAGGAAAGAAAAAAAAAACTCTAAGAATATTGTTATTTTATACTTAATCAATTACAACAGTACTTAAAAATTATTATAGCATTTAGAAAATAATTAAAATGTCACATCAAACATTTTAACAGAATTAAGTGGTAATGTTTTCAAACTTGACCCGAACAATGAACCGTATTGTCTTCTGGGTCATCAGGTCAACCACATATCAAAAAAATTAATGAGTTTATATATATATATTAATACTAGGTAGTTTCCCACGCGTTGCGTGGGTTATGTGTTAAAATGAATTTGATCATTGATTTTTTTCTAAAAATATATTAGATATATATAATATACTTTCTTACATTTTTATCTTAAAATTTATTAAAAATTTTAAAATATATATTTCATATTTAATATTATAATTTTCTCATTTATTATATTATATAACAATGTGTTAAATTAGTTTTACAGTACAATTTGATAAAGTGGATGGAAACAAATCCATAATTATTTTATTAAACCAGTTATTTTGGTTATGTTTGTCAAAACATTGATATATTGGTTTGAAAATAATAACGGTAACAATATTGTTTCTCTTTTTGTCAATAATTTTTTTTCATATTTTTTCCTCTAATAATTTTTAAGTAATTTTATTTGTTAAAGTGTCCATTTTATTTAACAAATAAATATTTTTAATCGAACATAGTTTTTTTAATTCGAGTAGGTACCGTCGAAAGAAAAGCACAATAAAAACAAAATTTGTAACCTGATAACTCTTCTCTATTGTCTCTCATATCATTCAACTCAATAAACATAAAGAATCTGAAAAACAAAATTCAAAACCAATAGAACATTGTTGTTCTTTAACACTGTTCAAAAACATTTTCTTAGTAAAAATAATTTTTCACTTGTGGTTGGTTCGACGATAGCAGTTAAAGCCTGATTCAACATCGAAATCACAGCTTGTGTACAAACTTACAAAGTTAACATAAAAAAACAATTTGAACTCTATTAGTTGTAGAAAAAAAATTGAAATAGAATTTACAAAATTATGTATTACTTGAAATATAATGAATAATAAAATGTGTGTCTTTCTATTTATAGGTAGACATTGAGGCTCTCGAATTTAGGAGCATATGAAATTTGGAGCCGTTTACCCAAGATAAAACATGAAAACATATATAGAATTTGATGATTTTGGTTCAATATTCTGAATTAATACTAATTAATAGTTGTATGTTATGGAATCATCAATTAGTGCATTTGAATTAGTGGACGTTAATTACAAAATTTCGTGGGTTGAAAGACTAATGTATTGAAATAGACAGTTATTACAATTGTTATCACTTCAACTTAGACAATAATTTAAAGTTGGTTTTTAAATCCAAAATTTTTTAAGGGGATACTAATTAATGCATTTAAGTGGACAATTATTGCATTTTTACCTCTTAATTTCCTCCAAGTTTTGGGGCATGACAATTTTCCACAACACAGTTTTTTTGTCAACGAAAATATCAAGTGGTACAATAAAGAAAAATTGAAAAACACATGTAGGTTTTTGTCAATTTATGTTGTTTGAGATTCTTTAAAATGTTTTAATGAATTAAGTTATGGTCAAATTGCATTAATTGATTTTAAACATGCAATTAAGAGAAATTATTGTTATTATATATGTTTTTTTTAAAATGAGAATATTAAAAGATAAAATAGAGAAATAGTTAAAATAAGAGATGACACATGTTAGACTGTGGTTAAGCGAACCCTACTTTATTATATAAGATGGGAAAATTCTAATATTAAATATGAAATAGATATTTAACAGTTTTGATAAATTTAAAGATAAATATATATATGTATATAAATAAAATAGAATTTTTGTATATGTAATTAAGAGAAGTTATTATTTTTAAATATGTTTTTTAGAAATAAAAATATCAAAAGATAAAATAAAAGAAGTTATTATTTTTTGTATATGTTTTTTTATGAATGAGAATATCAAGTGGTACTATAAAGAAAAATTGAAAAAACACATGTTAAAATGTTATAATCAATTATGTTGTTTAATTTTCTTTCACATAGATTATGGATTAAGTTATGGTCAAAATTGTATTAATTGATTTTAAATATGTAATTAAGAGAAGTTATTATTTTTAAATATGTTTTTTAGAAATAAATATATCAAAAGATAAAATAGAAACAGTTAAAATAAGATACGACACGTGTCAGTCTATGGTCAAACGAATCCTACTTTATTATATTTAACATTTTTGATAAATTTAAAGATAAATATATATATATATATATATATGTATGTATATATATATAATAGAATTTTTGTATATGTAATTAAGAGAAGTTATTATTTTTAAATATGTTTTTTAGAAATATAAATATCAAAAGATAAAATAAGAGAAGTTATTATTTTTTGTATATGTTTTTTTATGAATGAGAATATCAAGTGGTACAATAAAGAAAAATTGAAAAAACACATGTTAAAAGGTTATAATCAATTATGTTGTTTAAGTTTCTTTCAAATAGATTAATAGATTAAGTTATGGTCAAAATTGTATTAATTGATTTTAAATATGTAATTAAGAGAAGTTATTATTTTTAAATATGTTTTTTTAGAAATAAACATATCAAAAGATAAAATAGAAAAACAGTTAAAATAAGAGACGACACGTGTCAGTCTGTGGTTAAACGAACCCTACTTCATTATATTTAACAGTTTTTGATAAATTTAAAGATAAATAAATATATATATATATATGTATATATATAAAATAGAATTTTTGTATATGTAATTAAGAGAAGTTATTATTTTTAAATATGTTTTTTAGAAATAAAAATATCAAAAGATAAAATAAGAGAAGTTATTATTTTTTATATATGTTTTTTAATGAATGAGAATATCAAGTGGTATAATAAAGAATTGAAAAAACACATGTTAAAATGTTATAATCAATTATGTTGTTTAAGTTTCTTTCAAATAGATTAATGGATTAAGTTATGGTCAAAATTCTATTAATTGATTTTAAATATGTAATTAAGAGAAGTTATTATTTTTCAATATGTTTTATAGAAATAAACATATCAAAAGATAAAATAGAAAAACAGTTAAAATAAGAGATGACACGTGTCAGTCTGTGGTTAAACGAACCTTACTTTATTATATTCAACCGTTTTTGATAAATTTAAAGATAAATATATATATATATATATATATATATGTATATATATATATAAAATAGAATTTTTGTATATGTAATTAAGAGAATTTATTATTTTTAAATATGTTTTTTAGAAATAAAAATATCAAAAGATAAAATAATAGAAGTTATTATTTTTTGTATATGTTTTTTTACGAATGAAAATATCAAGTGGTACAATAAAGAAAAATTTAAAAAAACACATGTTAAAAGGTTATAATCAATTATGTTGTTTAAGTTTCTTTCAAATAGATTAATGGATTAAGTTATGGTCAAAATTGTATTAATTGATTTTAAATAAGTAATTAAGAGAAGTTATTATTTTTAAATATGTTTTTTAGAAAGAAACATATCAAAAGATAAAATAGAAAAATAGTTAAAATATGAAACGACACGTGTCAGTCTGTGGTTAAACGAACTCTACTCTATTATATAAGATTTTTTCATTATCATAAATATATTACCTTGAGCGGATCGATTTGCTAACAATACACCATTCACATTCTTCCAATATAAACGAAATATATATGAATTAAGAAATTTTCTGTGAATACATATTTTAAATTTTACTTATGTTATACGAAATTCAGAATATGTATTCTAAACTTTAGAATATATATTGTACGATTTACTCTATGTTCTACGAAATTTAGAATATATATTATATTCTGAAAATTTTAGAATTTTTTTAAAAATAGTAACTGAATCTACAAATATAAAAACGAAAAACAGTTTAGAATACATATTCTAATTACCTTAGAACTATTTTGAAACAAGGAAAATCGAATTGATTGATGGTGAAGAGTAGCAAACAAGTTTGAGCAATTGATGGTTAAGAGGAGCAAACAAAAAACGAGCAATTGTGACTATGAGAGGAGGATGAACCAAGAGGATGTTGATGTAAAAGGGAGGTTTCGTAGTCAGATGTAAAGAGGAGGCCGAATTATGTCATCGTCTAACACAGCGGCGGACGAATGAAACCGCTGGCGAAGAAGATTTTTTTTAATATAAGATTTTTTTCGATTTTGGGCATAACAAAAAAAAAAAAAGAATAAGATTTTAATTATTATAGAAGCCTCTTTTTGAGTAAGAGGTTTCTAGTTAGAATGTTTAAGAGTATGTAAAAGCCTCTTTTCTACTTAGAAGTTTTGGGTTTCCTTTTTTGATTAATCATTAAGTAATTAGAATATAGGATTAAAATTTTGTTATTTCATTTTTTTATATTTAAGAACATAATTAATTTTTGATTATTATAAAACCTATTTCATCAAACTTAATAGAAAAATTGACATAAAAACATCTTTTAATTCCGATTATCCCAGGTTTTAATTAATGTGTTATACTCTATTACGGTAACTAGGTTTTGTATTTAACTCGACTGTCTGGACACTTAAAAGTTAGTATATTTCCTTAGAAAACTCATTTTACTCGTGTATTTTTTTGGAAATCGTTATATATATATATTAGTTTGTGACCTAATTGGTTTGTGACTTTTGTTACTAGAGTTTTTCCTTAAAATTTTGTGTACGTATTTTTTGTTAGGTTCCTAGCTATTAAATCGAGAATATACTGATATAAAGTATAAAACATAAAATGATAAATACATAAAGATCAGATTACATATACGTACTTTTTACATGCTACAAACAGACACAAATTCATGACATTATTACAGCAAACCTCTCAAGAGAATAAAGATTGAACCGGTCTGCATCCACTCACACCATATCTAAATTAAAGAAAATAAAAAATAAAAACTTCAAAAGAGCCTCACATCTTTGGCCATACTACATCCCTTAACTACGAAAATCAGCATAACTAGAACGCTGAGGCTTATTGCTTGCGTTTGGATTGGGTAAGAGAGACGAAACATATTTTGTAGTTGCACGCAAAACCTGCTGTTTTACATGGATTGAACTAGCTCGTTGAACATTGATAGACCAAAAAAGTTGCACTGGTGGAAGATGTTATGGACTCTTTGACAGTACGAACTTGTGGACCATAGTAGATGTAAGAACTATTATTGGTATAGAGAGCAGAGAGGTTGGGGTTATAAGGATAAGTAAGATTAGGATTTGACATGGAAGTCATGTTTCTGTTGAGCTTTTGTAACCCATCTTCTGCTATCATCATATGCCGTGCCTTTCGAGCAAGTTCCATAGTAGAAGAAAGAGTAAGTGAAGGAGAGAGATTAAGAAAGTATTGAGTTTGTTGTTTTGGGTGGTTAGAAAAATTAAGCAACAAAGTTAGTGGATTTTATATAGATAGAGCCCTGAGGGTGTAATTGTCTTTCGGACAGGACAATATTAACATAAAATTAATAATACGACTTTCATATTTTTTTTCTTTGCATGTATTTTTATTGATGTATTAATGGTGAATTTTGAAAATCTAACAAATATATATATTCAAACTTCTTGGAGTTTAAACTCAAAACTAAGTCAAATACAAAATAAAATCAGCAATATATTTTCATATTAATTATCAATATATATATATATAATCATATTTGTATATGTCAGATATTATGTTATCATATGACGAGTATTAGATATTTGGTATATAAGTTCTTCATTGTTTTCTTAGGATTGTTGCAATATGCTAGCTTGGCCCGTATGGGTTTGACAAAAATAGTACCGGCCTGAACCAAGAAGACTCTTCTAAGACAAGACAACCAAGCTTTAAAATATGCAACTTGATAACCCTGGTAGCAATATGTTCATAGACTTTTAACATGATTTTTTGTAGGGAATTATATATATCGAAATATACCATATATGCATGAAACGTGTAATGGAAGTATGTATATTTACGTATAAGTGTAAATAAGTAATGAATCAATTAAATATCATGTATGTAGCTGCACGTAGAGTAGAAAAAATCTTCAGAAATCTTCGGAGAGAAGAGATATGGGATCTGCTTTCGGAGGTTAAAGCGACACTAGGAGAAAAAGAGAAAAGTCGGCAAAGGATTTGAATTCATTAATATTCTCTATTATTTCTTCTCTTTTAGCATCTTATTCAACTCTACTAGCTAGTATTCCTCTATATCTCTTTTCATAGGGCTCCTCAGTCTTTTGTTCTTAGAATATAACATATATCCAAGAATATAACATATATATTTCCTAATTAATGGTTATCGTAAATTCGTAATGATAGTCATGAACCAGTTTTTGTAAGAGACCGTAGCATTTGTTTTGTCTACGAAATGATATTTGGTTCACTTATTTTTATCCAAGTTAAATTTCTAATACATACATATACATATGAATATTTCATTCATGATGACAATATTTATGTGTATCAAAGTTTTATCTGCTTAGTATATTATTATACCGTAATACTAATTGTTTTGAAGAAACAATCTGTTTATCTGGTTTCGAGTCGAGACTGTATTCTCGTAAAGTATGTTGAACGAATTTATTTTTTATTCTTTTGGTCTCATGAGCTTTTTCTATTAACAAATTGCTGATATTTGAGTAATAGGTTATTTTAACTCTTTTTGTTTTACAACTATTAAGACTGAAACCTCGCAAATTTGCGGAAAGAGTAAATATAGTTTTTAAACATATTAATATATGGACTGATAATTAATATTTTATTAAATATCTAATATTATGATGATAAAATATATTATATTTTTATTATCATTAGTTATTACTAAATTTTATCAAAATAAAAGAAAATTTATTGATTTGTAGTAACAGATTCATTCAAGATGAATAATAACTTCAAAAGGTGGATAAAAATCATATAAATAATTTTTGACTTAATGTTTACTAGGTAACTATCCGCACCATATGCGAAAAAACCGAATGAAATCAGTTTAATTATATAGCCAAAGATAAATAGGCAAATCAATGTCTAAATAAATACATCAATATATACGAACGCCAAAAGTAAAATAAATAAAGACAATATAAATATTTTGAAAGAATTTTTTGTATACTATATTCATGGTTTTTCTGTATATTTTTGTATTTGTTGGTTATCGGTATCTTCATTAAAAAGAGTTTAGTTATAATGGCTAAAATTCTTGGTTTAAGAAGTATAATATTGGAAAGAGAATTATGTTTTTATGAAGTATATTAGTCGATAGATGCAATAAATATATATACATATATATGTTGATATATATTTCTATATGTCACATATAGTAGTTTTATTTTTTACTCAAATTAATAGATTTTAGATTTTCTTAAATCTAAATGGCAGATTTTTAATTTAAATAAATTCATTAAGGATATAGAGATAATCAACTATACTAAAGATAAACGAGAGTGTTTTGATTTTTGCTTTAGTATATAAGATCTTTTAACAAATAATGTTATATTAAAGTTACCAAATATAACATCATTAACCAAGGATTTCACTTATTAAATTCCGGGTTGGCCCAATTCTACCAAATATGTTTTTTTCTTGCTTTTAAACCACTTCATTTTTAAATTTTGAGGTGGACGACCTTAATGTTTCTAAGTTCTTCATTTAATTTTGGAGATTGTAAGATATATAGAGGTAGATTTCAAACCTCATTCACAAATTGGATTTGATGCATGGATTTATTTTAATACTCTTCACGTAATCTAAGTATCTAACTATATCTTCCGTTATATTTTTTCTTTTGCTTTGCATATTGCTACGTGTGAGTAGAATTAGGGTTTCAAACAAATTTCATGGTATGATAGATTTAGGATTGTGATTTAAGGATAATAACTTTAATTTCATTGTTTTTTTTGCTTAATACCTTTTGAATTCGTTGTTAAATAAAAAAGAAATCAGTCTCATAAAAGAAGTTCTAACTTGGTATAATATATATTTTTTTGGTTAAAGAACTTGGTATATTATAATTTCTAACGAGATATCAATCTTCGTCCCGAATCTAAAACTATTATATAATTTGAGATTTTTGAATCCTTGTATATATATTTTTAACACACACAGGAGGAAAGATTCTTGGAAGAAACATTAAGTTCTTGCCTTCTTGGAAAAACCCCTACTTTTGTAGGAATCAGTCTCTCTATTAAAGAAGTCTCAACTTGGTATAATATATTATTTTATTTGCTGAAGAACTTGTTATAATATAATTTTGGACAAGTTATCAATCTTCGTCCCCGAATCCAAATCTTTGCTTTAACAGGAAAAAAAAAATTAACTATATTATTATGAAAGATTTGAATCCTTGTAAATTTCTTCTAACAGAGAAAGGTGGAAAGATTCGTATTAAACAACATTAAATTCTTGGAAAAAACCTAAATTTTATCTAATCCCACACGTGCAAGTAACCATAAAGATCCCAATAAAAGAAAAGAAAGTAAAACACATTTTTCCGTAAAACAAACGGCGGAAAGAAAATAGTTAGACAAAAACAAATTTCTTTTTTTAGAGGTTTGTGAAATTATGGTTGTCTTCAGATCATTTAGATTTAATTTCAATAGGTTACATGTTCTTCACATACAAGAAAGAAAAGACAGAGAGCAAAAGTTTATCATTGATTGGTAAAACTTTCTTATGATTTACCTATTAGAATCGATATTTTCGATATGAATTTTTGTAAATTTGATTACAATACTTGAATTTTTTTTACTGATAATACTTGAAATTCTTATTATGTCTAGCTTGACAAGACGGAAAATTTTTATAAGTAAAACAGGACAATAAAACAGACGAAAGCTGTTGTGAAGATATTTTTTTGTGGAACATAGTAATAATATTGAGGGAGTTGTAAATTTGACGTCAAACCGTCCATGACCTTTGACGGATATATACATTATTGAGGGAGTTGTAAATTTGATTCCATTTTGTGATGATGACACGTATCATATATTCCTAGCTTGTGGAACATATCAGGACTTAAAAGAATAAAAGAAAAAGAAGGACGAGTGTTCATATGGAAATACAAGTGGATAATTCCTAAACAAAAAATTTCACTAGAAAAGTTGATGACCAAAAAAAAAAAAGTAAAGGAAAGCTCATGGTAAAAGATTATAGGCATTGAGAGGATTTGCCCATATTATATAAAGGGCATATCGGCTTTCATTCCCAAATCAAACTAAAACTAAAGACACAAAGATAACACACTACAACAAAACACCTTTAATTTCTTCTCTTCTCTCTACTTCGATGGCAATGGCTCAAAAGAATAGGAATAGATGGGTCACTCAAAAGGCCTTTGAGGTCGATAAGCACCTTCCTCATCTATTCCCACCTGAGTCAACTATAAAAGAACCTGTTGTTTCTCACCCGAAGGAAGCTATTAAATTCTTTGGTGGTGCCCGTCCTTTTGTTGGCAATCCCAACCGGTTTGAGAGTCCTAAAGGACGAGTTATTAACTGTGACGAGGCGGTCAGACTCTATGGAGGGGTGCTTATAAAGGAATTTCGTAAAAAGGCGGTGTAAACCTCAAGTTATGTTGAAGATGGATGGTAGTTTGTAAGTTATAAGTGTGATATTTTTATTTCTGCTTTGTGAAAATGTGCAGACCAACACATGCTAAAGCTTATTGTAACGGTTATGACTTAAAATAAGCTTTAGATCACAAAAAATGTGTCTGTGTCTGTTATGTATCTAGAAGTACTTTATATTGAAGCTTATGTAATGTAACATGTTACGGTGCTATGTCAAAATATGTGTCTTGACACTTTGTAAACATAAATAAGCGCATGTTTTTTTTTTTTTATCTTTTTCTTGGTCACGTAAGATATTTTTATTCAAAACGCGAATGGTACAAATACACCAAACTGTCACATTTTATTAAAAAAACTTAAATAAGGATGTCATATATGCACCAAGCTGGGCCTAATATTTTAGAGACATCAAGCAGACCAAAATAATAGACCCTTTTTAAGGTAATTTCTAAAAGAAAATATTTATATGGGATAATTGGAAATAAAAGAGTTCTAAAAATAGTTTTGTCTATGTACACTTTAATTTCTAAATTGTCATTTTGGACAAATTTACTCCTATATCAAAATTTTAACAATTTTAAGAGGAAAAAACTACTAAAACATGTTGATGGACAAATTTAAAGAAGATTTAGTGAAGACATTTTTTTTATTTTGTCGTCTATAAATAGGTTTTTAGATATTCCGTAAAGTGTATAATTCGTTTTCTATATGAAAAGACTCTATATGAATAAGAAGTTTAGAATATGGAATATGATTGAAATTTAAAAATTTGTTATTTCATTTTTATTTATAATTAAGGGCATAATGGGTTTTTGATTATTATAAAACATATTCCACCAATCCTAACTAGATAAGTTATAGATGGACAATTAGAGAAAAAAAAACATCCTTTCTTTCTGATTTTCCCTATTTATATTTACTAAATAGTATACTTCTTATATGTTTCAAGACATTTTAATAAAAAAATGGAAGTAATGTTTTTTTAAAATAAATATTAATAGAAAGTATTTAAGTAACTTGATAGAACCCAATAGTAATAATTAATAAAAATAAGTGAAGGAAGCAAAAACATAATTTGATGCGGCAAATACTAATATATTAAAATTATTTTGGAACCTCAAATATAGTAAAATAATTTTTTTTCCAAGTTGTTAAGCAGATTAAGACACCAATTGCAATTTCTATTGATTGAGTTCTGTAAGTTGATCCCATAAACCGTTGCAGTTTTGTGTAGCTCCAAAGCTATTAATACGTGCTCTAGTTCCTTGCAAGCCGGGCCGGTTTGCATATGTATTAAATGCATACTACAAGAAAACAAGGTGATTTTCGACCGCACTTTTTTTATAAAAACGGTGGTCGGAGGTTTTCATCGAAATTTTGATATTAATTGAAAAGTCGTCGAAAAACACTTTTTTTAATGATTTTCCAACTAATATGATGATAGGAGATCATGGTTACTTCTTGTAGTGGTAACAGTTTAATTTAACATAAATCTAAGACTTTGTATTTGAAGATGAATTAACACCCATGGCCCAAGGGTCAAGTGCATCATTTAGTTTCCCTCTTTCTTTTTTGTCTTTCATAAACCTAAATATCTTGTATGAATTTTTGGCATCTACATTTTTGGCGATTCCACCCGGGTGCTATAGGTTTACGGTTTCAAAGTGATTTCTGAAATGCTAGAATTTTTTTTGCGTTATTTGGATCCACAAATTTCGACCTATATATAGTCAAAACCCTATAACACGAAGTGAAATCTAATTTCGATGTAAAAGCTGCAGAAATAGACATTAGACGATTTGGTTAAAGGCAATTCCTCTCATGGAATGATAAATTTTAAGAGTGCGATTAAATAATTATAAAATTATTTTCATCTATAGAGAATTTTGAAAACCTAATACATCTATCAAACGCTGCAGATAAACCTCTAAAGTCTAACTAAACACAAAATGTATTGACCATAATAAATGACTGTTTATTTAAAATTATGTACATATAAACAAACAATTAAAAATGAGGAAGCCAAAAAGAAAGATAAGTTTGGAAGCTATACACCGAAGATGAAAAAGAAGAACACAGAAGCAATAGATTGGGTTCAGGAACAATCTGAAACGACACAAAACTCGCTATGTAGACCCTAAATCTATTTTCTATATTAGTTAATTATAAAAGCCAACCCTAAGCCATCAGATACATCATATCAATAAGATATCCATCGATTACAGGGTTGTGGAAAAATTAATGGTATAAATATAATTTAAAACATTAATTATAATAACGTCGTTGATCAAAAGCAGTATATTTTGAATTAATATTCATGACAAATAATGTGGATTAAGACAAATTTCTCCAGCAGTGCTGGGATGTGGTTGAACCGATGCTCTAAGGCGGGATAGTGGCTTGGTGAGGCTCAGCGAAGGGTGTTCGGTAGGTTCTAATTTCGTCAGCATATCTGCATTGTCTCTTCCTCTTAATCGCCGGTTGGTTGGTGACGAGATGCTCAAGACGTTTCCTTATCCACTAAGTGGCTCTTGGTCAATTTTTTCGGGTTTTGACTCTTCCATAGTTACGTTATAAGTATATTTCCGCTATGTTTTCTAGGATAATAAATATTACTTTTTGTTACCCGGTATAATAAATATTAAACAAATAAAAACTCATATATATATATATATATATATATATATATATATATACTATTAGTTTTCAAATTTTGTGATATAAAAAAAAAAAAGATAAAGAATTGTAACACTGGTTTTCCAAAGCAAATGAAGTCATTAAGAACAAATTAAAGTCATCAACAAACCTGCTGTTAAAATTATCAAAGTCCATTTTATTTCACTTTCATTTGTACTCATATCAGAATGCACATTTTTACACCATGACATATGAAATTTAGAATATTTTCCTAATCTATTTTTTTTTGGGATGATAGATTATACAAGGCGATTCATATGGATGTGTACACATTTACAAACAACCATCGTTTAAAAATCCGACTATAAAAAATACCTATTATATTATGAAGTATATTTGAGATTTAATATATGTGAGTTAGATCATTATTACACTCACTAATATAAACCTTTTTTTTAAATGTGGATCCGTGAAATATTATTCTTGAAAAATTTAAGAGCAAGTAATCAAAATTTGGTTACATGTGGGAAAATAGTATAGGGTGTCTCATTGGTACGGTGCCTATAAAGAGAGTTACCAAAGACGAACTCTGGAGATTAATTTGTTCTTCAACAAATATAAGAGGTTCTTGTGCGTCAGTCCATATAGAAGTTATGTAATTATCTACAAAGAACAATATGAAACAAAATTATTAATTACAGAGCGATGGTAAATTTGATGCTAACTAATATGTATTTTTCTTGATCAAGTTATCATATAATATGTTAAATCTGTAATATATATAAGTAATTTAATAGATGGAAATGGAAGGAAAGGATAGGGAAGACCGTCAAACCGCCCATGGCCTTTGAAGGAGATATAGATTATTGAGGGAATAATGATTATTTAAATTCTTTGATTTGAATGATTATTTAAATTTGATTCCATCTTTGTGATGATTACACGTATCGATATTATTCATAAGGAATATATCAGAACTTACAACTTCATATTATATATTGGATATAGTAAAAGATAACGAGTGTTCATAAGAAAATACAAGTGGATAGAAAAGTTACGAAATGCTCTTGTTAAAAGAATATGTTGGTTGTATATAAAGGGCATTGGGTATCTTTTCCAAATCAAGCCAAAACCAAAGAAACAAAGATAACACACTAAACAAAAGACCTTTCTTCTCTTCTTTGTGCTTCAGAGGCAATGGCTCAAAGGGATAGGAATACAAGGATCGCTCAAAAGGCTTTTGAAATGGTCGATAAGGTGTATGGTAAATCTCCTAAACCAACCACTAAACCATATGATCCTCAAGACCCTTCTCGTTTTAGCCAAAGTGCTTACAAATATGGTGGTCCAAAAGTTTATACCGTAAAAGAGGCGACTAGTACTACCAGTTCTGGTCGAGCTATTTATATGTACTCACCTGAGTCAACTATAAAAGAAACGGTTGTCTCCCACCCCACTGCACATACTCAATACTTTGGTGGCCCCCGTCCTTTTGTTGGCAATCCCAACCGGTTTGATAGGCCGCGGGTTATCAACTGCGACGAGGCGGTCCAACTCTATGGAGGGGTGCTTATAAAGGAATTTCGTAAATAAGCGGTGTAGACCTCAGGCTATGTTGAAGATGCATGGTGAGTTTGTAAGTAAGTGTGATTAATTTTGTTTCTACTTTCGAAAAAAGTGCAGACGAACACATATGCTAAAGCTTGTTGTAATGGTTTTGATTTATAATAAGCTTTAGATCACAACCAACTGTGCGTGTATGTTATGTATCTAGAAGTACTTTATGTTGAAGCTTATGTTACGGTGCTATGTAAACATACGTGTCTTAGAATTTTTGTAACTTAAATAAGCATGTCATATATCTGGTGGGCCTAATATTTTAGAGACGCTAAAGCAGACCGAAAAGAGATTGTTCCCTTCAGGGCGGCTCTGCATATGGATCATGTGTATAAAAGTTATAATCTTATGGGAATTATGAAATGATCAATATATACTACAAAGAAAACCATATAAACATACTAAAAAAAATAAGTTAATACGAATTTATCCAAAATTACTCAAAAAAATCCTAAATTTTTTAATATGTTGTGAATAAAAGAAATTAGAGAATTGCTTTGTTGTTATCTATTCAATATATACAATATTAGATTTTATGTTAGATTACAAGTCTTCTAAAATTTACTAATGGGCTTATAATGAACATTCACATAATAATAACATTATTCATAACATTCCGTCTTGGATGACCATTATCAAAATATAATCTCAAATACGCATGTGAAAGATGGCCTCATTAAGAATCTTATCTGGAAAATTATGTGGGAAAAACCATGGTTAAGGAAAAAGAGTGCAACGCGCATATACTCCCCCTCATGTGTACATCACTTGAAATCTTTGAGATGACGCACACCAATCTGATGAAATAACTTTTAGAAAGTAATTGTTGAAAATGTCTTGGTACATGGCTTTGCCAAATCTTCACTTTAATGGATCTGTAGGACATGAACATTGCTTGTCTTCTCCAGTTCATTGGTCTCTCAAGTGACTCATCTTGATCATTCTCTTCGCTTCTCATGATCTCATCAATATATGACAAAGAATTTCAAGAGTGATAGTCTTTCATCATTGGAATCACAACATATCCCTTTAAGTATATATCATTCGCATGATCATTATTTTCTCGTTAAAAACTTTTTATGGAAAAATTTAATGGGATAAAAGCCATGATACGGGAAAAATAGTACAACCACACACATAATCATATTTCTTTCGCTGGAAACATCATCCTCAGGATACGTATTCCAATCATACATATCATCCTATTCGAAATTGGTATAAGTAGGGCCTTAGTTAACAAACTCTTATATCGGGTCATTGAACTTCTACTCCATAAATCCCATTTCACATAGAAGATTATTTCTTTAGTCTATTTAGACTCTAGGCTTAAATTTTTTTTTTGCACACAATCTTCTAAACATTCATCTTGTCAATATGAGTTATTCATGTCCTTCTTATATAACATGCTATATTAGCTTTCGTTCTTATTATGATACTTTTGGACCAAACATATATGAACATTTTCTATGTAAAATCCTGCAGGATATTTGAAATAACATCTCTTTCGTTAGATGTTTAATTTCCAAGAAACTTCATAAAAAATCTAATTTACACAAACTCAACCATATTCAGATACGTGCACAATCTGAATTCTGCATATTTTTAGAAGAATGCTTTCATCTCAATTTATTTCTTCAAATATTTTACTGTATATGAAATCTCTAAAAGAGATCGATAATATTTAAATCATAAACATACAGTAAATTTATAATGAATCCTTAGTCAAATCTTTTTATAAAGATTCATGGACTAACATTGTCATTATTGTACCATTTTCTTAAGTATCCACATGGGCGGTTTTCTTACATTCGTCTGGATTGTTTCTGTTCATAACGATTTCGATTTAATTTCATACATATCATAATGTACTCGTGAACTAGAATTTGTTGCTTCTGGCAATAGTATCCTTCAAGGTTGTTTCTGACAGTTTAAAACTTTTGGACAGACTAAATCAAGTATTTCTCTCATTGTCAAAATGATATGGGACTTAATAGTTGCATCCACCACAAGAGAGTACATCTCTTCATAATCAATTCCAACTTTGCTACTAAACGTGCTTTGTATCTCATATAGATCCACTTATGTCCAATAGTTTCACACATTCAAGTGTATGAACTACTAGTTCAAATACTTTCTCTTCAAGAGAGTTTAACTGTTCTTTCCATGATTTGGCAATCATCACTTTGGGTACACATTTCAATAATTAATCTTATTCTATTAACTGCGGTTTATGATCCTCGATATTCATCTATAACATCATCAACTGCGACACTGCATGCACAAATACTAACGACGTCGTTTTGCTTTTTGGTTCCCTTTTATCCTAGACATGACTCAACTTGTTGAGATTTCTTTTCATTATCAGACATGGTCTCTTTATTTATCATGTCTCTTTTTCTAGAGATATTTTTTAACTTCTCAAGTGCCATATTAATTCATGCTCCTATCCTTTTTCGAGAATGCTAATTTATGGAACTAACAAGTCTATCACACTTTAAGCGATCTTTAGATTTACTAGCAGTTGATTTTATTCTTCAAGGATATTAATTTAATTGGAGCATCACTGTTGAACCGATTAAATATTGAACCGGAATGGCTTAACCGGTCATGTCAAACAGTGAGATTTTCTGTAAACTTCTGGTTTATTGTAACATTTATCTTCTAGATAATAAAATAACAATCACATAAAACAACCCAATCAAGCATCACAATGCACCAATTCGTTGTTATCATGCCATTATACTAGATTCTCAATCAATAATCAATTTATTTCATTAGAAAAAATCATATGAAAATAATGTAAATTTAATGCAAAATCATGTTTGTGAAAAATCCAGAATAAATGGTTCTGTGCGGTGAAATGATTTTGTGTAAATTTAAATGAAATAATTTTCAGTTTAATAACATAGAACAATACAAATTTAGTAACAGAAAATCTATTAATTTAGAATAAAAATATTTTTATGATAATTCGTTGAAATCCCTTTCAATAAAAAAATATATATATGTTATAAAATACTATTATTAACATCATCATCTAAAATTTTATTAAATAATTTAAGCAATCAGAGAAACGGTAGAGACATGCATAAAACAATGATTAATTATATAATAACTTCAATATGTTAGATATGCATCAAATGATTTATCAATCAAAGCAACAATTAAAGGCAACATGACTAAAAACCATTCATCAATAATGAATCTCAGTGATAAAAGTAAAAACAATAATTAATAATCAAACATGGATGTAGATGCTTTCTACTAATCGAATAAAATAGTATATGATATTAGTGCATTTTGCATATTTCTTAAGTCATATTTTTTAGTTTTTAATTCATTTCTTGTATTGATTTAATACTTTTGCATTGGTTTTAGTCCTTATGCTCATGATCATGTATTCTAGTACATTAGGTTCATTTGCATGTATTTGCATTGCATTGTTTATCTTTTAGTAGGTTCTTTGGAGTTTAGAGACTACTACGATAGATTTTAAAGGAAGGAGCTAAGGGAAAACACGGGAGAGAAGAAACCAAGTTCGAAGCAGGATGATATGCTCAAATATAATACTCTAAAAATACCTAAGCAGTAGCTGTAGTATATTAGAGGTCGAACCACAAAGACTCAAGAGTATCACTCAATAAATTTCAGAATATGAATTAAGCTAAGTAAAATAATGTAATTGAAAATAGCAAAACGATTACAAACAGGTAGTAAGATCAATGAGGAAAGCGCTAAGCCTAGGAAAATTCGCAGGTAAATCAGAATCGTAAATCAAATAAAATGTCAGGAATATAATAAGCACCGTTCTTGAACTTGAAACACAAATGTAAAATCAACCAACCGTCGCTGCGAAGATTATCTATGTCTAAACCTAGAATTCCAAATTTCTTTGCAAATCCTATGAATTCAAACAAGCATTAATGATCAGGTTCAATTTTTCACAAAATCATAAACTAAATTTCTTTACGAATAGGTCGTTTGCTCACCAAACACTAGTTCAGGAAATTAATCACACTTTCGTGCCAATTAATCAACCTAATATCAGATTCTAGGTCGCGAATCTAGAATAAGCAGTAATCCTAAGTCTAGGTGAAGAACTCTATAGCTTTTCCTAACAATTCAATTCAAATTTAACAATCCATCAAATACCTTTGAATAACCCTAAATCTAACAAAGAATCTACTCAGACATGGTAAATGAAACAAACATCATGAATAAAATAGATTTCATAAAGTAAAATAGAGTAAGAATACAAAGAGGGTTCAAGGTTCTTCTCCCAAAACTCTATTGCAAAATCTCTATCTCCAAGTATCAGTTGTTCATCTCAAGGTGGCTGAAAAACTTAATTATAAAGCTAAAAATACGTCTTGGGCTAAATCGCGAATAAGGAAATCTTCTGTTTTTTCTTCGAACTTGCTGAGGATTGCGCGTTCTCTCTCTTGGCTATCGGTATCGACCGATACCATAAATGGTATCTATCGATAAAAGAATGCTGAGTTACGTTTCTTCCAAATGTCAGTGTCGATCGACACACTGTGGTGTCGGTCGATACTGAGCTTCAGTTCCCGAACTGCTTCAGTTCCCGAACTGCTTCAGTTCCCGAACTGTTTCAGCTCCGAAATGCTCCAGAAACTTCGATAAATCCAATTTAGCTTCAATCGTGCCTAATTCCTCAAAAGACTCTGAAAGACTCTAAAAATACTCAAAAGACTCAATAAAAGGACTTATATAATGGTTAAAAACGGGTAAAAACCATGATATATCAACTCCTCCAGACTTAGTCTTTGTTTGCCCTCAAGCAAACAGAAAACCAAACCAGAGGAAGAGGTTTGAAAACACGGAGACTCACCTGTTCTTGAAGCGTTGCAATAACCCTTTTCCCAAGCTTTCCAGATATCACATAACCAGTTTCGAATCTAACCATTATGTACTTCTCCGTAGACATTCACAACTCCCCAGATTCCACACATCATCTCACAGCATCATCATACTGAACCCTTCATTGCCAGTTTCATAACTGCAGCCAATGTTCAAGAACCTTCTAGGCTCTTCCTCATACGATATTGTAACTAAAGAACCACCCAAATTATACACTTTTGGTATTGTTTCCTCTCTCCCAGACATATCTCTTTTTATGTTTTCTTTAATTTGAATTTAGTTTCGCATATACAAATCAAGGTTGGAGACGCGAGTATTGATGGTGATTGCCACCAAATCCCCGGTTCTCCCCTCTGAGTGTATCAAAAGCCTTAGACAAATAATGGGGTCTCGGGAAATGTTCCTACCCCTTGCTTCAGACCTTTGTGTGATCATTCCTTATCCAAGTAGAATAATGGAATCACAGGAAGTGTTCCTAGCCCTTTACTCGGCGGAAATCATCTCATCTTTTATGCATTTTATGTACCAACGTGTGTCAAGGGAGAGGTATACCGTTATTTTCAAACACATGGGTTCCTTTGTCAGATATGAATGATGAATCAAGCTCTATAAACACTAACCACAAAGATGAAGTGCAAATAATTTGGCTCAGGGTTTAGAAGAAATCTGTTGGAGACATGGGAGGCTTCTAGTTGATTGGTCAGTCTTTGGATTTTTTGTTAGTTGATCTAGAACTGATTCTGTAACACTGGTCACTTAAAAGCAAAGTCAGAGCAATGGATTCAAGCAAAAGTTCATAATCTCCAACAGGTTTTGACTTAATAAAACAAATTTTGACTAAAAAATGACTGACTCTAAGAAAAACAAAGACCATGTCAGTAACTACCTCCCCCAGACTTAAACAACATTGTCCCCAGTGTTATCAAGCCCAGAGATGGCAAAAGAAAGCAAAAGAACATAGTGGCTAACCGGTATCGACCTATATTGTCGAGTATCGACCGATACCAAGAGTATATCGATCGATATAGAGACTTTTTGTCGTGAAATTGATGCCCAAATTCGTGCCTAGAGAACCAGATGTTAGATCGAAGCACTGTTAGATCACTGGAACAGAAGTTAGAAGCAACAAGATCATAATAAAGCCACAAGTTCAACATAAATAGAGTACTGATATGAGACATAAGAGTTCAAATGAAAAGACCAAGAAAAGGAAAAGAACAGGGAAAGAAATAACGTGAAACCAAGGAAACAAAGAGTCTAAGCATCTGAATAATCGTCGTCGGAGAGGTCGAATCGAGAGGAGGGGCCGGGTGTTGATGAACGGGCGTCCGTAGAAGACTTGCAGCTACAACGAGAGACAACGGCCCAAATGCTCTGTAAGCTCACCATTACGTACCTCTGAAAGGTGACAGTCTCCATCGGCAGATCCGGAGGTGGAAGAAATGAAGGTGCAGGAGCAGGTAGGCCGGCGTCGTGAACGGCAGGGCTGACTTCCAGCAAAGTCAGGAGTGGGTGCGGCATCAGCATCTGTCGGAGTCGAGGGGATGCGTGGAAGATCTCAGCAGGATTATGTCGAATCTCAGTTTCGATGAAATAGATCTTCTCTTCAGGTAGGGAATCATCAATAGGTACGGTTTCATCGATCCTTATTCGCGAGAGGTGGTCTGCAACTCCATTTTTTACACCTTTCTTGTCCTTAATCTCAATATCAAACCCTTGGAGTAGTAGAACCCAACGGCAGAGGCGAGGCTTTAGATCCATGTTCTACAGCAGATACTTGAGAGCAGCATGGTCGGTATGAACGGTCACCTTACTCCCAATCAGATAAGAACTAAACTTCTCAAAAGAGACACAACAACGAATAACTCTTTCTCTGTAGTGATATAGTTCTTCTGAGCATCATATAACGTCCTGCTGGCATAGTAAATGACATGAAGTTTCTTGTCCTTCCTCTGACCTAGAACTGACCCAACTGCGAAGCCACTCGCATCGCACATAATCTCGAAAGGGAGGTTCCAATCTGGTGGTTGAACAATAGGAGCAGTAACCAATGAATTCTTAATATGTTCGAATGCAACAAGACACTAAGGTGTAAAATCAAAGGTGACATCCTTACAGAGAAGAGCAGTAAGTGGGCGAGCTAGCTTGGAGAAATCCTTGATGAATCGTCGATAGAACCCGGCATGACCAAGGAAACTCCGAATGTCCTTCACAGATGTTGGTGGCAGAAGGCATGTCATAACCTGAATTTTAGCCTTGTCAACTTCGATCCCAGCCTTAGAAACTTTGTGTCCTAGAACAATGCTTTCCTGAACCATAAAGTGACACTTCTCCTAGTTCAAGACCAGATGTTTCTCTTCACACCTCTGCAGTACCTTGCAAAGTTGTCGAGGCAGCCCTTAAATGAGGATCCGTAAACCTAAAAGTCATCCATAAATACCTCCATAAACTCCTCGATCATATCTGAGAAAATTGACATCATACATCTCTGGAAAGTGGCTAGAGCGTTACATAACCCAAATGGCATTCTCATGTAAGCGAATGTGCCGTAGGGACATGTAAATGTCGTCTTTTCCTGATCGTCTGGATGTATCGTGATCTTGAAAAAGTCTGAGTATCCATCAAGAAAGCAGTAATACGGGTGACTTGCCAACCTCTTCAGCATCTAATCGATAAATGGCAGTGGGAAATGATCTTTCCTGGTAGCAGCATTCAGTCTCCTATAATCGATACACATTCGGTGCCCAACGATCGTTCTCCTCGGGATTAGTCGTCCTTCTCATTCTTCACCACATTGAATCCTCCTTTCTTAGGTACCACATGAACTGGGCTGGCCCAACTACTGTCGGAGATGGCGTAGATGATCCATGCCTCCAAAAGTTTCATTATCTCCTTTTTCACAACTTCTTTCCGATTTGGGTTAAGTCTCCTCTGATGTTCGATTGAAGCTTTTGACTCGTCCTCCAGATGAATCCAATGCATGCAAAAATTCGGTGATTACCTGAAATGTCATCAAGAGAATAGCCGAGAGCTTTGCGATACTTGCGCAGCTTGCTCAACAGTAAGGCGACATCTGCGTTGTTTAAAGAAGAATTAACAATCACAATCTATGTGGAGTTAGGGCCAAGAAAGACATACCTCAGATTGGCTGGAAGTGGTTTAAGATCGAGTTTAGGAGCTCTCTCCTCACTCCAGTGACAAATGAATCCGATCGTGTAGGAGTGATGACCAATTCCTCGGGTAAAAATGGTTGGTGTCGATCGATGCTCTCAGTGGTGTCGATCGATACCTCATGGCTATTGTCAAGCATCTTAACGTACCCAGCAGCAACCTCACTCGAATTCATATTTGAATCAGCTGAACAGACCAGTGCTCTCTCCAACGGGTTCTCAAGATATAACTTCATGAAGTACTCGTCCGATATATCACTGAAGGTGTCGACGATGAATGTCTGCCCACCAATGGTAGGCTTTTTCATCATCTTTTCCATGATGAAGGTCATGATTAGATCACCAATGTTAAGGGATATCCTTCCATTCTTGCAGTCGATCAGAGCGCCTGCTGTGGCTAGAAAGGGTCTGCTCTGCCCAAAATCAGTGGATCTCTTGGCTCCACGTCGTAGTCCAGGACTATGAAATCAATTGGGACCAAATAGTCTCCGATCATTATTGGGATGTCCTCGAGTAATCTTTCGAGAATTGAACTGAGCGATCAGCAAGAATTAGAGAGATTTTAGTAGGTGTGAAGTCTGTCATCCCCATTCTCTTAGCCACTGAATATGACATAAGGTTGACACTCGAACCAAGATTGCAGAGGGAGCGTTCGAACCTTTCAGTAAAGATTGTGCAGTCCAAGGCGAAACTTCCAGGGTCTGGTAGCTTTTCTAGAATCTTGTTGAGCAGGATGGCACTGCACTCGTGAGTGATCCTCAGAACTCCCTCCTCAAGGTTCACATTACTCGATACCATTCGTTTGACATACCTTCTGAAAGCTGGTGAAGTCATGATAGCATCGACGAAGGAGAGTTCAACAACCAACTTTTCTAGCATTGCTTTGCATCTGGCTTCTTCCACTTCCTTCTTAGTCTTGGTAGGAGATCGAGGGAAAGGTATCTTAGGCACATAAATCCTTCCAGTGTTCACCGCAGCTTGCTTCTTTTTGATATCTGGACTAGTATCGGTCGATACTGGTGGTCGTGCAACTGCCTCTACAGATCGTTGAACTGGTATCGATCGATGTAGGTTAGTATCGGTCGACACTGGGTGAGTGTCGATCGATACTGGTGTAATCTCAGGAACCTCATCATCGACGTCTCCAGCAAAATCGACGAGCTGCTTTGCAGAATAAGTTTTCTTTATTCCTGGACTGACTTCCTTTCCACTTCTCAAGGTGATAGCGTGAACGTGTTCCCTTGGATTCACCGTCTTCCCAGGATGGAAACCATCCTGTCTCTTAACTGTTTCTGTAGTCTGGGCAACTTGAGTTTCCAGCTTCTTCTGATGAATGTTAAAAGCTTCGATTTTACCATTCAGGTCAGTGTACAAGGCATCCATCTTCCCATTGAAATCAACAGTCATCTTATAATGCCCCTCAAGAATCTGCTCAAGCATGGATTCAACCTTGCTTTACTAAATCTTGGGAGGTGGTGTCTGGTAGGATGAATTTCCATATGTGAGAGTGTATCCGCTGTTCTGGAACAGTTTCTGAGCAAAAGAGTTAGCTCCAAAACTTGTAGGTTTGAAGTCAAACTTGAATCCTCCTCTCTGAGAGTTGTTGGTGAAACTGCGGTTTTATGACGAATTCTGAAATCCATTACCACAAATGTAGTTAACACCCTCTGCTTCACCTTCTTCTACGTTCTCGACTTCTTCAACAAAATACACTGCCTTCTGCTGCTTAACCATCAACAAATTGTGTACCGAATCCAGCTTCGCATGTACCTTAGCAATCTGCAGTCCGTTGACGTTCCCATTATGCTTCTTCCGCTCATATTCGGCATTCTTGGTGCTGTTGTTAGACGCCAAGTTCTCAATCAGCACAAAAGCATCTTCAGGATACCTCGTGTTGAAATTTCCATTGCTTGCAGCATCCAGAGCCATCTGATATCTCTAATCGATCTCTCGGAAGAAAATACCCAGCAACTGAACTTGCAAGAAACCGTGATGAGGATAATCCCTCTGATAAGATCGGAATCTCACCCAAGCAGCCTTGAATGCCTCAGTTGCTCCCTGAGAAAACTGGGAGATCTTGTTCCTGAGCTCTTCAGATCTCGCATCATCATAGTCAGAGAACCAGGAGGCAACTGCTTCAGCCAGTAAGCTGCATCCCCACCAAGAGAGTATGGAAAAAGCTTACAGAAGAGGAACTCATTGGGCACTCCATTGTACTTGATACTAGTGACCAAATCTTCAAACCTCTCGATGTGATCCATGGGGTGCTCGTGAGAAAGACCATGAAAAGGATGCTGGCCTACGAGAGTGTAGTATGCAGGCTTCAGCTCGAAGTCATTCCTCTTAAAGGTGGGAATACGAATCGTAGACCGATTGGCATAGAACTGATCGGGTCTGTTGTACTCCCCAAGCGTCCTGGCGCTATTAACCAGAGCATTCCCAACATTTCCACGCACAGCTGGTGAGATAACTTTGTTGGCTACTGGTGCAGGGACAGCGATGTTTCCTTCTGCATCAAGCCTTTGTCCTTGCTCGTTACATAGATGACCTTCCTGATCTCTCAAAATTCCAGCTTCATCATGAGCGAGCACAATTGGATTGTTCATCTCTATTTGCTTCTTTTGCCTTCTGATCGTGCGCTCTAAATCAGCTAGTTCTTTGTTGGATAGATTAGTTAACTGCTTGTTCTTGCTTCTTCTGGTCTCACGATTATGCATACACCTGAAACACAGAAGTTAAAGTACGTAAGTAACAGGGATTAAGACGAATATCGATCGATACTTGAAGGGTGTCGATCGATGCTCGACAACTTAGTCGAAATTCTAAACTGAAATCTAATGGCGAAATTAGAGTCCCCGGCAACGGCGCCCAAATTTGATATGCTCAAATATAATACCCTAAAAGTACCTAATCAGTAGTTGTACTATATTAAGGGTCGAACCACAAAGACTCAAGATTATCACTCAATAAATTTCAGAATAAGAATTAAGCTAAGTAAAATAATGTAATTGAAAATATCAAAACGATTAAAAACAGGTAGTAAGATCAATGAGGAAAGCGCTATGCTTAGAGAAATTCGCAGGTAAATCAGAATCGTAAATCAAATAAAATGTCAGGAATATAATAAGCACCGTTCTTGAACTTGAAACACAAATGTAAAATCAACCAACCGTCGCTGCGAAGATTATCTATGTCTAAACATAGAATTCCAAATTTCTTTGCAAATCCAGCATTAATGATCAGGTTCAATTGTTCACAAAATTCTAAACCAAATTTCTTTGCAAATAGGTCTTTTGCTCACCAAAACATAGTTCAGGATATTAATCACACTTTCGTGCCAATTAATCAACCTAATATCAAATTCTAGGTCGCGAAGCTAGAATAAGCAGTAATCCCAAGTCTAGGTGAAGAACTCTAAAGATTTTCCTAACAATTCAATCCAATTTAACAATCCATCAAATACCTTTGAATAACCCTAAACCTAACAAGAAATCTACTCAGACATGGTAAATGAAACAAACATCATGAATAAAATAGATTTCATAAAGTAAAATAGAGTAAGAATACAAAGAGGGTTCAAGGTTCTTCTCCCAAAACTCTATTGCAAAATCTCTATCTCCAAGTACTTTCATGAGACTTATGAACCACGTCTTAAGAGTTTTTATCTGTAAGTTTTTTGTGGTTTGTTTCGATGTCATCCTGATCTATAGCTCTAATATTGAGGAACACTTACATCACCTTGAGCAGGTTCTTAAATCACTAAAGGCTGAAAATCTCTATGTTAATCTTAAGAAATGTACCTTCTGCACTGATCAAGTTACTTTTCTAGGATTTGTTGTAATTTCTCAAAGATTAAATGTTGATGAGGAGAAAATCAAAGTCATTCAAGACTGGCCTACACCAACAACTATTGGACATGTGAGGAGTTTCCATGGTCTGGCTAGTTTTTACAAAAGATTTGTGAAAGATTTTGGTACCGTTGCTGCACCACTGACCTCAGTGATCAAAAATAATGTGGAATTCAAATAAGGTCAAGCTCAGGAAGATGCATTCAACAAGCTTAAAGATAGCCTCACACATGGGCCTGTTTTGGTACTTCCTAACTTTGATAAATATTTGAGATTGAATGTGATTCTTTTGGTACAGGAATAGGAGTTTTCCTAACTCAAGGAGGAAAACCAGTAGCATACTTCCGTGAAAACTCAGTGGAGCTTCTTTGAACTATCCAACATAGGATAAGGAACACTACGCATTGGTAAGGTCTTTTGAAACTTGGCAACATTATTTACTGTCAAGAGACTTTGTTATTCATATAGATCATGAGACACTAAAGCATCTAAGAAGACATACCACACTTAAGAAGAGACATGCAAAATGGCTTGAGTTCGTGGACACTTTTTCGTATGTGATCAAGTATAAGAAAGGCAAGGAGAACGTGGTAGTTGATGCTTTATTAAGGTGATACACCTTACTCAGTACCATGGAGGCTAAAATCATGGGATTTGAACATATCAAAGGTTTGTATGAAACTAACCCAAATTTTCAGGAAATATTCAAAGAAACCAACAAAGCCGCCTATAGAGCATTCTACCAGCACAATGGATTCTTGTTCAAGGATAAGAGGCTTTGCATTCCACAAGGGTCTACGAGAGAGCTGATAATTGAAGAAGCACATGTATGTGGGCTTATGGGACATTTTGGACGAGACAAGACATTGAGTGTCTTTATGGAGCATTTCTTTTGGCCGCGCATGAAGAGAGATGTGGAGATATTTTGTGCTAAGTGCATCACTTGCCTAGAGGCAAAATCCAGGTCACATCCACATGGTTTATATATGCCTTTGCCTATTCCTAACCTACCTTGGTTAAACATCTCTATGGATTTTGTTTTAGGACTGCCAAAGATCAACAACAAGGATTCCATCTTTGTAGTAGTGGACATGTTCTCCAAGATGACTCATTTCATACCATGGAACAAGAGTAATGACGCTACTCAAATTGCCGAACTCTTCTTCATAGAAGTAGTACGTCTACATGGAGTGCCAAGGAACATAGTTTCAGATCGAGATACCAAATTTCTAAGCCATTTCTAAAAAAATTTATGCAGAAATTTGGAAACGAAGCTTCTTTTCTCAACCACTTGTCATCCCCAGACTGATGGCCAAACAGAGGTAGTAAACCGGACTCTTTCAACTTTGTTGAGAGCCGCACTGGGTAAGAATTTAAAGAATTGGTTATCTTGCTTGCCTTACATTGAATTTGCTTATAACCATGCTAAGCATTCTGCCTCTAAACTCTCACCTTTTGAAGTTGTTAATCCTACTACTCTGCTAGATCTTTCACCTCTGCCCCAAGCTGTTTATTCTAGTGTTGAAGGTGAAACTAGAGCAGATTTTGTGAAGAAGCTTCATCAAAAGGTCAAAGAGAATCTGGAAAAAAAACCGAGAAATACAAGCAACAAGCTGAGAAGCACCGTAAAGAAGTGACCTTTGAACCTGAAGATTGGGTGTGGCTACACATGAGACATGAAAAGATTCCCAAACCAGCGGAAATAAAAGCTTGCACCACGAGGAGATGGTCCCTTTCAAGTGCTGGAAAAGATCAACGAAAATGCCTACAAAATTGAACTACCAGGTGAGATGAATATCTCTTTTACCTTCAATGTTGCTGATCTATCTCCTTTCAATGCAGTTGCACCTGTTCTGAGGTCAGAACCTTTTCAAGAGGGAGGAGATAATGAGGACATCAAAATTACATTAATCGAATCTGAAGAAGAGATCATCAATATTCCCACTATGAGTCAAACGTCAGGAACTAGATCAGGTAAAAGGAAACTAAGGGAAGAGTTTAACAAGTCTGTAGAGAATCTCATCTCCATCGTAGAGCTTGAAGATCACCAAAAAGCTAAGATTACCAAGGAAATGCAAGAAGAGGCTCAAGAGCAAATCTGTTCAGAAACATTTTCCTACAACACTAACTTGATCAATGCCAGTTTTGTGAATCTGTCAATTCAAACCTCTAGGAACATTTCAAAAACTTCCTACAGCACCAACTTGATCAATGCCAGTTTTGTGAATCTGTCAATTCGGTCTTCTAGGAACATTTTTCAGGGAACTACTTTATTCACCATTTCAAGAGAAGACTCGACCAACTAAACTCTCAAGGTATGAATTTGAATATTTTAAATAATTAACGAGTTTATTTTCTTGTTTTGCAGGAATATGACCGTTAGGTTTTAAGTGTCTTTTATTTATGTCTTTTAATTTCGAGTCTGTCGTTTTTGCAAGTTTAGTCCTTTTATTATGTAATAATTTTGACCCTAGAAGGTCCCTTGTTGATGGACTAGTATATAAAGTCCCTTCTCAGTTTTGTATCTTTTAACGTTTAATGAAATAAAACGAGTGTTTTTTCTAGATTTAACTTCTGAGCAAGAAGCAGCTACCCTCTCCTTCTTTTCTTGTGTGTGATTCCTTGAAGATTGAGTGTTATCAGACTTATCACAAATCTTCCATCATCTGTGTGGCGTCTCTCGATCCACCCTCTATCCATCTCATTCTCTAGATTCTTCAAAGAGTGCTCGTCGGGCAGTTGAAGAGTCTCCATCTTGAAATCCACTTCACTCCACCAGTTCATCCACTAGAGTCTTTAGAGCGTGCCCGTCGGCCAGTTACAGATTCTCCATCATCCACCACACTTCAAGATTCATTCCCTTGGTTCCTATATCACCTATGGAAATAGATGATTAGGATGTCAAGTGGTTAGTTAGGCTTGGAATTAATGCGTCTTGTGCTTACGGATCAGAATCTTTGTTAATTATTTGATTAGTTTAGGATTAGGACCATGGAAGTGGCCTAGTGTATATTAGTGACCTAAGACTAAAAGATTAGCATTGTTAGATTAGTATAACGTCTTGGATTTATTAGTAATCATCCGAATCGAATCTAAACACAAGGTCTCGTCTTTAATTATTGTTTAAGAACCGTTTAGCACTTGTTTACTACTTTCTCGCATTGTTTGCTTTTGAATTTGGTTAGTCTTTAGAGTTTGCATGCTTCTTGTCTTTTGCTTGATTTGTTTTGTTTCAATGCTAAGGTATAGTTCAGTTTACTTTGATTCTTGTTTTTTTATTTTTTTATTTGAGTAGTTTGTTAGTGAATTAAAATCTCGAACCGAATTTAGCTTTGATTAAGTGAATTCGTGTATTTCTAATGAGTTAATGTTTTGTTACTTGTGAATTCGACTCTAAAGTGTTATAATGATATTCCATTTAAACATGGTAGAAAGCACATTAGATTTAATTAATTGATCAGTATACAATAAATCAAAAACATGATCAAATATAACCATGTGAATTACTCGATCAAATATTACTATATGAAGTAACAATTTACTTATACGTATATGGACAACGCAATGATACATGTATAGACAAAACAATTAAACAAGTGAAGTCGATAACATGATCGATAATCATGATATATTATATTAGAGCAATATGAAATACTCGATTTATTATACTAGAGCAATAGGTAAACAATATACTAACTGATCTAGATAGACAAATAATTATAATTGATATTTTAAACTATGTCAAACTAAAGCAAGCGTATAATATGTATGACCGTTTCATAATGAATATTAAGCAAGAGTATAACATACACGATTCATCAAATTAAATAATAAAGCAATAAAAGATCGAAACTTAATGTATTATACTTCAAAACTAATGACTTTGGTTTACACAAATAAATAATATAACACATGCCACAAAATACTAAACTTAAACCCAAATATTTAAATTATAAACCTATATAATTCAGTTTTTATTTTTCTGGTATTTTTGGAAATAAATTTTTTTTTGTGATATTTTTGGAAAATAAAACTTACTATGGTATTTTCAAAAAAATAAACTTATTTAGTGGTATTTGAAAAAATTTCTAAAAGAAAATAATAAAATTCTTTTTTAAGAAATTTGAAAAAATTAATTAATCTAACAAATTATTATTTTTGAAAAATTTAATCACTAATAATAAATAGAAAATTGTAAAATATTAAAATTATAAAAATTCTATTTAGATAGTTTTAGTTAATGTTTTGCCATTTAGTTTATTAAATATAAAATATTCAAGTAAAATTTAGATTACTATAAAGAAATATTTTTTTAAATTAAATATATTAAGAGAGCAAAATTAATAGAAAAAAACAGAAAATATTCAAGTAAAATTTAATTAGTATAAATAAATAATTTTAAAATTTTAAATAAATTAAGAGGAAAAATACTATTTTAAATATTTTAAAAAGTTGAAAAAATTAATTACTCACAAAAAAATTAAAATCAGAAGTTTTAAACTACTAATAAAAATTAGAAAATAACAAAAAAATATTTATGTAGTTTTCTTATAATTTTGTGGAGATAAAGTTCGCTTATTTTTTTAATTTTTAATTTTATTTAAAAACTTATATGATATGGAGGTTATATGTATTTTAACTCTTGAAAATGTTTTATAAAATGCTTATTTTCAATAGAAAATGCTTATTTTCAATCGAATTAATTCAAATCCAAATTAAGTTAATATTCAGTTCTATATAAACTTTATTAAACTATACAATTTTTCAGAAACAAAAACGTTATATCCCGCTACTATTTTTCCACTATGTCTCTAATGAATCCATCTCTAATGAATCCATCTATTTAAATGTATTTTTATTTTGCTTTAAAAAATATTAAAAATGAATAAAATTTTAATTATTAGAAAACATTTTAAAAAAAATTTGAATATATTAAAAAAAAATAATTACTCTTTAAAATTTTTAAATTTTTAAAATACTCTTAAAAAATTTATAATTTTTTTAAAATTATAAAAATTCAAAAAATTTGAAGTACTCTTTTAAATACTTTTAACGATCGAGTAAAGTTTAAATTACTATAAAAGAATATTTTTTGAAAATATTAAGAGAAAACGAATGAATAAATATATATATATATATATATATATAATTTTCAAAAAAAAAATTACTCTAACACAAAATAATGTTTTCATTAATGTCTATTTTCTATTTAAAAAATGATACAATATATATATGAAGATTATTTGATAGTTTTGAATTAGTGCTAATCCAAATTTAAGTTATTATTCAACTTTTTATAAAATTTATTAAAAAATATAAGTTGTAAGAACATATTTTTCTTACTAAATGCTTCATTTATTTTGCCTAAAATTTGTTTTAATGTTATCAGAAACGACTCATCAAAAGATACATGTTGTTGGTATATTGAAACTGAATTCTTTTGTTCACCAGTAGACCATATGAGTCAAAATTCTCAGGAAATTTAAAATATCAAATATGTTTGAAAGTTTCTACACCTCATCGTTGCAAATGAAAATGTCTTTTCTTACTTATATTTCTTTATGAAAGATAAAATTTGAGGTTTAGATTTTAATTCTTAGAATTATGCAATTATTGATTTGTTTTCTTTTTTTCTTCTATTTCAGGATTAAAAAATTGATGCTCTAATAGATGAGACATTCATAAGGTGTTACTCTAAAAGAGTTATTAAAGGCACTCGGATAAGCTTAGCGAACTTTACTGTGGTTTATTACCATTCTATTATTAATAAATTTACTAATTTAAAAAATTTTCATTTAGGTTTAAAAAAAACTAAAAAAATATTCGTATAAAAGTTAAATTACTATTAAAAATCATGAAATTTTGTTAATATCCTGAAATTTCATTTTCTTTGGTTCAGATAAAGTTTATTATATCATAGATATATTGAGTTTTTAAATATTTTGAATTTATTGTAAAATAATTATATAAGGATTAGGAAATTTAAAGAATTTAAAATTTATATTTCTAACAAAAACAATATACGGATAAATATAATATTATAATATAATGTTTTCAAAAAATCGTTTGAATTCTTACCAAGACTTATATATGTATATAATATATATATATATATATATATATATATATATATATATATTTGATATAATGAAAAAATTAAGATATATTGAATAATTTATGAAATATTAACTTTTGTATCGAGAGAATTGTAATGTATAGTTGTTGTTATCTTCCATTTATAATAGATTTAAAAATGTCAAGATAATAAGATATAAAAAATTATTTAATAAGAATTATATCATATATAAAGAATTTTTAACATCATTTATTATTTCAAAACTTACATAACACGAAATTGAATCAAAAACAATTGCTAAGATTTTTTTATTTTTTATCAGTTACAGATGAATAATCAACAATAAAATAAATTTGAAAACGTGAGATATCACATTTACTACCATCATAAACAAAAATATCATCCTCTCTTATTATTTTTTTCCTCGCACATGGTGCGGGGTAACTCCCTATTTGTATTATATTAGAAAATGACCCGCGCAAAATGCGAGTATTTAGATCTAATAAATTGTTTTGAATATTCAAACATGATAAAAAAAAGATACAAAATTCTTTTTCTCATTCACTTTTTTTTTACACATACAACTTTGTTTGGTTTTATCGGCGTAAAAATATGAACCACCTAAAGTATACTAACTCTTACAAATGACTCTAAACACACACAAAAAAAAATAGATAGTCATGTGGAATAGATAACTTTGGAAATTTTCTTTTGAATTAGTCTCACTTAGTCTACTTGAATCTTAAATCTACAGTTTTAGTTATAAGAATAAAAACAATATATATATTATGTTTATTAGTTTTTGAATCTGATTTTTATTAAACTTCTGAATTTCATTAATAAGAAAAGTGAAAATGTGGTTACAATGTTGAGCGTTTAATATATGGAAAATTATATTGTGACTTCTTGAAAACGTTTTTTGAGACTCAAATTCAATAATTTAAGACTGATGTTTTCCAATGGTAGGTTAAAATTCCGATTCATAATTTTTCATACATAAAAAAGAAATAAATAGATAAAAATGAATAATATAAATAAAAGTTAACGAAAAAACAAATAATTGATGTCAAAATATGAATTATTGGTGTTACATATGATTTTTTTTCCTTCATATATATTGGTTTCAATAAGTATGGAAAATATGGGCTGAAAAATATGGAAAAATGAGAAATACTGAAAAACAAAGAAATGGAAAATTATTAAATTATTTATTTATATTTGTCAAATGAAGTGGAGAAACTAATTATGTTAAATTATTTTTGTTCTCCATATTATTGATGTAAGAAATCAAATTATTGGTGTCAAATATTCTTTTGATTTCTTCATATATATTGGTTTTAATAAGTATGGAAAACATATTGAAAAATGAAAAATACTTAAAAATAAAAAAATGGAAAATTAAAAAAAAAATTATTTATATTTGGTCAAATGAACTTGAGAAAATAATTGTGTTAAATTAATGTGAATAATGAAAAATATTGGTAATAATAAAGAGATAAGAAGATGACAGATGTCAAATATTAGAAGTATCAAATGTCAAAATATTAGAAATTAAATCCTCTCATAATATATAAGTGTTTTTGGTGTTGTGTCTAAACAATCTAAGAAAATTATAAACATTTTTAGAGATTATCGGTTTTCGATACCATCGTCTTTAACTTCATAATCTAGTGTTAAAAATAGTAACCATACACATTTTTCTAATATTTGAAAATATATCATTTTCATTTAAATAGTCTAAATATCCACTTCATTATGATGGTTAACATCACTTATCATTGTCTCAAGTTGATGAATTTTACTTTCACAAGTGAATTCATTTAAACTCTTAACAAAAATATTTTTAAAAATGAATAGTGTAGAAATCATTTTGTTATCATATTTTCAGAAATACTAGTTGTCCAAAACAATAGCAAGATTGGTAAGATTTGAAAGATTAATATTATGTGATTTAGACCGTCTAAAATTTTATGTTGAAATCTTTTATGTAACTAGTTTTTAAAAGTTCTTTCTGTCAATAAATTAAAACATCTATCATAGTCGCGATATTATTAATTTATTGAGGCTTTTACTGTATCTATAATTTTTAATCTTCTTACAATAAATAAAAGCTAGTTTTTAATTCATATGAATTTAATTGATTAGAAAAGGAGATATGTGCTAATTTTATTTGGTAATTACTTTACCTAAATGTTGCTCAACTCTATTTATCTCTCTTTTTCCCAGTTCTCTCTTTTTTTCCATTTATTTCATAGTATCTTAAGTTTACTGAGAGAAAGAGGTTTCACGTTATAGAGAACCAGCAATCACATTTTAAAAAGAAGTTTTTTATACATACAATTTTGTGATTAATCACCTCCAATGGTTTAAAAGGAATATTAATTTCCCCGCAAGTAAAGCAAAAACCACGGGAAACAAATCTCAAATATTTTTGAAAAATCTAATTACTGCCTCATATTTTTGAACGGTAAATAACTAACTTTCCCTCCCTTCGTTTACATATAAAGTAGGATTTCGAAACCAACTCAGATTTAGCAACTAATATTCTAAAAATCCCAAAAAAAAACAAAAATGTGGAATGGATGGAATTATTCAAGCAAGATGATGAAGTATGTCTTGTTAGGCGTCGCGGCTCTCATTATGGCAATGGTCATTTGCGTGGAGGCCAACGATGGCAGCAGCCCGAGTATTCACCGTGAAAGCAAGCTGATGATAACAAGGACCGCAGTGAATATTATATGTTCCTCAACCGATTACAAACAAGAATGCGCTCAAAGTCTTGCAACTGTGAAGTCGCCGGATCCCCGAAATCTAATAAGAGCTACTTTCGATCTCGCTATAATGTCGATTCGAAGAGGAATCGACAAGGGAATGATTGATCTAAAGGGTAGAGCGGATGCGGATGTGCACACAAGGGAGGCGCTTAATACTTGTCGAGAGCTTATGGATGCTGCAATTGACGATCTTCGGAAAACAAGAGATAGATTTGGAGGATTTTTGTTCATTAGATTTTCAGACTTCGTTGAGGATCTTTGTGTGTGGCTCAGCGGATCAATCACATACCAACAGACGTGCATCGACGGATTTGAAGGGATCGATAGTGTAGCTGCGGCAACGCTGGAGAGAGTCATGAGGAGCGCGCAGCATCACACTAGCAATGGATTAGCGATTGCCTCAAATCTCGATAATTTATTGAAAGCTTTGCGTATCCCAATTCCATTTCTTAGGGTACATTAATTCACGTCACACTTTATCAAATAACCTATATTTTAATATCATTCTTTAGTTCAATGGTTCTAAGTTGCATTCTCGTTTTATTGTTAGGTTCCATAATTTTTATTACAGTTACCGTTATTCTAACTTCCTCTAAATTGCTTTTTTCTACGAATGTATAATCCACACTGGATATTATGTCTCCAACAGTCCAGAAGGAACAGACTCGGCATTTTGGGTTCGGCTTTTACACGAGACCAGTCGGTGTGTTCTGATAATTCTTCTAGTATAGTGGACTCTTCCGAGAATCAACCATTGGATTCCTCAGAGAATCAGTCTTTGGATTCTTCAAATAACAGACCCTTGGATTCTTCCGGGAAGCAACCATCGGATTCCTCGGAGAATCAGTCATTGGATTCTTCGGGGAATCCACCGATGGAATCTTCCCAAAATAGACCATTGGAAACTTCACAATCTTCTCCTGAAAAATCGGCTTCGGCCGAGAATCTTCCTCGAAAGTCGACTTCTTCCGAGAATCAACCATTGGATTCTTCCAAGAGTCCTCCTCAGGAATCAACTTCTACCGAGAATCGACCGTTGGACCCTCCTCAAAATTCAGATTCTTCAAAGGGTCGACACTTATTGGAGGAAGGAGAGTTCCCACCTTGGTTATCAATGCATTCACGGAGGCTGCTTGCACGTAGAATAAGTAGAAGTAGAAATAGAGATTATGGAATCAGAGCGAACGTTGTGGTTGCAAAGGACGGGAGTGGTAGGTTCACGACCATCGCACAAGCATTGGCAATGGTACCAATGAAGAATAGAAGGAAGTTTGTGATTCACATAAAGCAAGGTGTTTACAAGGAGAAAGTAGAGGTTACCAAAAAAATGCTTAACGTCATGTTCGTCGGAGACGGACCAACTAAGACGATTATCACTGGAGACATTGCCTTCTTACCAAACCAAATCGGCACCTACCGCACTGCCACCGTTGGTAAATTATATTTCACATTTTACATATGGTTTAATAATGTATTTTTGATCTAATCTAAACCATCAAGATTTATTAAAAAAGATTTATAAACATTCATCTCAATAATAATCCGCAATTAGTCTGATTTATAACACTTATAAAATGTCGACTAAAAAAACTTAACACTTATATAATGGTTTACTATATTTTCATAATATTGAACTAGTTAATGTCAGCTATATATAAGATTAACTCTATTATATCACTATATTATATTTAACGTAATATTATTATTATTTTGGTGTTTGAAGCGGTGAATGGGGATTATTTCATGGCAAAGGACATAGGGTTCGAGAACACGGCAGGAGCTGCACGCCATCAAGCAGTTGCACTCCGAGTTTCGGCCGATTTTGCTGTGTTCTTCAACTGTCATATGAATGGTTATCAAGACACGCTTTACGTCCATACCCATCGTCAATTCTACCGTAACTGCCGCATCGCAGGCACCATTGATTTCGTCTTTGGTGATGCCAAGGTCGTTTTCCAGAACTGTGAATTCGTTATCCGCCGTCCCATGGCTAACCAACAGTGTATCGTCACAGCCCAAGGACGAAAAGACCGGCGTGAGACGACTGGTATTGTTATCGACAATAGCCGTATAACCGCTGATCCATCATATCTTCCCGTCAAAACCAAGTAACCATATAATATAATTATTATAAAATTTAGTTAAGTACTAACCATATATCACATTAATTAAAGCTCGTTATATATATGGACCTATATATATATATATATACAGGAACAGAGCGTTTTTGGGACGGCCATGGAAGGAATATTCGAGGACAGTCATAATGAACACAGTGATTGATGATGTGATAGACCCAGAAGGTTGGTTGCCGTGGAACGGGAATTTTGCACTCAACACGTTGTTCTACTCTGAGTACGGCAACAAAGGTCGTGGTTCGGGTCAGGCTCGCCGGGTTAAGTGGAGCGGTGTCCGACGGATCTCTCCTAGAGATGCAAGGGGGTTCGCTCCAGGGAATTTCCTACGTGGCAACACATGGATCCCACAAACGCGTATACCATACAATGCTTACTGATCATACATGCATGTCTCTATATCATGTCACTCTTTCTTAAGCAAAAGTGGTTTTTGTTTATAAGTGTATATATAAATCTAGAGAGAAAAAGTGGATTTGTATATAGTTTTTTTTTGGGGGAAAGTATATAATATAGGTGTATATATTGAAATGTGACAAAAAAAAAAAAAAAACTAGTTCTTTTTATTGCAATGCTACGAATCAAAAGGACAAAACTGTGTGAATCTTTCGAGCGCGGTGCTCCTACGTCCTAACCATTAGGCAACATGACGATAGATTAAGAATATACAGTAATGTTTAGTTTTCTCGTGTTCATGATGTTGAGGTGACTGTAAATTCAAAATTTTGTTGAGGTGGCTGTAAATCCAAAATTTTGTCGTTCTTACTCGATTGAGCAAATACTAACGTTCGTTGAGCAAAGTTTATCACAAAATATTTTTTTTTGTTAATATTTCAAAATTTTATCGTACTTACTCGATTGAGCAAATACTAACGTTCGTTGAGCAAGGTTTTTCACAAAAAATTTTTTTTTTTGTTAATGTTTATATTGTTATATTCTTGTTGCCTTTGATTGGGACTTCCATCAGGTGGTCTATATTGTCATTTGAAGATAACTATTTTTAACAAAATAAAGTACATAATTGAACAAAAGAACAATTGGGGGACAAAATTTTAAACTTAAATCTTATAAAAATAGATATTTTATAAATACTTAATCTTTTTACAACTAATATGTTCTATAACGAATGAATAAATTGGCTTTCATTATAAAAGACTCAGATATAGAACCACATAGCAAATCCATTAATAAAACCCCATTATCTCACTACTTATGTACACAAACACTTTAAAAAAATGTTTTAACAAGCAAAGCAAACATTTAATACGTCAAAGCTAGATCTTGTGATTAGAGTAATCAACATTTCGCTTACGGAATCTACTTTACTTTTTGAGAAACAAGCACGTTTTTTACGAAGGATATAATCATCACATTACATAGAGTCGTAGAATGGACTAGAAAAATATGTGCATGCTTTACACCACATGCATTTATCATTGGCATCACTTTCTTCTTAAAGCTTTTAAGTATATGCTTCTCAAAAATGAAATGTTTGACATATTACTTGTCATCACCTCTATCTTCGCTTGGTCTTCAAGTTCAATCCCATAACCCAAATCTCGAACATGGTGTTACATTCCAAATGAGCGACAGAATCAGGATATTCCGAACAAGAATTAGCCCACATGTCTAGTATCTCTTTATAACATTCACATTTCCAATATCCAGCGATAAGAAAATGTTTGTCAGAGGTACGGTGATCATGAAGATGGATATAACACGTGATATATTAATACACTTTTGATGGAAACAAAATTGTATTGATGACATACTTAAGGACTTGGTTCACACCACTAACAAAACTTTGATACGGAATAAGAATGATTGAATGCTCATAATCTTTATAGTGAAAAAAAGAGAATGGGGTGGATTCTTAACACATTCGACATTCACACTACATAGGGATGTTAATATGGGCTAACCCACCCCATTTAACTCTAAACCCATTTAACTCTAAACCCATATATCCCCATTTAAATTTTGAATCCATATAATCATACCCATATAACCTTGTCAAAACTACTCTACCCATTTAAAGCTATATGTGATTTTTTCTTACAAAAATAATTATTAATTATTGTTTGCTAATTGATAATTATATTTAATATACCTGCTAATTAATAATTTTATTTAATATACTGTTAACACTGTATTATTATATGTTTTAATATTAATTTATATTAAATTATTAATGTTAATTTACACACATATTATTATTTCTGAATTTAAAGTGATACATAAACGAGTCATTAGCATTAGACATCGAATTCCATCTTGTAGGAGCATCAAGAGACAAACCCGCTGCACTCTTAATGTCTACTCTTTCTACTCATGCTGCAAACGCCTCTCTCCTATGTGGAGATGCTTTCACATATCTAACACTTTCCCGAATGTTCTGTAAAACATCCTTAGCTAACTCTAAACCTTTCTGCACAATGATGTTCAGAATATGAGCACAACATCTCACATGCATAAATTTACCATCACAAAGTAGACCACTACCACTAATCATCTGAAGTTGACCCTTGAGAATATCCTGCATACTATTATTATTGGTAGCATTATCTAAGGTAATCGAAAAAACCTTCTTCTCTAATCCCCATTCTTTCAAACATTCAAGGATTTTACTAGCCATATGTTCACCCGTGTGTGGAGGCTTCAACTCACAAAAAGCTAGGATTTTGCTATTTAAATTCCAATTATCATCGATGAAATGAGCAATTAAACATATATAACCCATCACAGTAGCATGAGCTGACCACAAGTCCAAAATAAAACAAATCCTATGACGATGCTTTGCAAAAACCTCTTTTAGCTTTTCCTTTTCTATCCCATATTTTACAAAAACATCAGCAGCTGCAGTTTGCCTACATACAGGCTGACAATCTTAATTTAAGTATTTGTCTCTCGTTCGAACCTTATCATATTCCACATACCGAAATGAGAGATCATGGTAGATAATGATCTCACTAACCATTTCACGATCTACCTTATGATCATACTTAGGCCTATCTATCTTCTTCGGCACCTTTGGGCACTTCTCTAAATGGCGACCCAAATTATTTGTTCCATAATTTTCATGTGTTTTACTAGAACTGCCTACCACTAACTTTGTACCACAATGGATACACCTAGCTCTTTCTTTGCCATCATCTTCTAACCCTACTGAAACAAAATCATCCCAAACAGTAGAAGTTTTGCGTCTCTTACGTGGAACTTGAGTTAGTTGAGTTTGAGCTAGCTGGATTTGTGTTTCACTTTGCTATGTTGCTTGCACTTCTGCATCTTCCTCATTCATGTCTATGAACTCATTCTGGGCATCAAGAAGCGCTATTGTTTGCAGAGATTCAAAGTCCATTCTGCATTTAGTTTCACAGAACAATTAAAACCAAACATTGATGATGTACATATTGTAAACATAAAGTAGTGCTATAGAACGAAGAACTAAAATCACACAGCACCTAGCACTGTTGCTAATCCTGAAACTAACTTCTGAGCAAAACAATTTTATCATAGAAACCCAAATCGTGAAACTAACTTCTGAGCAAAACCCAAATCACCAAATACGCTTCCCAAATCAAATATGTGAGTAGAAAACAAAACTCCTACCGTATCGAGCCCTAAATTCAAAATTAAGAATTCATAGGAGCATCCAATTGTAACATATTGTAAGCAACTAAGCATCCTTGACTGAAATCGAGCCAAAAAGTCACAAACTTTACCGAAACTATCGCAGGAACATACTCTTAGTGTTTCAAGCTGCTAATTTACATCATGGGTCTCGATTAAACATGCTAAATCAGAGAGTTTATGTACCTGTAAGACGTTGAGTGCGTCGGCGAGTGAGAGAAGAGGTGGAGATGTTATGACATTCAAAGGAGAGAGTTACCTTACTGGTTCTGGAATCTAAAAGGACATAGATCGATTTGTAAAATTGATTGAAACCAAAAGAGAAAAGGAATCTAACTGGGAGCATAAAAGAAGAGAGCAAAGAAATCTGAGAAAAGCGCAGGAGATAGAGGAAGTATTTGAACTTATCGCCTTTGTTTTGTGAGTTTGTCAAAGCGAAGAAGAAAGAAGTGAAAGATTAAACGGGTACCCATTTAATTTTAGGTTTACCCATTTAATAAATGGGTTTAAATGGAGAAATCCATATAACCCAATCTTAATTTTTTTCATAAATGAATTTAAATGGGTCTAAATTTTAACAACATACCCATTTATTAAATGGGTTTAGATGCCCATATTAACATCCCTACTACAGAATATTGATAGAACACAATAAAAAAACTTCCACATAAACAACATTTTATAGCGGTGTAGCTTGGAACATGTAGAAAAAGTTTCAGATGAAAAGAGTAGTTGGATTTGACCCAATAATCGTGAAACTTAAATCTACTTATGTGTCTTGGTTAAACCATGATTATAGTCTAAACATGAGTTATCCGCTAAACACTCATAGAGATGAGAGTAACAAAAGTAAGGCAAGAATAACTGAACAAGTCAGGTCAGGATTCAATGTACGTATAAAATTATGTATGTGTGTACCAAACGTACAATGGCATTATCGAAGGTGTGGAACTATGGATACTGATTCACTCATAGTTCAGATCACGCCACGTGTCAAATATTGAAATAAGAATTTTGTTTTATTTGCATGCATCTTAAATCGAGAAAAAGAACACCTAAGTCGAGAAAGATTTTTGTTTTACTTGCATGCATGCATCTTAAATCAAGGAAAATGACATATAAATCGAGACCACTAATACAGGCCCACGTGGCAGACACATTGACTCCTAAGTTAACGTGTCTCTTCTACATCTAATTCCATCACCGGCGACGACACCATTCTGATCAAAAGAAGAAGAAGTATCACTTCTTTAGAAAGGCTTCAGGAGCCGGATTACCGGAAGTCTCAGTTCCTTTGAGATGGTTCGTGTCGAACAATTCAGGTCTGGAACTTTGGTCCTCACCGTCGAATATCAAAATCAAGACTTCCTACGACTGCGATTTTACTCCTCCGGCGTAATGTTCGACGGGTGATCGACAGAGAGGGCAAAAGGTATGAGAATGAAACCACATATCATTGCAGTCAACGTGAAATATGTGTTTGCAATTGGACAAAACCCGACCCGATTTGTTATCCTTGAACTTCGAGAGACAAACTGCGCATTCAATAGCGGTTTGAGCGGTTGCGGCGGAACACGTGAAATTGGGAAGAGATTTGATGACGAACGGGTTAAGACCACGGCGAGTTGTGATGATGGCGGTGGAGGAAGGGTCAGCGAAGAGGTTAATTGCAGTGGAGACGCGATGAATGGGATTGGAGCGGCGAGAGTAGAGGTGGAGACAAAGCATAATAATGACGATGAACAAGATTATGATTATGGCGGTGAGAATGATTTTGCTGTTTATGACTAGGGCTGTCAAATGGGCTGTCCACGTCTATTTAAGATCGGTCCAATACTGACCATTTTGATTATGCTAAATAGTGACCGCGTCCATTAAGGACCATGCCCATTAACGACCATGTCCAAATTGGCTATCCAATGGTCATAATAGAACATATTTCAATACTTAGTCATTATTTCATAAATCTAAAATCTAAAGCCAAACAAGTGAACAACCCAAACCAAAGTACTACATTCATATCATCATACAAACATAATCAAAACCATGTCTCTAAGACTCTAACGAGTAAAAGCATAAACCATAAAGTGACACATCTTCTTCCTTCTCCTTCCTTGTCTTCCTCTGAAAAAACATCACCCAACTTCTTCTTCTTCTTCTCCTTCCTTGTTTTTCTCATAGAACTCAAATAGATCAGCTAAGCACAACATAAGACCAAAAATGATTCATGTGATTCAAAGATGACAGATGACCATAATCAGAAAGTCGAAGAGAACTTACCAATCTCTTCAAAGTCACGTAGCCAATTCCTTGCGCATATCAAGGCTTGCACATTTGAAGAAAGCAGCGAACTCCTATATTTGTTCAACACACGGTTTCTTATGCTTAAGGAAGACTCTGAAGCAACTGTTGTAATGGAGATGTTGAGGACGTCACAAGCCATCGAAGACAACTCCTTAAAACGATTTGCATTATATATCTCTCCAATATGTCAAAACATCCAATCTCTTAAATGCCATCATATCCAAAACTGGCTCATCCAAGTACTTGTCCAACACTGATTTTCCACTAGCATTAACAGTTTGAGAAAAAAAGCATAAAACCCCTGAAAAACAGTCCACAAAAACAATTACCACCAGCAAAACGAGATTAACACAAGAAACAGTTATGTTCATATCATGTTTACAACAAGCAACAGTTGTGTGAACTGTTTTGAAGCTAGAAACAGAACAGATCTGTTATCTTTGACATCAGATTTGACATCACAAAACAATTATGTTCATATCCTAGAATCAATCATAAGCAAAATTTAAAGCTAGAAACAGAACATAAGCTTACATCATATTCTAGAAGAATGTTCTTTTCCAATGTGTTTGTTCTTGAAATTACTGCTGCTGTTTTCTTTCTGTTCTTCTTATAAACCTCAAAAACTTTATTCAGCTTCTTACGCATATTATCCAACTTTGATTTACTAGTCGATGGATCTAAGGAATTGAAGCAATACTCTAGAAAAGTAAACTTCAATCTAGGATCAAAATCGCAGCAATAGCAAGTATATCACTATATTCCTCCCAACACTTGTCAAATTTTTCCTTCATCCTATCCACCATCACACGAATAACATCATCATAAGAGTCCTCATGAGATTTCAATCTTCCATACTTGCATAAAGTATAAGTTGGCATTTGGATAAGATGATCCAGATCAGATTCGTCATTTCTTCAAATGGGGTTAAGAGCTCACAAATCATTCCTGCTCTTATTCAATCAAACTCGGCTGGAAAAGTCTGATAACTTGTCTCTATCTCTGCAAGATGGTGAAATGCTTCTTTGTACATGATGGCTCTAGAGAGCATGAGATGAGTTGAATTCCACCTGGTTTTTACATCTAAAACCAGTCCTGCCTTAGATTCAATTCCCATGGTTTCTACACATGATTGAAACAATTGTTCTCTAGACTCACTCACCTTCACAAACTTTACACTATCCCGGATTTTCTCTAAAGCATCATCAATCACGTCTAGCCCATTCTGCACAATCAGATTCAAAATATGTGCAACCCATCTAACATGAAAAAACTCTCCATTGCACACCAAGTTTTTTCGAAGATGTCTCTTGAGAATTCCTTGCATGTTGTCATTCGATGTAGCATTGTCCACTGTAATAGTAAACACCCTCTTCTCTATTCCCCATTCTTTCATCAAAGCCAAAACCTTTGTGGCTATACTAGCACCAGTGTGAGGAGGAGGAAAAGCACAAAATGACAAGATTTTTGTTTCAGTTTCCAATCATTGTCAATGTAGTGTGCAGTCAAGCACATGTAACCCTATATTGTGAGTGCTCTCCACAGATCTATTGTTAAACAGAACCTACGAGAAATTTCATCCAACCTCTTCCTAAGTTTATGTTTCTCCTTCTCATAGATCTTTAGCCAATCAGTTGCTGTAGTATTCCTACTCCAAAATTCTATACTAGAATTAGCATAAAGAAAAGCCTCCCTAATCCTTTTGTACTCAACGAATGAATAAGGCAGTTCATGCTCCATGATTGCCAATGCAATCATTTCCCTAAACACCATCATATCTAACTTCTTATTTCCACATACAGGAGTACTTCCAGGAGTCTTTGAGCATACTCTCATGTGACGCAACAGGGTAATGGTGCCACTTTTGCGTAGATCTAGGCAATAAGTATGGTTGCAATAGTTGCATCTAATATCACTCCTACCATTAGGCAACTTATCTCCAATGATTTGAAAATTCTTCCAACACTTTGAACGCTTACGTTTACCTCTGGTCTTGTTGACAGCCATATTTGCTAGTGAATCCTCTTCATCAGGATTCGTTTCATCCTGATTTTCTTCATCTTGATCCATCATTTCATCCCCACTAAAATAGTCATCGTGGAGGTTTAGAGTATCATCGTCATCCATCTAAAAACAATAACAAAAGCTCATCATTATCAAACATCTCAGAACCAGTCAAGTGATCATAACATACTAATGAAACAGTTTTGCTTATGCTAAAAAGCATACTTTAAATCCAAAGAGTATAGACTAATGAAACTAGCAAACAAACATGAAGGAAGAAGCAAATGTTAAATGGGCTTACAAATGAAACAAACAGTGTTAAATCCAAAGAGTATATACGATGGAGTTCCCAGATTCTCACAAATGTTAGAACCCTAGTAAGTTTTCACTTTTCAGAACCAAAAATAGAAGGAATGAGCAACTGTAACACGCTATAAACAGAGATCTATTGATACTAAGATGAGATTTATAACTGTAACAATCTTACCAACAGCGGGAGATGAAGAAGTTGACGAATAAGACAGGTTTAAGGGTGAAGGTTCAATCGAACTTGTCCCAAATAGGAAAATTAACAAAACCCATAACCTATTTAAGCGGACTTGTGAAGAGAGACGAGAGAGAGACGAGAGTTGTGTATTCTAATTTTCCCCAAATCAATTGACCTAGTTTTTTATTTCTGATGGACAGCCCATTGTCCATTTTGTCCAAGCCCATTTTGTCCATGTCCATTGAGGACCATGTCCATTGAGGACCATGTCCATTTAAACCCGCTCAAAAATGGGCTTATCCATGACCGGTCCATAACGTTATGGACGTGGGCAGACCATGGACAGCCCTCCCATTTTGACTGCCCTATTTATGACGAATCTCATAGGATCCGAATCGGTATCGGGTGTGCTTAATAGATTTAAGTCGCATAAACTCATGATTTAGGGTTTCGAGCGTTCGGTGAATCAAGTGAAGGAAGGTTTTGGTGGTTATAGTAATGGCGTGCGAGAGAGAGAGAGAGAAAGAGAGAGACGACTCTACTTCTTGATAAGAGAGAGAGAGCACTTTGGGACTTGAAGAAGCCAAACGTTGAACATTTACTTTACTTGTTTGTGCATTGTTATTATTTGTCGAGGATACTCCATTCCAAGACATTAATTTCGTTTTGGATTTTACACATTTAGTTATTAAGTCAATTATATTTATAAATTCAAATATAAAATAAAAAAAATTGTAATCCGGAATCAATACACTAAATTCTTTTGTGTTTTTTTAAAGATAACACATCTGCTTTTTCAAGTTCTTCCCACTTTATTTAAAACATGTAACCAATAAAAATATAACAATTAGTACGCATCATACTTAAATTTGACACATCAGCTTAAACTTGACACATCAACTTTTTATCTCCAAAAACTGACACATGCATAATGTAAATATGTAACCAATTAAAACATAACAATTAATATACATCATATTCAAATTTATCACATCAGCTTTTCTACATTTCCTAAAATATCATATCTTTGCCACTCACTCGTTGCTGCTTCTTTTCTCTTCGTCTTTATCCTCTTTCTTCTCCCAAAAACTTTCACCGTTGTTCTCACTTTATAATTCTCACCGAATAAATTAGTCTCCAAATAGTCCTCACCAATGCACATGGGGTTTCAGATTAGTCAATGGCTTGGAATTTGAAATTGTGAATCTCATCTGGATTAGCACTACCGAATCAATAGCATCTACACCGGGAACGAAAATCTCGATGGTATTTCCTTCTTTGCACGATGCTCATCCTGCAACCATTTCTCATCAAATTCTTCGTTGATGATCGGAATGTTGCATGCCATTTTTATATATGATTTACAATTTGATAAATGGATTCAATTTCTGGGTTTTCAATATTAATGTTGATATGTTTGACTAGGATTCAATAATAATGCCTTTGTTTCGTAGTCTAGCTTTGTTGGCAGGTTAAAAAGTAGACTTGACATCTAAAGTGTTTGAAGCTCATTCATACTACATTTGGTGTGTGGTTCTCAATTAAGTGAAAAAGGAGATAATGGTTCTTATGGTAGTGATATGAAAGAACAAGTTAGTGATGTATTATAATGAAATTTAATATACTTGTGATGAAGATGGAACTAAAGGTAGATGCTTGATGGAACTAAAGGTAGATGCTTGATGTAACTCAGTGACTGCTATAATTGTTACGTTGTCTATAACTGTTGTATCTCAAAGACCGCTACTACTGCAATGTTGCCTATAACTGGGGAAAAAAATATAAGCATGAGAAAGAATAAGGTTGATTGGTAAATAATCCTTTATGCTTTATAATTGGAAGGTTCACTTTGTTGTCTTAATATATAATGTTTATTGTTGTAGTTTAGACTTCTAAAAGTTTGGCTATTAGAATCACAAACATATTGTGCAATAAATGATTATTCACATCTCATACTAAGTCCTAGAGTCAACTAATAATTGTATCTCTCCACTATTTTATTGTTATATATATAGATTTAGCATTGAATCAATAAAGATGATAAATTAATTATTACAAAAGATGTTATTAGAAAATCTATTATGATACATAAATCTGTTAAAATCATGCTAACGTATTAATTCGAGCTGAAATTAGCGTCTCAAACTCTTACAATCAAATATTAAAGTTAGAAACTCTCTCGATGTGAAATTGTTGGTGAGAAGAAAAAATTAAAGAGATATAAAACTCGAGAAGATACTCTTGGGGAACCTAGCGAAGATGTTGCTGTTTGGAAAGACCAAAAATTTGTAGCAAAGATAAAGAAAACAAAGACTTAAAGATCACACCCAGTTAGATTGTTGTAAGAAAAACAAAGATTTTGTAATGACAGACAAACGTCTCTGACCTCCAGTGGGATCCAATATGTGAGTCGATTATATGAACGAACTAAACTTTGTTAAAATTTTATTTCACCGAAAGATTTTGAAATATGTCCATCAAATTTATTGCAAAAAAAAAAAATTGAAACTTTTAATGTTGATCCGGCTGATGAGAGAGTCATGATAAAATATGGAGATATTATTTCCAAAGATATTGAGATATGAAAAATAATTACAATAATAGAGAAAAATATTGAACTGGAGATAAACTGAAGATGTTGTTGTAAGAAATAACAATGATTCAGAGTTTCTTGCTCATAAGAAAATATTATTTTTGTAATTTTTTGATGGAGTTATTGTAAGAGCGAGTGATGCAAATATGATTTCAGTATTTAGGGAAGAAATTCCCATGGATGATTCCGATTAACAAGAGGAAATATTTGAAAGTAATTTAAACTCAAAAGAAGAAGAAAATGATAGGTTAAGTTCAAAACTAATAAAGAATTTAAGAAGAGAGAGAGAATCAAAAGAGGTAAGAGAGGTTACTACCAAAAAAAAAATCTTGGAGATGTTTTGATTACAAGAATAATAATTTGTGGTATATTTGTTTCTGTATTTTTTGGTATAAAACTAAAAATATAGGTTTCTTGTAGAAAAAATACATTAGATCAGTAAATACATAATACTTAATCTAAAAAAATTATGCAGCGATATCTACCTAATGAAATTCTAAAGAAGACTCTTAGGCTAAGAGTCTTAGCAATTAACATACAATTATATTGTTTTCCTTGTGGACCAAAATACATCATCTAACAGAGAAAAAAAAATGTAATAATAAGGGTTGTCAAAATTATTATTTCAAAATATCTATGCCTATGGTGATAAAACTTCAATGTCAATATATACATTCTTATTTATTTTTGTAAAACTCGTTGTTGAGATCTGATACATAAATGAATGTCTCAGTGAAATCATACTGACTTTAGTGGGACAACCAGCGTGCGTGCCGGCACCGAAACTTCTCTCACACCAACAAAACTATTATTTCATGTTATGCAATAGTATTTGACTTCTCTTTGGATTTTGAAAAGGGATGATACAAGCAGTCAAGCACCGAATACAATCTCCAACGAGAATCCGTATAAAGATCAAAGATGGAGCAAAGTGAGGTTAGAGGGTCTCAATCATGTACCAAACATTGTAGATGATAGAAAAATATAGAAAGGCTCAACTCTCCCTCACAAAATGGTAGAGATGCATTGTTCTTTCTCTAGTTTTTCACCAAGTCCACCTATTTATGAAAGTACCATCAGAACAAAAGACTTTCTTATGTTATTCATGGTTACAAAAATTTACAATGATATGAGTTTTTGATAAATAACATAATGTTTCTATAGTTTTTCATTTATATTTTCACCGCTATACTCTTTTTTTTTCCTATTCCACGACCACTGCTTCATGCAATTCTCCGGATCTCGCCATATCATTATTTGATCATCAGTTGTGTTCGCGGTTCGCCGCAGACAAATGATTCTCCCAATCCACAAGCACTTGTCTTAAATCATTAATTTTATGCTCTAGTCCCACACAACAGTTAGCATAAATTGTACAAACGTTATCCAAGTCTCGACTTGGCTCACAAAATCCTCCGAAGTATTATTTTGTATCGAGAAACCTCATTTTCAGTCCAATTTTTGCAATTTACCTACCAGTCTACCACCTTTGATTTATTGAACACGTCTTGATCGTGTTGATCCAGAAATCGTAGCCTCGACATGTACCAATAGTCGTAGAAATCTATGGTTCATGGATTGGCTTGAACAAAAGTGAAACCGCCATCGCAATAATGGTTCGCGGACCCACATTATATCTCTATGTCACACACATTATAGCATATATAAATATTATGATATAATCATAAATTCAACATCTTGCTACTAACCAATTAATTTTTACGTAGCACCAACAACTAAAGATTGATATCAACATATAAACAGACAAATTGAATTTTCAAAGAAACTTTTTCAGTAAATTTAAACGATGAAATTTCTCTATATATTGAAGGAGATGTACCCAAAGTACATTGAAAAAGAGGATTTTCTTTATTCTAGTTTCATATGATGATATAACTGTAATACTTTATGGGATTGAACTTGAACAATTAAGTACAGACTTTAACAAAAGAAGCGGTACAAATTCAGGATATATAAAAACTTAAATTAAATACTATAAATTATTTATTTGATGATATAACTGTAATATATTTATTGTTATCTTCTATATATATATATATAGAGATTTAAATCAAGCTAAAGGTCATATTTTTTCTATTCTCTGGTGAGGGCTCTAATAATGTTTGGACCGACCCTAATAAACGTTTTCATTGTTTTTTTTGTTAAGATGAATTATATTCCTCCTTTATAGTGTTCTTTTACTATGTAAACATCATTTTGAGCATTTTACAAGTAGGAGAAGTAAAAGTAGAAAGGAAGTAAGAGCAATAGAGTTTAAAAACTCGGATAGAGACATTACAACGCATAAGACTATCGAGGAGAGGAATAATGAAAATCCCCGAAACCATTATGTAAGGAAGGTGTCTTGATGCTAATTTTGAACATGAGGCTGAATAATGGGTATGATCCTAGGAGCTTTAATCCGATCGACGCCTGCGAGTTTACTTCTTTGAACTGTGGTTGTAATATTGCATTCTGTCCGGCTATGTCTATGTAACTTCTATACCATTGACACCGGGGTCAAAAGAAGATGGGGTTAGTTCAAATAAACCCACTGTTTGTTTTGATTTGGGCCACGTCCCAAACTAAAATCTCGCTTTAAGCTATTGTTGCACGGAATTTTAATCTAAAGTTTTTACCAATGCGAGCGAATAGTTGATTATTGATTGCTCGGGTAATTAACCAGAAATACTTTAACCGCAAGGGCACGGTGAAGTGCGTAATAGTATATTCGGGGTCGATCCACAAGGACTAATGGTACTCTATAAATTTGCGAGATTCGTAAATAGGTAAAGCGTAGAAGTTTTGTTTTGGTTTTTCACGATTGTAAATAAAAATGCAAAGATATAGACGATGTAGATTATATGATAAAAGGCATTGGGTCGTATGGTAATTCGGAGAAGTAATGAATAATGAGATAAATGAAATAAGACACTCAACAATTAAGCACCGTTCTCAAACATGAACACTAGGGTAGACTAATCCTCTTTCGAGGCATTAACCTCTAAACTTGACTATTCAATTTTACAAACTGTTTTTTGAGACTTGCTGATATGCTCAAAACTAATACCCTAAAGTATCTAAGCAGTCGCTATAGCAATTTAGGGGTCGAACCACAAAGACTCAAGATAACACTCAATAGATTCAGAAATAAGAACTAAGCTAAGCAGAATAGATAGAATTAAGAAATAACAAAAGCAAGTAAGTCAAGATATGAAATCAATGGAGGAAAAGCTAGGCTTAGGGAAACTTGCAGGTAAATCAGGATTATCAAATCAAATCAATTATCAGGAATAGATTAAGCTCCGCTTTCAAACTCGAAACACAGATGTAAAGTAAACCAACTGTCGTTGCGAAAACTATCTATGTCTAAACCTAGAATTCCAAATTCTTTTGCAAATTCATAGAATTTAAACAAGCATTAAAGTTCAAGTTCAATTGTTCACAAAATCCCTAAACCAAATTCCTTTGCGAATAGGGCTTTTGCTCACCAAACACTAGATCAGGCAAATCAATCACACTTCCGTGCCAATTAACAACCTAAGGTCAGATCTTAGTTCGCGAGGCTAAAATCAGCATTAAACTCAAGTCTAGGTAAAAAGTCTAAGAATATTCCTAACAATCAATTCAGATCTAACATCCATCAATTACCCTTTAGTAACCCTAATCCTAACAAGGGATCTACTCAGACATGGTGAATGCAACAAACACAATGAATAGAATAGATATCATATTATGTGAAATAAGAATAACAAAAGGTTCAAGAATTCTTCTCCAAAAATACTCGATTGTCGAAGAACTCTCTCTCCAAAAGTCACAAGGTAAAACTCAATACATCCGATCCTCTACTGAGGTTTAAAACCTAATTATATTGTTTCTAAAACGTTTTGGAATCTCTCTCGAAAGATAAGGAAAGCTTCTGAATAAATCTCGGGCTTGTCACACGTTCTGGTCATGGGCATCGACCGATGCCATAAATGGTATCGATCGATGCTTGGTCTTCTGGTCGTGGAACTCTCAACGT